>JAKSZP010009240.1:0-270949 GCA_022478985.1 Massospora cicadina
AAGCTTTAGCTAATTTTCTCAAGGCTCTTGTTTATTTACCAAATTTTTAAATTTTTTTCTATATAACCCATATTTATATGTTTATCAAAAAAATTATAAGTAGCTTTCTCTTAACTAATATAAATCTAAATAAAGCTTAGTCTATCAGGGGCCAAATTAAAAATCAGTAAACATAACAGGTGTGCCCACAGTATTCTGAAACTAGAAAGATTTGGTTTCTAAAGAGGGTAAACATTATCACATAAATGACTTCATTTTAGATTAAACTTTCTCATTAAGTTACACATATTTACTATATATGTTTTGGTTATATTACTAATTACTGAAAAGCTTTTTAGTCAGAATCCATAACTACTCAAAATTTTTTGTACCAAAGAACACCTCAGCATGTAGATTACCAGCTAGTTTCCTTTTAGAATCTAAAAGGTAGACATATATAAATATATATTCAAAAAAATAGTTTAAATAAGGAAACAATATTTTTTGTTTAAGAGCACCAGTTGGGAAGGCATTATGATTAGAAATGGCGATACAACGTGATAATAATTCAGTCTATTAACTTAGGTAGGAACACATAGAAAATATATAATAGTCATCAGTTGCTTCCCATATAGAGTCCAATGAAATCTAGTGGATGTAAAGCAGGTGGCTTAAATATAACTTATTATATAAGAGAAAAATTGGGGAGCAGAGTATCTCAATTTGACCCCAGCTCAACGTTATCTTGAAAAGAATTAAATTCAGAAAACCAAAAAATTAGTAATCTGAAATTTAGATTTACCAATCTTAGAGGTTGACATTTAATTAGAGTTAACAAAGTGTCTTACAAATTGGTTTAATTTATAGTCTAGAAGAGTTTAATGGCAAGAAATTATACCTGAAAATTAGGATAAAGCAAATTAAGTAAAAAGAAATATAAAATGAATCAAGTTGAAAATAGAATTGTTGTATGTGTTGACCACCTCTAACAAGATTTAAAAATATACACATAAATATACCTTGACTTTGTTACCACATGATTAAAGAAAAAGCTAGCTGAGCTAACCAGGTAATATGAATATAAATCACACCAATTTTTCTTCCAGCTGACATAAAAAACCCACTAAGTATTAACTAAAATTACAAAGAAAATTATTTTGTGATACCAAAATACTAGTACTACTTTTTAACTTAAAGTTACTACATGGTTTACACGTAAAATCTTTAAACATTTCTATACAATAAATTATGTGCTCCTATATTGTTGTCTAATCAAGTTGTGCTCACTTTAATAGCAATATATATAGCCTCTGATAGATTTAAAAACCAACAAGCTATAATCATACATTAATTTTATTATTTTTTCTATTAACTCCATCATAAGCTAAATATATATTTTTTATGGTTAACTATCTTATATACTTGAATAGTAGTAAGCTACTATTGCATCACTGCAGCAACTATCTTCCTTTTGAGTCTCTTTATATAGCAACACTGACTATCAAAAATTGAAAATCTACAGATTGGTGCAAACACAAGGGTGTTGGAATTCTGTATGGATGGGTTGCTTGGTGCTAGCCCAGAATCCCAACAATGTTGCAGGAGCGTTAAGCTTAGTACATCATCCTGCCTGAGAGAGAGGGAGCCATAGTTCCCCTAAATTCACAACCTGTACTCTTGTTGAAGAAGGGTTTAATATCAATCTAAATTAAAATGAAAAATAGTAGGATAAGTCCCCTTTATTAGGTAAATAATTAGCATCTTAGTGCTAGTAAAATAAAGGATAAGATAAGAGATATAAGGAATGATCAGCGTATACTCTGGTGGGAGGAGGATTCAGGATAGGTGGTAGATAAGCTGAGATAATAGAATTATTCCCTGCAATGAAGAATGAAAGTTGAGATAGCGAGAAATATTTTGTAACGTAGGAGTTAGGATACTATGAGATAGTGGCCTAGATTGTGGGAAAGTTGTTGGCATAAATCGCTGATTTACTAATAATAATTTTTAGATATTACAGATATAAAAGGGGCAATTATCTTTGGCTTTTAGTCACCATAATCATGTGATTCATATTAGATATTAGATCAATTCCTACTAGTTTTAGAACTCAAATTTCTAACAGGATCAATACCAGATAGTTTTTAGTGTTATTAATCCATGCAAATTATTGATAATAGTATTTGGGATGATCCCCTAATAGTTTTGGGATCAACATTCCACTTAAAATCCTTTAATTTTATTGGGTTGATCCCTGACAAATTGAAGGGTTAACTTGGAGTTTACAAATAATTTTAAACATTAGTGAGTTAAGGCCCCAAAAAGAGGCTTCACCCTAAAAAAGGGCAATTTCCTGACAAATGGCATTAAAAACTGCCACAAAAATATCAACTTCATATTGTTTTTATAAAATTCACTAATAGCATCACCCATTTGGTGAATAGTAGAAAGGAGAATGTGATGAACGCATGGGAAGTATTCAGTTTTTTTAAAGAGCAGATGAGTCTTTTGAGGTTGTCAAAATTTAAAGATACCTTGACCTCTAATAAAGATATAGAGGACCAATAATATAATAGTGAATCCTGGTAAAAAATGCTAGATTTTGAAGATAACCTGAAATGGACATCCCTTTTATGTCTAAGTACAAGATATCTCACTGGATGATATGTTTAAATTCCCTCAAATATAAGTTCTCAGGTTTTTACATCTGTACTTGTACCATTCAATGATTAATGGGAGTAAAATATAAAGTGCTATGCCAACCTTTGTTCAAAAGAAGATTTCTTTAACATTAAAAAAGGTAAAATCTAGCTTTTTGTAGTATTAAATATGTTTTGCAACAATGAATCCAACCTTAAACTTTACTGGTCTCTAAACTTAAACTTTGATCATCAATTAAGATGTTAGTATAGTAAGTGAAGAGGCTTAAAAGCCTTTTAAAAGGCCTAGATAGATTTCCCATTAAGATTCAAAAAATCTCGTGTCCTTTATAGCCATGCATCAGTAATGTTAAATAGAACGCAAAGTAAAATATGGCATAAGACTCAACTCTAGAGGTAATGAGGATAGATGGATTATATAGCTTAATATCATAAAGCTAAAGCCCTCCAACACGGAGGAACTTGAGACACATCATCCTCCTGAAGGCTATTTTTTACCAGAAAAGGTTTCAGGCAATAAAATTAACATACAAGTGAACACTAAAAAAGAGTCACAACTATTTAGTCCATTAAATTTATGTCCGCTTATTTTATAAGAACTTACATGACCTTAAATTTTCTATAGAAGTTTTTATACCATTAGTAGAAGACTACAAAAATTGTAATAGGACAAGCTTTTATTTAAGTATGGATTAAAGAAACATTAGAAAGTGTTTTTCATATACTTAATTTAAAGAAATTCAAATAAATACTTCTTGAAATTTATAGCTAGATGAAAAGAACTCAATATCAAGCACTTAACAATTGAACTCTTATTCTAGCTTCAATGACCTTATATTGTTAGTCTAAGATCTAGAAACTTGAAAGTTTTTTATAAAGACTCTTTCTTCTTGGCATAATTTTTCAAGCAGATCTTATGGAAAAAAGTAAACTTTGATCGCCCGCCATATTTCACTCTGATGTCCTTGGATTCCCCACCAGCTGCTCCAGTGTGGGGCAGCAGCGAAACTCCACCACCATTTTCCATCTGGCAGGAAAATGTGCTTGGACTGGATCGCCCAGTCATACCAAACCCCTGGGATGATTCATTCCTCCCAAGGATCTTGACGCCCACCTTGCTCATACCCAAGTGGTTCCCATTGCCCCCTGGTGCTCCCCCAAAGCAACATGCGTTTTGGTCTTAGGGCCAATTATGGGAAACCTTTCCTTTACCATGACCAAGCCATTATCAAAATGGCTCAAGCGGTGATACTTCCTGACAGTTTTATTGATTTCCGCCCCTATACAGGGTATTTTGATCTCAGCTTCACCTGTGAAGTTGATGCCACCACTGCGGCAACTGTGCCCCAGTTTTCCAGGATACCCCTCTCCCCACAATTCAGACTTGGCTCCCAGAAGATACCACTTTGGTGGTTCATTTCACTGGTTTGCCTACCCAACTCCCCCTATGGTGCTCCACCAGGAGCTGATGGACGGTTTGGAAGCCTATGACTCCAACCCCAACTTACAATTTGTGGTCCCAAATGGGGCCACACGCCTTTCTGGGCCTCTGGCATATGCCACGATCAGCCCTGAATTTAGTAAAATTGCATTATCAATTCCCCCTCATGCCATCATTCCTTATGCCCCTGACCATCTGTTTTGGGCCTGCGTCAAGGGCAGGCGGACAATATGTAAATCCTGTTTTGAGTTGGACCAATCAAAATGTAAGTGCTCTTCCTTCTCTGCTTCTGACAGCTCTGATTTTTCATCCTCTAGCTTCTAATCTGCCACCCACCCTGTGCCAGTTTTGGTATGGGATACAATCCTACCTTCCCCTCCCCAAAAGCCTGTTGCTGCAGCTGCGCCTGCAGCCACCAATCATCTCCTCTTCGCCCCAGTGCCACACATTCTCCCTCCAATCAGCACCAGCTTGGACCCCAGTTCGCTCCCATGCTTTCTCCAACAAACCAACCAAACCTCAGTCATATGTTAGTCCCCAAATAATACAAACAAAACCCTTGGAATCTATTAGTTGAAATTGATGAGTATAGTAATATTATTAAGACTCCACTCAGATAAATTGGTTTGTGTATACTGACCATGACGCTGAGCTACCCCCTCATTTATTTGCCCCCAGAAAAACACTGAAACATTTTTGTGGTGACCACCAGCCAGCTGTTGAAGTAACGGATAAGCCAGATTGTCGTCCTCTTCACAAAGCTGTTACTAAATCAGCGGCAATGCTCTCAGGAGGAATCCATTTTCCCATTATCCCTTCCACCATCAATATGCTCCAAAAGAATATGTTGGTTGGCACTCACAAAGCTTCCAACAACGCTATCCAGAAAGTGACAGTGGTAGCACGGAACCCCAAAGCCAAGATTACCCGCATTTATATTGCCACATTTGTAAAGCTCCCTGACACATGCATGAAAGAAGAAATAACTTTTACCAAATATGTTATCTCTCTTATGGTCACCCACTGTCTTCCTGCCACCCCAATCATCAAAGATTTCGCTCCACATCCCACTGATGCCCCAAAGCCCTTGCTCTCTGCCATAGCCCATGCCCTGCTGTGGGGTGAAGACAATGCCAAGGATGAGCCCCCTGATCCCCCCTCCCATTCCAACATGATGAAATAAGTGGTTCTTACTGTCCCATCTGGTTTTTTGTATTCGCATTTTATGTGTGTTTACTCATTTAGGCAGTTTGTTCATTTTGTTTGGTGAGGATTTATTTTGTTTGCTCTTTGAGCTTCAGTAACGTTTATCCCCTGTTTGGCTTACCTCAAATAATATAAATATATATAAGCTTTTATTATAAAGGATGCGTGGCAGCTCCCCCTTTTTGGGTTGGGCACCACTAGTACTAAAAATCTTTTATTAAAGAGTTTTTAATTACTCATTGTAAAAATTTATAGTTTATCTAATTATTTTTGCCAATAACCCCTATAAACTTATTACTTGCACAGGTTCAGGTTTTGTGCAATTCTCCACATTGTATAATAGTTGATATAATTTTTTGATAATAGTATGACGACTATTGTCCATAGTTGAATGAAAGTACTAGATCTCAGCCTAACGCTCAGCCAATATTTTCTCTCAAAATACTTGTGATGTTTTGGTTAGTGGTTCATTCCCTTGTATCGCCTAACTTGATCTACTCTTAGATCCCCGGTGATGGTTACTCTGGTTCAACACACAATCAGCAGAAATCCCTGATTTGATTCCACTTCTTCGCTGGATCCCACTCAGATCCTTACTCTTTATCTTAAAGAGTCTCCCAATTATCACACACAGCAATAATATCCCTGAGAAAGAGTAGAACAAATAAATGATGATAAAGTTTACTAAGCTAAGACTCTAGTAAAAGTGATAGTATAACAAAATATTATCTGGTAAATTCTATATTACTATATCTATTAGTGAATTCTAGGGAATTTATATTGGGGGATTTGGCGCCCAACACCCAGTTGACACCTCCTCAATAAAATGGCAGCCATAGCTATTGAATCACCCATCATCGTCTCAGCAGTGATGGTCTTCCCCATCCTGGCTAGGATTCTGTCATTGGACATCCTTAAGACCTAAAACGGAAAGAGTCAAAAACATGTCCCTAGCGTTTTCCTCTTGATCCAAGCAAATTAACCATATTTGGTAAGTGATCTGCTTAGGTAATGGGACTTATTACCCATTAAGAAAGGTCACAAACCAATTGATTTAATTTGTTAGTTGCAGGTGGCATCACTCGCCTTGCAACTTACTCCTTAAATTTACAATCATTTTTTGGTGATGAAACCCAACTGATTCCAGCTGGTACACCCAATAGTTAATCAACTATCAGATGCCCCTATTTCATTGGCAACTCTGCCCAATGAGATCTTAAGCTTATGTCCAGATCAATCCCTGATGGATCTGACCAGGTGAATAACCTAAAATACCCTTAACATAGTTACCTTAAAAGCAGGGTCAATTGATTTCCAATTTACCTCACATTAGGGAATTATCCCCTAGCAATCCCTGGTAATCTATCTGGCTGGGAATATGGGCAAAAATCCCAACGCTCATAAAAGCATATTTTTCTCATCTAAACAGTGATACAGACATATTAAAACACCAAGTACATATATTTAGGAATATTTGTACTCAATTTAATTCAAACCTCAAATAGAAGAATGTGAAACGCTCACTTTACATGTCAATTTAAGATTTTCTCTTCTACATAAAGTCTAAATGCTTGACAAGTTCACTACTAGTGACGGAAGCACAGTCATTATTATATGTTTATAAAGTCGCATTGGGAGGTTTTACAGGATGTCAAAAAGTAAATCACAACTTTGTGCATCATTGCATGGATTAAAATGTAGTAGTACAACATATGTAAAATATAAAGATTGTCTTATTAAAAGGGCGCACATAGAGTAATTAAGCCTAAAAAAGATTAATGAAAAAAAGCTCATCAGCACATTAGTATGCGTTGCATTATATCCAATGTTCTCTTTGCTAAATGATCTCATATAGGAAGCCTAAAACGTGATAAACTCAAAAAGCTCACTCTAAAAAATGTAATAGAAGCTTTTTTGATATATTTTATAGTACCTAAATGCATTGCTTATCAAATTCTTAAATAGTGACAAAAAATATATTCTTTGCATCAAAGAGGCTCTTCTAGATTTAAATGGCTTTTAAAATTATATTAAAAATTTTACTATATACTGCAAAATCAAAGTAATGATGGTAGAAACCCATATATAAGTGTTAATCTTCAAGAGGTTTAAAACAAAAATAATTTCTAAGTAGTTAAATTTTAATATAAAATGTCCTTGTAGAATTTTGTTAACATAGGAACATGTAACTATATGCTATCAATTCACATAAATTTGTTACCAATATTAACATAATTGCACACCTTAACTGTCTTAAAGATTTTATTAATGATACATCTGAAGGAGGTCAAAAACACAAATCATTATGTACCAAGCATTCCTCCTGATATAAAGTTCCTTATCACCTCAAAGCTGAATTATTGCTAAATCTCAGTATCATGGAAATCTTTCTTTCATCAATTTCTTGAAAGCTTTATAGCTGTATAATTTGATAGCGACTCCTACCACTTCCTTGATTTAACATATGACCAAAAAATACATACACAACCTAATTAAAATATTAGAAAGGTATATTTAAGCTGAGGGGAAGTTTAAAGCAATTTTTTATGTATAGTCTACCATGATTTGGAGATATATACCAAGTAAAATATGAAATATAAAAATTCTATAACATGGTCATCTTTATTACTAAAAATTAATAAGCACCACATCTCTTTTTTGTTAAAAGAGATTATTGACAAAAGATTATCAAGTATGAAAAAAACATGGCACCTTAAGGGAAAAATACCAAAGAAATAGTTGATTACTCATTATTTCAGATACATATAGCAAGTTAATCTTATGTGCCATATTTTACTGGAGATAAACTACATTCCATTCTCATTTATATTTAGGTATATTTGAGTATTAGAGAATCTTAAGCTTACAAGACTACTTTTATATATTTTTACATGTTAATATAGCGTAAGACAATGATAATTGCAGTAGAAACACTTTTTAACCAGGTCCCCTTAACTATGAATTTTATAAGCTTTAGTACAAGTAATAATATGGTAAGGAGACAAGATTACGCTCTAAAAGCTACATTCTATATTTTTTAAACTTGATACCTCTCAATGAGCAAAAAGAAACCATCAACTCACTCAGTCTGTTCCATATTACTAGCATTGACAAAATTAATGCATATATGCCTCTCACAATAACTGCATTTGTTTCTTACATATTAGCAACTCAACATATATTTCAGAACTTTTGGTGCAGTTTTTAAAAGCATCAGAAAAATTACCAATATCAATATATTTTAACTAAGCATATGTGCTACTATACTCACATTATACCTAAACTAGACATGAAACTACAAGGGGGTGGAAGGTGAGTCAGTAGGGCATATGGCTATCAACCTGAAGGTTGTGGGTTCAATATACGCCCTTTTCACATTAATTTGTGGTGCTAGCCAAAGGAAGCTATTGGCGGTTAGTAGGTCTAATAACATGAAAACTTACCCATGACATAACCAGAAAACTAAAGTCCCAATCCAGAGGTGAAAAACTTTCTTTGATGGAGCTAACCCTGCTCAGGTTTCATGTAGTAGCTTTCTTTCTTTCTTTATTTCTTTTTTTGGTAATGCCCATCCCCTGGTTGGCTTTCCTCAAATAAATAAAAATATAGAATTGAAATTCCATATGTTGATAACTTAGTGTGCACATTACTTTAAATCAATATATTAAATAAGGTTTGTACAAAAGAACTTTACAATGTTACTCTTAGTCCCTCATCAGGAGGTCTTCTAACAGTCAGACACCAGATCTGTACACATGAAGAACTAGAGTCAAATAAGATGATGATAAAGGTCAAGTCCCATATAGTTTAAGCCATACTACAAATCATAGATTTTATGAAACTCAGATGAAATTTTGTACAAAAACATTATAAACGCCAGATTTCATTTTATGAATAAAGTTTATGTTTTTATAGTTATAATAATATAAAGAATGGCGGACTCCAAATTTCTATGAACTATCAAGGTTAAACAGCCAAAAAAGGAAAAGCCATCTAGTGATGTGTATTAACATTGCTCTAACCAGATTTCTGTTTCAAATTATGTCTCAGCAATTAATCTAACCATTTATACCAAAATGGATTTGTCTCTAGAATAACAAGATTAATTTTCCATTTTATAGCTAAAGAGCTCCTAACCCCATGAATTATCAGATGTTTATTCAAAGTGACCTCTTCACTAAAAATGAGGATGGATCATATCTCATAAAACTAACCTTACTTGTTTATATGTATACTCTGACTGTAATAAAGAGTCATCAATAACTTTTTGAAATTTCTTGTAATCTTTAGAAATTTACTATAAAGTTTTCAAGAAAGAGAAACATTCTAAAAAATTTAAAGTATTCATCCTTTCAAATAGCTATTTGTATATACATACTTATAAAGCAGATGAATAATTTCCTCCTTAGTAAGTATAAAGATTTTATCAGATGTCAAGAAATCCTGAGTAGCAGGAGAAAAAATTCAAGTATGTAAAATTATCATCACTACCCCTGAAATTCCTCAGCTCAAGGAAATTTTATATACTTGGTTTATCTATTTGAGGTGGGCTGACCTAGGGACGATACTGCGCCAATTATGGGGAAATCAAATTACTACAAAAGGAGGATAAGTCCTGGTAAACCTACATGCGTGGCGTTCTGATAGGCCAGGAGCTCCATGGACTGCCTTGCTATTTGCTATCTTAGCTCAGGGAATTGGTGCACACTAACATAGGCATCTTGTCCCCTACCCAAAGTTCATCTACTGGGTCAAACTTGATAGGCAGTGGTCATTTATTGTCCATTTCTACCACAGGGGCACCCTGCCTGGATTTTTTGTATGCTTGTTAACTAAAAAACACTGCATATAAGATAGTAGACCTGAGCATTTTTTATCATAGAAGTTTCCTTAAAACCCAATTTATCTTGCAACACCCTAACTATAAAACCCCTCATATTATTTTCTGACACAATGTCTTTTGAAATGGGAGTCAAAATAGCCAATGATTGATATAGTCTGGATATGAGTTGAGTGAAAGAGAAGCCAAAAAAAGGGTGGTGAATCCCACTGAACATAAAATGAATTGACCAACCCTGTGTTACAATTTTAAATTGATCAGAATAGAATCTAGAGGATTTTTAGGTTAGAGCCTAACATGAAAGAGTTACAAAAATATCCCAGAAATTATCTGCCAAATTATAGATATCATTTTAAGGAAATATTATTTTTAATTTAAAAAAATCTTAAGTTGTGTAAGTGTTAATTTAAATTCTATTGTGGTTTGCAGTTGTACATAGGCCATTGAGAGCGGGTCTCAAAAAGAGCAATGCCACCAAAATAGGGATAATTAATAAAGCGCATGGCCAGTTTCATGTGAAGAAGTCATTCCTTAGATGGCCATTAATGATAACTCGTGTTCAATAAAGCCTTATCAGGTTAAAATTCTCTCTTATATCTTTTACCTTTTTTATATTATTATATGTTGTAGAATTATCCTTTTATATTATTTCTTTATTTCTACACAGTTAAAAATTAATTGTCCTATATTTTATTTTAGAGACTCACTTTACCTTGCCCAACGTTGAGCTGCAGACTTAAGAAATTTAACACCATGGAATTTAAAAAAACTTCTACTTGATCTTACCAAACTCCATAGATATCATGCTCCAGCACTTCTTGTATAATGGCACTGAAAGGAATGTGATTGAATATACCAGTATTTTATTATCTGGATCTTTATTGAAAAATTACCACTACTGTCATCTACATGGTGCATACCGTCTTCTATTAATAGACCTTCCACTACAGCTCATAAATTTTGGGCTTGCAATCCTATAATGGGCGAAGAAAGTTCCAGTAAATGACAATATGACCTCATTGCTTTACCAAATCCGCTCTGTTGCAATGCTGCTGTTGGGAGCAGTGATATGTGCCCTGACGATGAAGGGTTGATAGGTAATTGTGACATGGGTGTTCTCCCAATAAAGATAATTTTAATTTAACAGATGTTGTATTTCTAGTCCAAATGCAGATGGTGATATTAGCCAACCACGAGCATCAAACTACCTCACAATTATCTTTCTTGAAAAGATGACCCCAGATGAAGTGAAAGGATGACTCACACTACTTGGGGTGCAATTTAAGGCTTACCCTAAGAACTATGTAAAGGATGCAAGAAATAATGAAATTGGTTTATAACTTAATAAAGACACTCTGAGCTGTTTTAGCAGAGCTCTTGAGGAGTTTAAAAAATTTGCGTTGACTATGAGACGCTTTGAAGTCAGTTGTTAGTTGCTGTCACTCCTGTGGGTACCAGATTGCAGGCATGGATTGTCTTGAAAACCCTTTAAAAGGAATGACAACCATTGTGGAGTACATTCAAAAGTATTGTATCTTATAACAGGTAAAGTCAGATTATGGAATAAAAGCGCTTATCTCTGTTCAGGGCTAGGAGCATTCTAAACAATTTGATCCAACACTACCTCATAATACTGACCTTGAAAGAGTTTCCTAAAATCACTAAAAATCTGACCATGAAAATAATGGCTGATTAGCAGGGGCCTTCCTTCCAAACTAAGAGAACCTGCCACGAGTAATTGGATACCAGGGTCACTTAAAAAGGATCTTGTTACTATTGTCATGATACTGGGCATATGGCGATGCATTGACGTAAAAGGGAAGTTTTATGTTGTTTCCTCTGAAATAATAAATGAAACTCAGTCCAGTCCTGTTTTATCATGACCTTAAGTATAGAGAGAAAGATTACATACTGAGGCCTTACTTGATAGTGAAATTACCAAACATTATATTTATATAGTTGGTAAAACTTTTGGGAGTCGCCATTGATACTGAGGCGCTTACTGAGACTGAAGAATGAGAAGCAGTAAGTTACATACTGTTGTGCCCATCCCATAGGTTTGAATTTTGGTTACCTAAGAACTGAGGTTAAATTTCGCGTTATAAAGAGAACGCCTAAGCCTGTATACTTGTCTTCCCTTATTTAAGTCATGTGGTACCTAAATACAATTATGGCTGGAACACAATTTACATTTAAGGCGGGTAGTAAAACGTGAAAAATGGGCGCTAGAAACGGTAGGACTCTGAGGTTGTCTGTGGTGGAGATTCTTGAACCCTGATTAAAGCCCTGATTAAAGCCCTGTAGAAGGGTTATCCAAGAATATCTTCAAGCTTTTCTATTAGCTTTAAAAAGTAAGAGGCGAAATAACTTCCAGACCATGAATCTTTTGATAAAGCAATTTATCTAATAGAAGGTAAGAAGCCTACTTATGGGACAATATTTATTTGCAATCAACAGAAACAAGTGACGTTGAATGTAAATTAATACAAAAAGTTGGTAAGAGGGTTTTTAAAGGTTTTGTATTTATTTTGTTCATCGCTACCCTTATTTTTGAGCAAAAATGGTATGTGGCTGCGTTACTGTGTAAGCTATTATATATGATATCATTATAAGAGCCAGTATTCTTTGCCAAACTAACTAAATGAGTTGATATCTTCTTATGGCCGTTATCATTTTAAGGTAATCTTGCAGTAAGAAATTAACCAAATTTATATCAAGTAAAGTTATTAAGAGAATGGTCATCTTGAATTAGTTTGGGATGTTTAGATACCTCATTACCCCATTTGGCCAATGCAACTCTTTGCACATTCCAGCAGATGATCAATATGGTTCTGTTCAGTTAAATAGAACACTTCTGTGTAGTAATATAAATGCTATTCAAGTATACAGAGATTCATTTTAAAAAAAACTTCATCATCTGAAATTATTCCCTAAAAATTTTGTAATTTAACCTTCACATTGAGCTATCAAAGTGCAAGCTTGTGCAAGTGGAGATTGAGTTTCTGGTGTAAGTTGTAGGCCAATATAAATTCATAATGGCGCCAATCAGGTGTATATTATCACGTCTTCCTACCCCGCTATTCAGAAGGACGTTTAAAGTTTATTAGACTGGGCAAATTTATGTTGAATTTTCATCAAAGACTTTTTCTCAAATGCATTACCCTTGAACAGGATCAAATTAAAAATTTTCAGTTTAAATAATATCAGGTGGCATAAATCTTTTTCTGAATCAAAGGCTGCATTTATTTCTTCATCAGTATTGGCCATGTCCAACTATGGTAAAGACTTCATGGTTGAGACAGATGCTTAAAGATACGCTCTTGAAGGCCTTCTTCAGGAGGTAGATGATAGCACGCTAAACTCTTGTAGACTAATATTCTAAGAAGTTTATCACAACTAAATGTTGCTACCTCATATATAACATAGAGATGCTGGAGATTGTTCAGATAGTAACATACTGGTAGTAGTACTTGCGTGGGGCAAAGCACCTCATGAAGAGCAGGATTAATCATAAGAGCTTGATTTAATTCTTTACTCTGCATTGACTGAATCAGCTCCAAGACAGATAGGCCCTCTCTTTGGAAGATTATATCTGTATATTTGGCTACAAACTTAGAATTGTAATGCGATCCCAGATGCCACTAGATGAAGACCATATCTAGTGCCAGATAGAGGGAAATACATAGTATAGTTTACAAGTGTAAAATGAATTCACAGAAACTAATGGTTCAGCTTAATAAACTCAGTCTGAGGGTTAATAGTAAATGTTCTTCAAAGCTCATAATTAAATCTTTTTAAAGGTGTAAGGACTACTTAAGCCATAAATTTTCTAGTTGATGGTACTAAAAGGGATATTATCTGAAAGGACCATGATTTGTTGAGAACGGTGTTTATATGTGCCTAAGGGCTTCAAAAAGAAGAAAGCATGCACAAATACCATGACTCAAGCATGGCGGGGAAACTGAACGGAAAATGAGGGTGAAACTTACTCAGAGTACATATCAATGGCCTGAGTTGTTCTGCAATGTAATAAAGTACATGGCCAGTTGCTTAAACTGTGGACAACCAAATACCATGAGAGTACACCTGGATAGCCAGTTAGAAACATAAAGATCCCTCAGAAGTCTTGAGAGTTAGTTTACTCTGAACTTCATAGTGGATTTTCCTAAATTGAAAGGATACAATGTGTTTCCAGTGGTAATTGCACAGTTTACAAATATGTCTCACTTCATTATAACTACCACTAACGTCATGGTCAAGGAGACAACCTGATTATATATCAATAATATCCCTACATTATGAAATACTGGAAGGAGGTGATTTTGGATAAGGCCCCCAGTTAACTTACCACTTCTGGAAAAAGGCTGTGTCTGAAATTGGAATCAAGAAAAGTCCATATATCTCTTATCTCCTTCAAACAAAAAGTACAAAATGGAGTAGGTATATCAGGTGATAGAGCTGGACTTAAGATGCTATTCAAAAGCTGATATATAAATGGGTTGAGTTGCTATAATTGATTCTATTCCATTATAACAACATTTAACATGCTTTATTGTAGTGTCAACACCTAAGGATATCTATTACCGTGACATAAATTGACAGTAGTCTTAACTACTGAAATAGAAAACTTTTTTGAAAAGAAACTTCATAAAAGAACTTAGCAGACTCATCATAATCCAAATTAAGTTCTTAATATCAATTGCATTCCTAGAATATTATTCCATTTTTTAAACTCTTACCTTATAAATCTTGGACCAACTCCCCATTGTAGTGCAGCGCCATATCTCTTGGCCAAGCATCAATGAGTTTTTAAAACTCTAAAAGTTTAGATCTGATAGCACAGATGAAATTTTGATGACTTTTTGGTGTGTTTATCTCCATCTGTCCTGAGCTGATTCCCCTGGTTTTCAATATAAGTTTTCACAATTTCAAGAAAGCCCATTTTAAAAATTCTAAGGTTTTAATTTTTCCTTGTGCGAGTGCTTTTTATTTCAATAAAAGCGCTTTGGTCTTACCTTGGATTTTTTTTCTTAGTGGCTCTGCCAAAGACCCCCTCTACTTTAGGCTTCTGTAGTGGATGACCTTCCACCATGCAAGGCTGATGCAGCAGACACCTTCTGTTACATTATTTCAAGATCTTACTTTTAGCTGCTCCGCCAAGTAACAATGTCCTGAAAGTTCCAACTTCCAAGATGTCTGCCGTGCTCCTACCTCTCACCTTGCCCTATGTCAGGCGCATGCACCAATAAGGCCATTCCACGAATAGTGTTCTGCATCACATACCTCCCAGTTGAAACTCCCGTTTTATCAACCATGGCTGTGCCATCCACATGTAGCTCATAATACATTAAGCTTATTGTTGTTACCTCTTTGAGAGTGGTTTTGTTTTCCGCTGTAATATTATCTTCAACAGTGTTTTCTGTTTTCTTTATGACCAGACATATAGTGTCATTTTGTGTCCCTGCCGCGCCTTGCCTGAAGCGCCTGCCATCTCCATATGCCTAGCCATTGCCTGCCAATGCTGTCAGGAGAGTGTCTATAACTCTCCTTTTTCTCAGCGTGGAGGTGCTCGGTGCACAGAGCCAACACATGGAAACTAGCCGTTAAAACCAAAGTTACTAGAGCCCAGCAGAGGAGGCTGGAGCAATAATAACTTATAGGAAAAATTGCGATACAAAAAAAATCCCACTAAAACCAATGTGATGCATTAAAGGGAAAATGGTAAGTGTCCCAGGATGGAGGGAACCTGGGCAAACCAACGGTGCATGAGGGGATAACCAGATCATCTGTAAAACAGTTTGGTGGATGTAGTGCAAGACCTCCTTGAAGGGGTCCGCACACAGGATTGTTCAGAATAGCATTATAAAAAAAGGGTAAAAAGGGGAAATTTTTTATTTGGGAAGTTGACCAACAAGGAATGTTGGTTGGGAAAATATATTAAAACTCAGATGGGGGAATAAGGGGTTTGCTGCAGTGGGCCCAAGCATCAACCCACCAATAGGCCAATGCTACCATCTGAATTGGTCAAATATACTGAAACTGACTTCACTCAAGTGATTAATTAAAGTTGGATTTGACCCAAACGCATTATTTTGTAAATGGAATAGGTTTTGAAACCACGTTACTTGACAAGTTGAATGGAACCATCCGCGTTAATTCAATAGAACATCCGTTTTAACACCAGGTCTGATGTAAGGGGCTGGGCATTTGGCACCCCATTAGTACCAACCTGGGCATATTTTTCTCATAACCAGCGTTGGTCTAGGGTATGCCTAAGGTCATGGAGGGCCTATAATTCCACCTTCTGGGCCTCCTGGCGCCCAGCCTTGTCCTTGGGGTTAGTCCCCACTATGATGTCATGTGACCATGACATTACCCTCTCCTTTCAACAGGGCTCAACCCCCCCTCAAGGGGCTTGCACAAGGGAAAAGTTCTTGTGGGCAGGGTAACTTCATGGTGGCAACGGTCGGTTTGGGTTGAGATCTAGCAGCCTGAGGGAAACGCTTGTGGAAGACTTCAATCAGAT
Source organism: Massospora cicadina (assembly GCA_022478985.1). Lineage (NCBI taxonomy): Eukaryota > Fungi > Entomophthoromycota > Entomophthoromycetes > Entomophthorales > Entomophthoraceae > Massospora > Massospora cicadina. The sequence continues at coordinate 16,653 of JAKSZP010009240.1, forward strand.
CTTGGGCATGCACACAGTCGCGCGCTGGAACCCAACTGTTATCTGCAGCGTTAAAGCCCTTCCAGGATACCAGGTACTCCAGTCTTCTTTTAACACGGCGGGAGGCAACTATTTCTTCCACCTCCCACTCTGGTTCCCCAACCACGAGATAGGCCTCAGGAGTCTCTGGTGGGGGGCCCTTGAACAATGTCAGTCTGCTCTCATGAAACACAGAGAAGATCCAAAAAGAGGGTGGAAGATCCAGCTAGTATGAGGCATGACCCACCTTTCTAACCACGCGGTAGGGCCCAATCCTCTTTGGTCCCAGATTCTTACATGGCTGCTTGATAGGGATGTTACAAGCATCAAGCATCACGAGATCCCCTTCCTTGTACGCAGGACCCACTTGGCACTTCCCATCAGCGTTCTCCTTATACACTAGCATTGCCGCCTCCAAGCTTGTAGAAACCCCCTGGTGTACCTTCTTGATTGTCTTGGCAAAGTCCACCACTGCTTCAACCTTAGACCCACAGCTGGCTCCATGTTAAAGGCGGGGTTAAAGTCATGGCTGGCGAAAAAGGGGGAACAACTGATCAAAGAATGAAACGTGTTGTTGTGACTAAATTGGGCCATAGAGAGGTGAGAGGCCCAATCTGAATGATCTGCGATGGTGTACACCGCAAGAACTGCTCCAAGCACTGGTTAACTCGTTCAGTCTTCCCATCTGAAGGAGGGTGATAGGCAGTCAAATGGCAGGGGTGAATCTCAAGAGTCTTACGCAACTCTTCCCAAAAGACAAGGTAAATTGGGGTCCCTGGTCACTGATAATCTATTGGGGAACCCCATGGAGCGCAAACACATGCGTGATGAAGAGCCTGACCATCTCAGCCGCGGTTATTGTAGTTCTGTAAGGAATGAAGTAGGCAAACTTCATAAAACGGTTCACCACCATGATGACATTGTAACCATCAGAGACAGGTAGTTCCACAATGAAATTCACTGATAGGGAAGTCCAGGGCCCTTCAGATTTCTGGACTGGTACCAACAACCATGCTAAAGGTTAAAGATTTGGTTTCATTTGGTTGCAGATCAAACACTCCTTACAATACCGCCCCACCTGAGCAGGCAAGCCCTTTCAATTGTATGTGCAGCATATTAACTCCAACGTCTTTGCTTTCCCAGGATGTCCAATGGTGAGTCCATCATGATGGTCCCAGATGATTTCCAGGAGAAGTGGGCCAGCAGGAACCCATAGGCGCCCCTGAAACCACATTATCTCATCCTTCACGTTGTAGCCCCTAAAAGAGATCATCTTGATTTAATGCGCACTTAGCAAGTAATGTAGTATATTTGGCTGCTAGCGACTGAGAAAGGACTACCTTCCTGAGCATATTATATTCCTCTGCATTTTCCAGAGATGCAAGATCTGGCCCGATGGCCAGGGAAGAGGGTAGTTGATACAGAAGTTTACTTGGAAAAAGCATCACCTGTGTGTTGTAAACTTCTACCTCCTTGGGATTGGGCGCTAAAGAAGGGTTGCGGCTCAAAGCATCCGCCAAACCATTATCCTTGCCCTTGGTGAACTCATATGTGAATGCAAATTGGGCAAGGGTCTCATGCCAATGGGTCTGCCTTGGGGTTAGGACATGAGAAGTGCGGTAGTACAGCAAGGCACGGTGGTCTGTACATACCTGGAAAGGTTGTGATGAGCCATGCAAGTGGTGAAGCCAATAAGTCAGCGCCTCAACCACTGACAATAACTCCTTATCATAAATGACATAATTCAACTCTGGCAAAGACATTTTCCTAGAAAAATATCTGTTGGGCTGCCAGGGAGGAATCATTGGTGGCACGATCATCTGAAGGCCAGGCTTCAAAGTTAACAGCCTTGGACAAGATGGCTTTCATAAAGTTAAGTAAAAAAATAAGAGAATAGGTGAGAAGTAGTTTATTTATAATAATTTAGCATTATTTATAGTGCTTTAAAATATAAGGATAGGAATAGGGATTATAAGGATAGGATTAGGGATATTTAAGGGTATTGTCATAGAACCTGTAGGAAAGTCCCAATACTAGGATAAGTGGGAATAGATAAAGAGTGGATAGGGATTAGATAATGAATAGGAAAGGTATATTTTCCCAAAATCCAACATAATTTGGGCAAAGCCTCAAATTTGGTAGTCTGGTTGAATTGAACTCTGTTCTTAAACTATTGGGCCATCTGCAAAATATGCCCTTTGGATAATTATATCGATTTTCCCCCTGGACAAGGCTTTCACCTAATCCAGGGAGAATCTCAACAACGCCCTCCCCAAGCCTTGTCCTAGGGGAGTAAATTATGACCAGGGGGTTAAAGTAAATGAAGGGCTCAAGCTTGGGAGTGGACTAAGCCTCAGGCTTAATGCAGATCAGGTTGGCGATGCTGGCAGTGTATAACAAGTCCACCCCAATATCATCCAGGGTAAAGATATAGACAATGGGGGCACTATGGATTGGGGCGATGTTAGGATCTTGCCAGTAGAATTCTTTGCCCCAATGGTTGATTGCAGCATGTTCTTGGAGGTAGGCCTTAGTGGTAAAGCCTTCAAATCGCTCTTTGAAGGTGGGTTCAAATTCCTCAATTCATGATCCACTGCTAGCCATGGTATCTAGTCTTTTGAGGGGGCTGGCTTCGAGGTTGAGGTGGAGTTCAAAGTGAATATCCTTGCTCTCGTGCATGTTCTCCTTGCTAACCCACTTCAGATGTGGTGCAAACGTGCCACAGAGCACCTCATGGCAAAGCCCATCATGCCCAAAACAGACAAGCTGCATCTCTAACTTGGGCAGCAGTTGGCAGGTTTTTTGGGATTGGCAATCATTTTTGTAAGGTCAGGCCCAATTTCTGGAGGGAAGCCATCAAAGTTGGAGAGTGATAGCGTTACAAAAAGGAGTTGTTGAGCTTCACTTTTTCTTGGCTCTTATTTTTGTTGGGGTCATCAATATCCAAATCTGAGGGCCAAGCCAGGTAATCCAGAGTTTTTTGCTTTAGAATCTGTGGCCTAATTTTGGGAGGGGCACCATCAAAGTTGGAAAGTGGAAAGATTTTTGGAAAGAGGTTATTGAGCTTCGCTTTTTTAGGACCTGTGTTTTCATAGGGATTAGTGTTCATCTTAATAATATCTGGTCCAATTTTTGGAGGGGCGCCATCAAAGTCAGAAAGTGGAAGGATAGTTGGAAAGGAGTTAGTGAGCTTCATTTTTTCAGGACTCTCATTTTTAGTGGGATCAGCGCTATCCAAATCTGAGAGCTGAACCAGGTAAATTTGATACTTTAATTTAGTAATATCTGGTCCAATTTTTGGAGGGGCGCCATCAAAGTTGAAAAGTGGTGGACCATCTAGTACTAAAAAAAAGTCGAAAAGTGGTAGTGTTACAGGAAATGAGTCATCGAGTTTATTTTCAATGGTTAGAGGATAAGTTGCAGGCATTTTTCCTGGCGTTTGAAGTGCATTGTTGCACCTATTGCTTTTGGTGCTTCCCAAAAATTCCTGCAGCTTGCTGCCTGCATCAAATTCAGAAGCTAATTCTCGACTTGTTGGCCTAACTTGATTGGTCCAATTGCTCAGATGATGCTTGTCCAAATTGATGTTTGGCACTTTTAATTCTAAATGCTCAATAAAATTTGTTCTGATTTCTTTCACTAAATCAGACTGGAAAATGATGACATTGCGGAGAATCAGGTTTTAGTCACCTAAATAAATGTTATTGTTAGTTTTAAAGTCATTTGTTGTTTTTAAATTCTGAGTATTCCATTTTGTTTGATCTTTGCTTTTTGACTGGAGTATAATCATCAATTTGGTCAGTTTTTTTATAATCCTTCACTTTAGTGAGAAATTTAAAGAGGTTCTCCTCATAATGTGAAGCCCATCCTATAGGCCAGTAGTCATTTCTCTATGTGATATTTTCCCAGGCTTCTTTTTGGTCAATGTCCCATTCTTTCTTAGTATATTTTGATTCCTATATTTAATAAAGTATTGCCTTTTTCAATCTCTTCACTTTATGATGTTGGCTATATTGCTCTTTTTCATCTGTTTCAATTATTTCAGGCATATAAATTAAATTGAGTAAGGGCTTGAGTTGACCTGGTGTTTTGAAGCATACAGGATCTTCTCTTCTAGGACATGTAAAGCTCTTCTTGGTAAAATCATTTCCCATAGTTATTGCATCTCGGCCATTCCAGTGTAGGTATGCCAAAAGGTCAGGGTCCAGAGAACCTACTGAGGATTGAAACTCTTTTTATCCAAGGTTGAGGCTATATCCTCATGATGCAACTTGGAAGTGACCTGGCAGGGAGCACCATTTTGTTGGGCTGCCAGAGAGGAATCATTGGTGGCACAATCATCTGAAGGCTGGGCTTCAAAGTTAACAGCCTTGTATGAGATGGTTTTCATAAAGTTAAGTAAAATAAAATAAGAGATTAGGTGAGAAGTAGTTCATTTAAAAATAATTTAGCACTATTTATAGTGCTTCAAAATATAAGGATAGGAATAGGGATTAAAAGATAGGATAGTGATATTTAAGGGTAGTGTCATGGGACCTGTAGGAAAGTCCCAATACTAGGATAAGTGGGAATAGATAAAGAGTGGATAGGGATTAGATAACAAATAGGAAAGGTGCGTTTTCCCAAAATCCAGCATAATTTGGGCAAAGCCTCAAATTCGGTATTCTGGTTTGAATTGAACTCTGTTCTCAAATTATTGGGCCATCTGCAAAACATGCCCTTTGGATAATTATATCGATTTTCCCCCTGGACAAGGCTTTCACCTAATCCAGGGAGAGTCCCAACAATATCCCATCGGATGCTCTAACCCATCTTTGCCTACTTTTAACAAGGCAGCTGCTATGGCGAAGTTGGAGGCATCAGTAGACACAATGAACTCTTTGAAAGCGGCAACATGGTGAAGGATGGTCGTGGACAACAGGGTGCACTTCACAGCTTGGAAAGCCTCCTCTAAAAGAGGGGACCACTGAAGCACTTTTGCACCACTAGCCCTATACAAGGGCGCTGCCAACTCAGAAAGCTTTGGCGTGAACTTCTTGAGGAACGTACATGTCCCCAAAAACTCCTCAATTTCTTGACCAAAGTTGGGGTGGCCCACTTATAATCGCCTTCTCCTTGTCTGGAGTTATCATGTGTCCTTGGTCAAACATGACGTTGCCCAGAAAAGTGACCTGGGACTTTTCAGAATTCAACTTGATAATCTTCAGCGTAAGGCTGGCTGCCTTTAACCGCTCCACCACTTGCTGAAGGTGTACTGCATGGGACTCCTGATCAGGGGAAAACACCAGGATATCATTCATATAGGAAACCGCGCATACCCCTAACGAGTCCCCCAACGCTGCATCAATGCGGCGTTGAAAGATGGCAGGGGCATTCTTAAGCCCAAAGGGTATAACCTGAAACTGAAAAATCCCTTTTCTGGTACAGAAGGCGGTTAGCCACTATCATCCCTTTTTAATCCAAATCTGATTGAACGCATTGAGGCAAAATAGCTTGAAGAAGACCTTAGACTTCCCCACGTAGCTTGCAATCTGAAAGTCCAAAGGATGGGACGTAGATCTGGTACAGTGACGTTGTTAAGGTTCCCATAGTCAACACATGGGCGCGGAGTACAATCAGACTTCTTAACAAAGAGAAGTGGAGATCATACAGGGGAGGTACGCTGAAAAATTGCACCTTTGGCTAACTGTTCCTTCACCCACACATTCAACGCCTCTTCCTCCCAAAAAGTCAATGGGTAAATGGGGTAAGATATATGTACCAGATCTACAGTGAGCTTGAAGTCACTATCAAACTCAGAGTGCTCAGGTAGTGCGTTAGCGGATTCTGCATAAAAAGAGGATTTAAAACCCTCCAAGCAAGAAGGTATAGGAACTTCCATTTAGGTTTCAACAAAAGGGCAAGGCTATAAAGGAGAAGGTGGGGCCAGTGGGGCAATTCACCCTGGGCTTTCTCTTCTGACAAAGGCACAATGAATGTGCGACCATTCTTCATGGTGAGGGATAGGGTATTCTCTTTCAGGTTGGTTCTAACGTTAAACTTTCGCCACTGCTCCACATCTAAAATGATAGGGAACAGGAGGTTTTTGACCTCATTGAAGTGATCAGACAAGTGGTACTTGCCAACCTGATAGTCCACTGTCTCAATGATCTTCAGAGTGTGAATACCTTGGGACGCCCCTCCCTTAACCATATCACCTGTCAAGTAACTCAGTCCAAGGTAGTCGGCTAGGTACTGGTCCATAAAGTTTCCAGAGGCTCCAGTATCCGCAAAAATAGTGGTGCTGAGTTTCCCTAAAGGGGAGGAAGGGTAGCAGTTAGTTGGAAATATCTGGAATGGTCTTTATTTATGGTAGACAGTGACAACACCTCACCAAAATATTTTCCTCTTGCTCAAGCAAGCCATCAGAGTGTGTTTTGGAATCAAAAAAGGGGGAGGGATAGTTGGCCACTCTTAATACTGAGGCCACATACCCCACCATGCCTTCTGCAGGTGCATATACTTTATCATAAACTAAATGAAGTTCTTTCTCTGCTTCCTGAGTGCCCCAGACGATGGTAGGGGTCAAAAGAAATTTTCAGGTGTTATTTGATATACGTAATAGGGCTCTCAACAAAGTCATAAAAGCTAAATTATGGCTCAGAGGTTTTATAAAATTATCATCATAAAACGCGTTTTCAGATGTGAACGACCCTATTCCCCTAACTGCAATGGAATGCCTGATGTTATCCAAGGCCAAAAACCCAGGCCCATCTGCGCTGATTCTGCCAGCATCATCTGATTGTGCTGTCGAAGGAAAACTTGTTTATTTGAATGGAAATTGATTATTTCGTTGGAAAGTCAGGGAATCCTGACTTTTGGACATCTAAGTGTCCATATCCACCAGTTATGAGCATGAAGGGTGGATAATTTCCAGTTGGAGGCAACCACAATAAATCTGAGTTGCTCCAACCTTTGGGAAAAAGAGGAAACAGCAGTGCAGCTAACAACAGCCAAAGCCCACAGCTGGCACCCACTGTTTCCACTTCAGAAAAGTTCCACATGGAAAAAGTTCATGCAAATAGGTTTAAGTGGTTGTTTGACTAATGTCAGGAGAGTGTCTATAACTCTCCTGTTTCCAGTATGGAGGTGCTCAGTGCACAGGGCCAATGCATGGAAACTAGCTGTTAGAACCAAAGTTACTAGAGCCCAGCAGAGGAAGCTGGAGCAATAATAACTTATAGGGAAAAGTGCAATTATTAAAACAAAACCCCACTTAAAACCGATGTAGTGCACAAAAGGGAAAATAGTAAGCGTCCTGGGATGGAGGGAACCTGGTCAAAACAACAGTGCACAAGGGGCTAACCAGATCATTTGTAAAGCGGTTTGGTGGATGTAGCGCAAGACCTCCTTGAAGGGGTCCGTGCACAGGATCATTTGGAATGACATTATAAAAAATGGTAAAACGGGGAAATTTTTATTTGGGAAGTCAACCAACAAGGAATGTTGGTCGGGGAAAACTTATTTAAACTTGGACAGGGGAATAAGGGGTTTGCTGCAGCAGGCCCAAGCACTGACCCACCAATAGGCCAATGCTGCCATCTGAATTGATCAAATATACTGAAACTGACTTCACTCAAGTGTTTAATTGAAGTTGGATTTAACCCAAACGCATTGTTTCATAATGGAATGGGTTTTAAAACCACGTTCCTCGATGAACTGAATGGAACCATCCACGTTATTTTGATAGATCATCCGTTTATATGCCTGGACTGATGTAAGGGGCTGGGCATTTGGAACCCCACTAGTCTAACCTGGTCATATTTTGCCTGTACCCAGCGTTGATCTAGGGTATGCCTAAGGTCAGGGAGGGCCTGTAATTTCACCTTCTGGGCCTCCTGGCGCTCAGCCTTGTCCATGGGGTTGGCCCCCATTATGATGTCATGTGACCAAGACAAATTCCTTCAATTTAAAAGTGGATAATGTCATAATTTGACAAGAGTTAATCGTGGCTTTTATAATTTTTTTATATGATTCAATTTAAACACTTGCCTTTCAGAGCCTGGCGTAACTCTTCCTTAATTTGACTCTCTAGATACCTTATCTGCATATTATGAGTTAACCAGATCTAAAAGTTTAGATCTGATAACACAGCTGAAATTTCGTTGACTATCTGGTGTGTGTCTATCCATCTGTCCCTCACTGATTCCCATGACACCTGAATTATCATCTTCGAAAATTTCAAGAAGAACCTTCTTATAAGAACTAGGTTTTTCCAGCTCACCTCTCACAAGCTCTTTTCGCTTAAATAAAATATTTTTAGTACTAACTTTGGCTTTTTTGTCTTAGAATATATGACAAAGCCTCCTCTATTTTAGGATAATTTAGTGAATGACCTTCTCCATGTTTTAATGATGCAGCAGACAGGCATCAATGACAGGATAAAACATTATGTCTACCAACTTAAAGCAAAGCTTGAAGATCTAAGAGGATCTCAAAGTTAAGATAAGGGTACCTGAAAAGTGCTTAGTTGGTAATGAAGTTAATCTTGATGCATCAAAGTCACCCTAGATTTATCATCCAAAAAATAGACCATAGGCGTCAAGGGCCATATTTGGTGAAGGAGTTCATAATGAAAAGCCACTTAATTTTAGCTACTTGAATGTAAGAAGATTATTGATTTTTTCATCAATCATACTTTTACAAGAAGGATGGAAGCTTCTTACACAATAAGAAAGTCAAAAGCACCGCATCCTCTTTGATTAATAGTCTTTCCCTGTAATAGGATGTCAAAGATATAATTGGAAGACACAAACATAGTTAAAAGATACATTACCTGGTTAAGTTTAAGAATATCCCACAGAAGAGGGCACTTTAATCCTGAGAAGAATCTGTTTTTAGCACTAAGTATTCCAAACCAAAGGATATATACCAAACTTTCTGAGAAGAATCTGGAAGCAATTAATTACTAAAGAAATGAAAGAAGAAGGCCTTAAAAGTAGCTTTGGCTCTTATGGTGATAATGTCAGGGTAGATATTGGCATGTGAGTAATTTCAGGTTATCAGAATTTATCCACTAAGTCCAAGATATCATTCAAAAATAGGTTGATTAATTGTATAATAAATTTGTATTGTGTAGATGTTAAATTAGACCCTTATGGTTTGCAGTTATGCACAATCCATAGAGAGCGTATCTCCACAGGAAACAATGCCACCACTGTAAGGACATCAAATAAAGCGGGGGCCAGGTATATATGGAGAAGTATATAGCCCTGGATACCCCATTGATAATTCACGCTAGTTAAATAATACACTTATTGGATGAAAATCTCTCAGATTGTTTTTTATTCTATACACTTGAGGTAGGATTATATGATGCTCTTACCATATCTTTATATAGGAATCAAAGTTTATTGCCCTACCTACCACATTCAGAGATGTACAACAACGTGCCACACTCCCAGATTTAGATTTGAGAAACTAACACCATGGAAGAAAAACACACTACTTGATCCTCTCCCCATTTCGCTAATATCATGCGCCATCACTGCTGGTACAATTTAATCTAACAGAAATTAAATGATATGAAGCAGTCCTTACTTTAATGGGTCTTAGTCAAACAATTGCCACCGCTGTCCTCTACCAGTTAGGACCAGGGGATCCCAAGTTTTCTTCAGACATAACAGGCAGTCCCCAAGAAACCACCTGAGTGGTCAAGTAACTAGTAATTATAAGGTTCAAAGCCCTTTACTAATGAGAAGTATGCCATATCAGAGATTGCATATTGGCGCATTTCACGCCATTGTGAACCAGATTGATTTTACAAAAAATAACAATACAAAAAAATTGGTTTAATAATATAAAAAAATAAAAAAGGAAAAATAAAATATGTCAGTGCTCTCACAAGTGAGGTCACTGGCCTATATAAGAAAAATGGGGTTTAGAGTAGTTGCACTGTTCTTGGTTCTACAACTAATTCTTAAGCTGCAGGTATACTGAAGTTTACGCTTGGGAGGAAAGGTTTGGAATTGATAATTGTTGCAAGCAATGGGGTTGGGAGGGATGTGGCCCATCATGACTAACTTTTCCTGATTAAACTATATCAAGCTTTTACACAATGGTTCTAAATTTAAACATCTCCACCCTTGGAGGCCTGACATTTGATCAATTGTGAGATACATAAAATCATAAGAAGTATTAGGAAATAAAAAAGGAAGAGTAAGAAAAGGGGATCAGAACAATGAAAATTATAGAAAAATAATAAAATCTTACCATTAAAATAAAGTCAAAAAGGGAAGAAAAGTTTGAGTATTAGGGGATCTGAGAAAATGGAAATATAGTATATTGGTAGTGGTAGGGTAGAACTTACCTGGAGTAAAAATATGCCATTTTGGCGGTGTAGCTGAAAGATATCTCTGCTTAAGATCCCAGTCCTCTCAACATATAAGCCGCTAGGCAATGTTTTGATAGGAGCAGTTTTAGAAGAAACAGGGTAGAAGACATCACCTGTCTTATTGCCTTTTGTTGAAACCTAACACTACTTGGTGCATATTAACAACAAGTTATACCGGATTATCCACTTAAGTAGCAAATTCATGTCTTGCCACCCATCATGGAAAAGAAAGTTCTAGTCCCTGACAAGGATCCCCATTGAATACCAAGAATTTGATAACATCCTAAAATTAAGGACAAAGAATTTATACTTGTAAATATTTTAGCCTTCAAAAAATCAAACAGCTTTTTTAAGAGCATGTTTAGATATGGCCTATGAATATGCTCACTTTTAAAAATCAAAATTACGCTTTCTATAAGTTTGCCCCATCTTGCTATTGCCAGTCAGCATTTTATTTTTAACCAAAGAGGATCACTAAGAAGATCGCTGTAAGATACTGGGACTGGAAGTTTTGGAATCTATAATTGTATGTCGCTTAATCTTTAGATCCTGCATATCAAACGTTCAGTGCTTACTTCCAGGTTCTTCCAAAGCTATTTGGTGAAAACATACTTTTACAAACAAATATAGTCCTAGCAAAGAATTTCCTCAATATGAAGAGTTATAGATGTAACTTGATGGGTGCACTACATTAATTAGGTCATTTATAGTTCAAGAATATGCATTCAGATATTTGGAAAAATAATTTTTTCAAATTCACATCCTCAGAAACATTCCTAAATGACCGAGTGCTCATCATCACCTTCTCGTGGGCTGATGTTGCGCACACAATCATCAACATTTACGCCCCAAACGGTGCACATGAGCGTCGGGAATTTTTCTCAGTCAGTCAAATCCCTCCCGCTACCCCCTGATTCTTTCCTAGTTGGCGACATGAACTGTTGGCTAACCTCACCAATGGACCGGTGGCCACCCTCACCCAATGCCCCACAAGGTCACGTAGAACTACACGTTCTAAAAGCCACCCTTGGGTTAATGGATGCGCTACCGCGACATGCCCCACTGCTCAAAAACATGACGCGTCCCCATGTCCACAATGGCCAATTAAGGTCCATGACCCGCATTGACCTTATTTTAATGCCGGCAAAACTCCAACCCCACATCTCCCACTTTAAAACAACAAAAATGGAATTCTCCGACCACTGACTGGTCTTGATAAAATACCACTTACCCATCACAGTTGAAAAGGCCCCACATTGGTGCAAAATCCACCCCCCCAAGCTCGCATCGCCAGGATTTTCCATGTGGGTGGAAGAGGCAACTTTGGCAAAATCGTTTGTTGCACCATTTTGCACGGACCCCATTTCCACATGGGCAACTTTCAAAGAGGACACCATCCACCACTATCGCCATCTCTCCTCCAGATGCTCACGAGCCACATCAGGGGTTATCTCGTGCGCTCTGGTGGAATTGGCCCACTTGGAGTCCAACATTCTAGCCACAGGATACAGCCCTGCATGGGGCCAGAAGTGGGTGGAGGCAGCCACCCACCTCAACGCACTTGAAAGGCAACACAAACATCAGGTTTGTGTCCAATACAGGGCCACACACATCACTAAAGGTGACAAGTGCACCGCATACTTCTTTAAAAAAAATTTCGCACCACACCAGAGCGTGGCCTGCACACAGGTGCAAAGATCGGATAATTCCATTGCAGACACACTGGCTGAAGTGGCAATCAAAATGCAAAAATATTACTCCGAGTTATACTGAGCCAAGCCAATTCAGCTGGCCAAAGTAGCGGAATTTCTCGACTGAACGCACATCTGCACTATTTCCCAAACCCAGAAATAATGAATTTGATTACTCCAAACAAATTATGGACAGCCATTTACGGTGCACCAAACTGAAAATGCCCAGGCCCAGATGGCATTCCATATGAGTTCTAAAAAAATATTTCAAGTATATATCCCCATTGCTGCTACCTCACTTAACCAAAGCCTGTTGGAAACGCGCCTCCTACCAGGAGGACATGAGGCCTTTACTGTCACACTCTTCAAGAAAGGGGATAAGCTTGACTTAGCCAATAGGCGCCCCATTTCTCTAACAGACACAAACACCAAAATTTTAACAAAAATCATGGCTAACCGTTTAGGGACTGTAGCATCTGCCACCATCTCCCCAGAACAATTTGGTTTCATCCCCAGAAGGTCGATTTGGGATAATGTGCACTCTGTGGCTAATGTATGTCAATCCACAGCCTCTGGGGCACTTGTATTCTTGGACCAACAAAAGGCCTATGATAGAGTAAACTGGGAATACCTTAGGGCCTGCCTCCATCAATTCCGCCTACCCCCCCCGCTTCATAGAATGGGTGATGCTGCTCACGGAATCTGCGACAATGGCAGTGCATGGCCCAGGATTCCTAACAGAAGTAGTCCGCCCTCAAAGGGGCCTGCGACAAGGGGACCCCCTCAGCCCACTCTTATACAACTTCAGCCTTGACCTACTACTGCGAAATGTGAATGCCCAACTCACTGGGGTCCATGTGCCAGGCCAAACCCCAGTCAAGATGATGGCATTTGCAGATGATTGCATGGTGGGGGTGTCTAATTACAAAGATGCATGCGCACTTGAAGCCCTCATCCAGGAATATTCCTGGGTAAGCAACGCGGCACTGAACGCCTCCAAAACCGAAATCATCCTCCTTGGTCGGTTTCAGAACTGCTGGGCCCCAGCAATCAGTTCCCACCCTGGCCCATCTGCTCGCCCACGTCCACGCCTTACTAATATGCATTCAGATATTTCTTCTATATAATTTTACTTTGATTACTTATTGTTTAATTAAAGTTATTTGTCTATCTACAACAACCATTGCCACTATGCTACATTGAGCTTTAAATTCTAACGGGAATAAGCCTGCTGATCCCACATGAGTGCTGGTGCATTATCTCCTAGTGTTTTCTTGACGCTGACATAGCGTTACTGGGCTGCTTTGTTAGATCTCCAAATACCATCGGTGGTTATGTCATCCCTTATGACAGAGCCCAACATCTCGCAAACTCTGGGCAGTGCTTTATAGCCTCTTGATGCTCCTACAGAGCAACCTGCGCTTCATCCTTTAGGTCAAATATGGGAACTCTTTCTCTATTCAAAAGCTGCCATCATTGAAATGGCTCAAGTGGTGTTCAAACCCACCATATTCATAGTTTCCGCCCCTTCAAGGGGTACATTGGTCTTGGCTTCTCTACAGAAAGCTAGGCCATGGTCACGTCTACAATGCCATTTATGTATAAAAACAACCCCATCTAAGACCACTCAAACTCAGATGCTGAGGGAATCCACTATGGTTGTCTAGTATGCCAAACTTCCTAAACATCTATCCTCAAGAAGCTCTACCACAAACTCATGAAGGATTTGGACAGTTATGGACTGACCATGTCCTGAAATTTGTATTTCATAATGGGGCAAGCTTCCTCTCAGGGCCTAGCGCATTTTATAATCTGTTCCCTTCCACCAGGACTCTCATCTCGCGATTATCTCCTGTAAGTCTAAATGAACATCTCCTCTATATGAATTGTAAACAATTACCTCCTGGGAGTAAGAAAGGGCCCAAGCTTTCAGTGATGCCCCTCTCCCAGATCAGCGACCTAGCTCATGTGATAGATGGGCGTCAAGTTACTTCTCTAGCCCCCAATGATCCTACCTCTCTGCAAACCTATTCCTCTTCTACTTTTTTAAGTTGATTAAAGGTATGTGCAGGGATGTGGTCCAGTCTAGTGTCTTCTGGCAGCACCCTAAATTTTTCTAATAATGGCCTGGTCGCTGCTGAAATTTAAGAAGTAGCATAAACCCATTTAAAACACTTATAAGCCATACTACTCCTGGTAAATTGGATCAGGTTTTTATTAGTATTTTGAATTATTAATAAAACTTGAGAATCATCCGATCCACCCCAATGTTCATTTGATCCATTCCCTCAATGAAATGGGTTCTTGTATAACTGGTGCAACCTTTCCTCAATCCAGACAAATCTTTATAGAATCAGTAGCATCCCTTTGGATTACTCTATGATCTGGAGCTCATGCTATAGGAATTTTTCTAATGTGATCTGAACTTATTAAAGCCTCTCCTCAACTTATAACACTCTACTCAAACTACATGATTAGGATTTTTTACAGATGCCTAGACGCAGGACAATTCTAAGATCCCTTCTGATGCTCCCACACTCTTACTATAAGGTAAATTGTCCTCCTTAAGCGTAAGTTTCCATTTTGTTTCACTCTTTAAGTTCTCTTTGAATATACCATTCTATTACCAGTTTTCCTTCTGTGGATCCGCCCTCCACATTTAGCTTTTTATTTGTCAACACCATCCATCAATGCAGGCTACTAGCCCAAAAAATGATACTGATGTTCATGGATTGGACGTTATAGTATACTGATTCAACGGCACTCTTCTCCATAGCTGAATTAGTAAGACTGTGTGCCTTCAATTCTACCTGCTGATCCATCATTCACAAAGTGTATACATATAATTGTTAAATACTCTGCTGATCTGCTACCAATGCGGCGTAATTCGTCCAATCTATGTTCATATACACCTTTGGTCTGTTCTTGTACCACAACTAACATCTGAACCTTAGAGGTATTTTCACCTTCCTGCCTCTCCCTCTTACAGGGGTTGCCCCAGTAAGCCCTGTGATCACTCCATGACAGTTTTCTAGCTTTCTAGGGCCTTTGGTATGTTTTTGAACCGATTTACTCCTCATTCAACCTAATAAAACGTTTCACTACTAAGTTTCTAGGTCATATGAGCTCTTAGGATACTGAGCCATTTTCTGGGCGCTAACACACCCAGGTTATATGGCCATTCTTATTCTAATAATATTTTTCTACTATTTTTCCTAGCTGTGAACCAATCCACCCCTAACCACCTATTACGTGCCTGCATTGAGAAATGCTTAGTTTGCCCATTGTGCTTCAGGTAAACCATCTGAGATGCAATTTCACTTCCCTTACCACTGAAACGGCCTCCTGTATCTCTCCAGCACCTCTCTCACCACCTCTCCAGTGTAATTTTTATAAATGGGGCTCTATATTTATCCCCTTTATCAACTTCTGTGGGTGCAACTCCAGTTGTCCCGACAAATTTTAGTCCCATTTTCTCAAATTTTGCAGCATCAAATTGCAGCTCAAGCATCAATAAAATTACTTTAAAGGGTAGTTTGTAATCAAACTTCTTCCTCCTCATCCAATCAGCTCCTATTGCTGGACCACTTTTTGCCTTCTTTAATCCTAATAAAAACTAAAAATTGGTGGATGACGCTGAGTAACCTAATGTTATTGTCCCCAAATTTATAGATCAAATTTTACAAGTCCCTTCTCGCTTCTAATTCCATTTGCCAGTACCATTTCTATTTCACAAAGGCTTGTCAGCGTATAAGCCCCTTTAGTTTGCCAATGAAGTGACTGCTGACCCCAGCAACACCCCTTCTGCAAGCCTATGAGGCTATAGAGCCTGTTATTAAGGGTATTCCTTGTCATATTTCTCACCTGACTTCCCTGAGGAAGCCTAGGACAATAATGAAGATATTGAATTTGCATTGGGCTTCTCATATGTTGTTGTATTTTAACCAGGTGATATTCCCCACATATTAACGAAATGATTGTATCATTTTAGTTGATGGTGATTGCTGAATATTTTACTAGTTTCAAGTTTATTATTTAATGATGATACCCCAATATGTGCTCTCCATTTGGTTGGGTTGAGCTGTCTTGATCTGCAAGATTAAGAGAGTACAAAGGATCATCCCCAATAGGAAATTGGTGGGTCTTGATACCAGCAACCAAGGCTGAGGATGTTGAGATAATTAATATTATCAATCAAGATGGCGAATTACTCAAATTTGACATCAAGAGTATTGGGAAAGGATACCAATAGAGTTTTTAGTCAATTTTGACACTAACGACTTATGCTGAGGATTTTAAGCCATTAATATCTTTAGATAAAGTTAAATCACATTTTGACTTTATAAAAGTATTAGAAACAATCCTTATAGTATTTTAGGTTAAATTCAACACCAGTGACTTATGCTGAGGTTGTCAATATAATTAGTTAATTCATATTATAAAAAATCAAGGACCAACATAATTATGGACATTTGAGGATGACGAGTTAAGCAGAGAGAATCGCCAATGATAGTGCTGATTAATGATAATCAGGGAGAATCGCCAGTGAGTGCTGACAATGCCAGCAATATATGCCAGTGATACAGACAGCCAAGAAATGTCTATATTTAGTGTGATATCCCTCCTAATAAAAGACCTTATCTTTTGTTTGCCTACCTTTATTAAGTTTTCAGTGGATAGTGGTTTGCTTAGCTGATAGAGGTGGGACTGAAGATCCCCAGAGGTTAGGTGCCGGGATAATACACCTGGAGTGGTTGGTGCAACCAATCACAACCTTTACCTAGGTGGAAACCCCATGGGAACTTGGGCAACTAGCAGCAACAATAAAGGACTGGAAGTATTGAAGAGGAACCCTGAGGGAGTCAATAGCGGCCGCTGAACCACAATCATTGGACATATCCCAGAAGAGGACCTCTGAGCCATAACAAGTGGTCAAGCCTCAGAAGGAGAAGTTGTTGGTCTGCTGGGTTGGTGATTGCCCTGAAGATTTATAGTGAAAGGTCTCCAATGAAGGTAAAATAGTAAGGGACAGCAGTCTTCATACTCTTTGGCCTGGCACACTGATAGAACACCTATTATTGAGAATAAAAAATTCTCAACATATGCCAACGCATTCAAAACGTCATTATCTAGCCCCACAATCCACAAACATTTTAGCATCTTAAAAGTATTTCTATGTTACCTAGGTTATAAATATAAGCTAAGAGTCAGCTTACCAACACATTGAGGCTCTGATCACTGTGAAAGTCCTTGACAAGTCAAACATTATACTTTTATATCTTTAATCCTATCTGATGACTCCTTGACTCTCATTTTGTCATCTCTAACGCGTGGCCTTAGGTTAGCGCCAGATGGAGATTCCCCGACCCCCTATCCCATATGACTGGCCTCTTAGGCTTGTTACCAAGGTGCTATATTAGGAATTTTTATCTCTTGGGCTTATTTGGCACCCAAAAATAAAACACGTGGTTGACTACCCTCTTGGGTGAAGCCTACTAGTACTTAAAAAGGAATAACACTAGCAATCTAAATCTGCTAAAAATTGACATTCACAAAGTATATTCTTGTTTGTTTATAAAGCCAGGGGAGAGGGTGATCAAGGACTCTATTTTTTTGTTCATAAACCACTTACCAAGTTTATTCCAAGAAGGCGAGAGAGCCAACAAGAAGATAGTATAATTGGGTAAACAACAACTACATCCAGCAACAATATACATTGGGAGCAAGAGAAGAGTCGCTCACCAAGGATTGAGTTACACCCTCTATTGCAACAGAGAACACTTTTGGTGCCTAATTCATGTACTCCAAAAACCTTTAAGTAGCAAATTTGACACCCCAGTTAATCAAAAAGGCCAAGGCATTGATTCTGGCGCTCATTACATGGGTGACACCATCAGATTAAATGAGCCAAGAGCGTGTATTGTCTCAATAAAATGAGTGGCATTGAAGTTATGGAGGTTTACCACGGTGAGTTTTTTATCCAAATTCATGGAGAGGGAGGATACCATTAAGAAAAGACCAGAACACTAGAGTTGGAGGTAGAAACTTTAAGAATACAACTTGAGCGATTCAAGAAAACCGCTATAAGACCACACATTGCCGCTAAACCATTGTGGGTGGAAATTCCACTTTGAGGAAAATTGAGTTCACCTTGAAGGATTTTTGAAGACTAATTACTACATCTTGAAAATGAAAAAACATGAACATCTGCTCTTTAATATAGAGAGAACGTATAGATCAGCATGACACATTTGTACACTTTTGACAGAATTAGGAGGAAATGTAATTTTGATATAAGGGCGACCACAACCATAAAAACCATCTATAAAAGCTAATTATCTAGAGACTCCAGCATTAGCAACTCACTAGAATTCATTAACAACGTGCATCTTGCAAAGTAAATCATTTGAGGAAGACCTAAATTTAATTCATCTATCCAAAAATATGTTTACTCCTGGTGAATGAACCATTTTGGGTTTCCTACAGATGTACAAAAATAACATGGATGGCGCAATTGATCGCCAGAAAGTTCATCATGTGTAAGAATGCATTAATAGTATTAATCAAGAGATTTTCATTGCAATCCTACATCCAGTACTAACCTTGAATGAGATCAAAAATATCTTTTGCAGGAATTTTGAAGTGATCAGCTTCCAGAATATGAAGAAGGATTCTTTGTTGATAAAGATGGAAAGAACAAATCAGTCACCAATTAAACCAATTGATATTATCTCAAAGCACAGCAATTGTGGACAACTTATGCAGTGGACTTTCTACTGCAAATAAGGTGCTACTGAGTTTTTTATAAATGCATCCCGTTTGAAGATGAATATGACCCTAGCCATCATAAGCATAACGTCACCAGAGCCATTAAAGAAGCATTACTTGATGTACAAGGGTTGTACAAAGCTAAATTTAAGCTACTGGACAACCAATTTGGAAAATAATCAAATCTTTCTACGCCACTCAGGTTAAGAGTGAGAAGATTGGATATAAGAATTCAAAGCTTGTAGAACATCAACCTTAGTAGGGATCTACATGCAACAAGTGTCACAACCAGGACACTTTTGGATGTACTATCCAATTTTTACCAAAAAATTATATATATTCTAAGAAAGGTTTTATCGATACCATGAATTGGGTGGATCTCCATATAGAAGAAGAAGACTATTACGAAAACTTTGATGTATTTAGAGCAGGTCAACGCGTGCTAGTAGAACATAGTGCTGTGGCTGTACCTGATCATCTATGGGTATGTGAAATTGATGTAAATAGATTAAATGACAGTTGCTGGTGTAGGACAATTAATCCACAAAAATACTAACATTTTTGAAGAGGGAGAACAGCTTGTGTTCA
Source organism: Massospora cicadina (assembly GCA_022478985.1). Classification (NCBI taxonomy): domain Eukaryota; kingdom Fungi; phylum Entomophthoromycota; class Entomophthoromycetes; order Entomophthorales; family Entomophthoraceae; genus Massospora; species Massospora cicadina. Next base: position 36,090 of record JAKSZP010009240.1, read on the forward strand.
ATACATGAATAAATATTGAGCTGGTACTGAAGATACCAACAACTTAGATACTTTAAATATAGAATATTTAAAAAGTTTGAGGAGCCGCCGCTGATTTTTTGGTAACTAAAACCCATTTTGGAAGAGTATAAAAATAGTTTATTATTTATAAAGTCTGCGTCTTAACCGTCCTTGACACAGGAGCTCCTGTCAATATATTGTCCTTCAAGGTGATAAATACTGAAGTTAATGCTGGACATTGACTATAACATCAAGTACAGAACAGCTGGACCTGACATAAAGCCCTCCTTGGGAGCTTACTTTGCATTGCCACTGCCTTTTTTCAATTGGTTTTGATGGCTCTTGCAATGGTTCTGGACAACAACCACTATGACTTCCAAATTGTTATTTAATTTGTAATTAAGTTTGTTCAAAGATCATTTTACTACCAAAAATTGAGTACTAGTTATCAATTGTTACTGGTTTTTAAAGATAAATATGCTAAGCCTTGCAAGAGAGAACATTTTTAGTAGAAATGGTAAATCAATCTATCCTTTCATTACAATCTTAAGGAAAAGATTGTTGAAAAATTACCAGCCATGGTCAGCGCTGAAGAAGAACTATCAAATTAGCTAAGCGAGACCATGGAATCTATATTGATAAACAACAGAAGATAATTTTTTCCGTCTATTTAAAGTTACTACAAACAATACTTGAGATATAAAGACGTGATAGAATCAGAGAGCAAGGTCTGAGAGATTTAACTGGGTTCTTTGATTTAAATTTAATTATAGTTGACTGTTATATTAAGGAATATTACCTTTCAGTCTATCCAAATAAGGTAAAACAAGTCATCTCCCAAGCAAGGCTATCAAGTTGTGATGCAATTAAGTCTTTACACCAGTTATATATCTTCATGACTAGGACTTGGCAAAGCAATGGATAAGGAGCATAACAAATTAAACAAGCTTCTAGATGAGTTTAAGAGCATTTTCATCTCCAGACCATATGCCTATGTGCTTTGCAAAGGAAAGGTTCACATAATGAATACCAGCTCTTATTTTTCATTCAATTCTAAAACGTAATACTGATTAAAAGCTAAAGATGAATCCATTAAAAAATGAATTAACTCACCAAAGAGTGTCTTATCAATCCATAAAAGAGCCCATGAGCTTTGCCAAAATTTTTAATATGAAAGAACGATGGGACACACTATTTGTATATGGATTTTCGCTGATAAAACAAAGTCACAATTTAGGACTCATAACTGTTCCTAGAATTTATGATGCCCTAAAGAAACTATAGAAATAAAAAAATTTTCTTATATGGACATGGCCAATGACTACTGGATAATGGAACTGCCACTCAAAGACCAAAAGAAGTGCTCCTTTAACAGCATTTAGTGTTTGTATAAATCAATGAGAATGCTTTAGGGGCTCTGCAGCGCCCCTGAAAAGTTTAAAGAGCACAGGTCTAAATCTTTGTGGATTTAAAGTTATCTAGCGTTAATTTAACCAGAAGATACCAAGTATTCTGTTGCTATTCCAGACCATATACAGTGCTTGTGAGTAGTGATTACCTGACTCTACAAATCCAACCTAAAGCTAGAGCAACAAGTGTATCTTTCTTGAAGAAGGAGTTAGATCTTATGGGACATGAGATCAGCCCAGGGAAATAAGCCACAGGAAAGAAATATCCGCTCAATAGTGGCTATTGACCAACCATGAAGTATCCATGATATCCAAGTCTTTTTCAGAATGGTGGAAACTATCAGCAGTAATTCCACATATTTTGGACTTGGACGCACCATTAATGTACCAGTAACAAAGAAGCCAAGATTGAATGGGGTCTTGAATAAGATCAGGCTTTAAAGACTGAAAGTCAGATTGTAGAAACTCCTTTTTAACCTACTAAGTCTTTAACAAGGCATTTGCTATATAAATTCCAGTGATATTGGTATAGGAGCTATACTTGCCCATTTGTATTAAGAAGGAATAGAACATCCCATAAAGTAATATTCAAGGTCTTTTTGAAAGTAGAGAAGAAATACACAGTGACTAAAAGAGAGTGCCTGGCAGTTATCAAAGTATCAATGCACTCATGGCCCTACTTGTATAAAGTGAAATAGAGGTGGTGACAGATTATACATCACTATTCTGGCTACACACTATGAAGATTTCTGATGGATGAATTGGAATATTGGAAGTCTAACTTCAAGAAAATATGATTTTTTGATCATCTATATGGCAGGAAACAAACATATTAACGCTGACAGATTGTCTTTATTACATGCTTTCTACTTTAATCACATGAAAGCAATTGACTGTATCAACTAACTGAGCCACTATAAGATTAATGAAAGGTTGAGACTAATGAAGCAAGACCGTCTTGAGAAGATGCTCCAATGATATTCAGCAAATTGCTGAGAACCTTTAGGAGAAAATGAAAGAGAAGCGGTACCCCTACATCTGGCCCAGCAATCAAATGGATCTTATAATGGAAGCCCACAAGCATGTTGAGCATATACGTTTTCAAGACATTGGCCTACCTCAAAGGCTGGTTTTATTGGGAGTCAATGTCAGACAAAGAAACCCAAGCGTTTAACTATATATACTCTGTGCAAGTTTCAGACCCCTTAATAAGCTTCTTAAGTATCATCCACTTCCATCAAAAGCCCCTTTTTATAAGTATCTACTGGCGTGATAGGTCCACTTCCTATCGTCTCAAATGGATCCAAGTTCGTTATTATAGTAATTGAGCATTTTTCCAAATAATTTGAAGCACCAGAAGCTAAGAGTTACACTTCAGGATTGATCTCCTTATTCTTAAAGTCAGGCTACAACCAGACATGGATGCTTCATTTTTTCTATTAAATAGTGGTGTCAAAATCTGAGGATTGCTCGCTTGGAAATTGGTATCCTACACGTCTATTTGGCCCAAAGTTCTGATAATTGATCCTCAATAGTGCCTACAAGATTTGAACCATCTATTAACTCACTAGGCTTATTAAATTCGCCTTGACTCTTCTGGCCAATTCTGGGAGTAATTTTTCCTTTGTAATCGGGAACTTCATCCAAGGCAGGATTAAATACAAACTGGGGATTCAGTCCTACCAGTTTGTTGACACTTCTCCAAAGTTGGGATTTAGGATAAAAACTAGGAAAAGGACAAAATATATAAGACTTTTATTGCAAGCTATTTATTAGATAATGGTCATTAGGCCAGGCGCCAGTATTTATACCTCTAGGGCATCTCCTGGCCACATCCAGCACAAAATTTCAACAGCTATTTTGCCACTCAGTTTGGCCTAAAACTGAAATCTTTTCTTAGGTTCATTGGTGGCAAAATACTCCCAAAATTGGGAGGATTTTGAGTACAAAAATTGTGATAAAAGCATGCAAAGTTGTCCTAAGATCTTCAGGATTTCAGTTTCATCATACTGCTGACAAGACACACCTTCTGTGAAATTTTGGCCTCAATTGAAGAAAATGAAGCACCCTCAATTGGGACATCGGCAGGCCTCTTCCTTGGTAGCCTTAAGTAACCCCCTTCAGGCAGTCCACATAAGTGCTATCGTGCTGATTACGCATATCAACATACAAATTTCACCCTCAGGTGGAAAATTGATAACGTTGTTCATTCATTTAATTGTCCATGGGACTTTTAAATGTAACTTCAGTTCATCCCCAAATCACTTCATATATGATTAAATGGTTTGTGTTTTGATAATTGGGACCAATTGCCTAGATTTGATGCATTGGAATCAGCCATAATATGTGAGTATATTTGGGCCAAGCGCCTGATAAATTACTCAATCAAATTGTCATTGAGATAATTGGCCTAAGTTGTATAATTGCAATAGGCATTAGTTCAAGCATTGAAAGGATAATTGGCCTGATCTGATGGTTGTCAAAGGTTTATTTTTGAGTCAACCACCAGAATCTGACAAGTGGCAAGAACTTTATCTTAGATCTGATATGAAAACTCCTAGATAAGGTAGGATTGAAAATACAATTTACTTAACCCCTAAACACCTTCATCCAATGGAAATGTTGAACGTATTAACAGAGCCTTAACAGTAATACTAATTAATAGGATTAATTACAAATTAAAATGGGATCAACTATTATCATCTGTATTACTAGCTTATCAACTTAGCCTCCACCAGGTTAATAAACATGCCCCATTTAAGGCCTTATATGGAAGAGAAGCAGCCTTAACCACTTTTCTTACTTTAGTTATCACTGCATAACGCAAGAACCTACCCCCAGAAACTACCAACAAGAGATGATCAATGAGTTGATTAAATTAGCTAAAACAGCAAAGGATATTGAGTTGACCACTACTAAGAGCCAAGGAGAGTATCAGAGATTAATTAGACTACCAGAACTTACCATAAGAAGCAAGGTTTATTCTACCATTTATGAGGAAGCCAACTTTAGAAATTACAAGTCATCTGAACTGGCCCTGCAGATATCATGGACAAGAGAGAAGCTGTGTATTCCATCAGAGATCATGATAAAAATTAAGTTTTTATAAATTACACGCTCTGCGCTTTAGATCCTCATCATCCTGTCTTTTAAGATAAAGTGTTGTTATAAGACCAAAATTGTTTTAAAAGTAATCTTTTAAACTTAGTAATAAACCTTTTCAGTGAGTAACACCAACTAAATTTTACTATTCAAGGCACATATTGAAGAAAAGATAATTTTATAGACTGTGATGAAAAATAAATTTAAAATTTAAAATCCAAATTTTATTCAAGGTGGGACAACCTGTGGTAATACCGCACTGATTAAGGGGATTCAAATTGATGGGAAATGAGGATAAAACCTAGAAAAAATCCATGTGTGGCATATGATAGGCCAGGAACTCCAGGCTGCCTTGCTATTTGCTATCTCAGGTTGGGAAATTGTTGCATGAAGCCAACACAGTCATTATCATCCCCTACCAAAGTTCATCTACTGGGATCAAACTTGGGAGGCAGTGATTATTGAGTTTCATACCCTACCACCTGGGTACCCTCCCCTTGTGTTGGCAAAATTGGTTTTTATTTTAATCAGAATAATGTCAACTAAAAATTTAAAAAATCAGTACATAAAATAAATTTTTACCTTACAGTCCCAAAAATGATGAACTTTAAGACTTTTTATCCCTTTTGGGGTGCAAAATAATTTGGTAACACCTTAGAACAGAGGAGTTCTGGTTGATGCCACAGAAGATGTTAGAATTACCAATATCCCATATAATAGTAGTTTCCCTGGCTGAATTGTCAAATTAAATATTACCAAAACAGGCAAACAATAAATTTTTTATATTGTTTAAGACCTTAATCTAGACGCTTTGTAATGGCTCCACCTGAACTCCAACCCATGAGATCCAAAAAAAGAAAGTATGACAATTACTGAAAGCAAGGTTATCACCATGACCAAGAAGCTTGCATTACACAAGGAGAATCCCAAACTTCTGGTCATATGATGTTAACCATGAGATGGAGTCACATATTATGAAGCTTATATAATTGGATGCTGCAACTAGTGAGGAGATTTAAAAGCACCTGATTAGAAGATTCTGATGGATATACAATATTACTATTAGCAAATATTTACTTTAAATTCAATATAGAAATTTTACATAAGAATAAAACTTCTTTTATTTTTATATAAAAGTATTAATCCACAAATTTTCAAGTTTGCCCTTTGTTTTAGTAAATTTTTGTTCAATTAAATATATCTCCAGTAACTAGACTGGGATCAGAATTAATTAGAAGATACTGTAGTCACTATGGGATCTTATAAAAATGAAATTTACAAAAAAGATACCTTGGTTGACAGTAATGTCAAGGGGTAGGTTGGTCACAGATTTGTTGTGACTTTTTCAGAAGGCCAACCTATCAAGTGTATGCCAAGAAGTCAAGAGAGTGTCCAAAAAGACATCGCCAATGGGGTGAACAACTACAACCAACTTCAACTGCTATATTGGGTTGCAAGAGATAAGTCACTTACTAAGAAATGTATTATACTCTTTTTTACAACAGAACCACTTTTAGTGTCCAATATGTGTACTCCACAACCCCTAATCAGAAATTTTCTACCCCATTTAAGCAAGAAAAGGCTGAGGCGTTGACAGTAAGTCAAATTTAGCTCACTGAATATAGATAATAAGGATTTCTATGTTTTATGGGTGTTACCATATATATAACCAAAGCTATATATAAATTTTATATGCTAATTTAACCCTGAGTTAAAGATAACTAAGATTAATTGCTTCCATTTATACTGAAGTATGAACCCTACTCACATATATGAAATTTATAAATTAAAATTAAAAAGTAATCAAGCCAGGTTGACCTTAGGACAAATATACCACACCAAGATTTTTTATAGCCAGTATAGATTTTAAACATGTGTTGAACAAAACCTGCAGTAGACTGGAAGCAGAAATTACCCTGCCAGGCTACCACCCTTATAAAGTAAAACTAAGATATTTTAAAAAAATTTCTTGCTACCTCAAGATAACATCAGAACTACATGATTTTTATATTAAGTTACATATCTGAGTACTTTCTATAATGATGTCATTCATATGGGTATATTTTCAAACCTATAAAATTGTCCTACAAAGGCTTTAACAAAATGAACTATAAAATCATTTTGAGGGTTAATTAGGTAAGTAATGCTTACAGCTTCCTTACTACAGAAATTATCTTATATAAAAATCTTTGGTGGGTAAATAACATAAATAATTAAATAGCTTGATAATGCATCCTAAGAGGCTAAGTATAATTCTTACTACAAGAATGCTAACCAGTAAGTCCAAAAATGAGAGTTTATAGTGGTTTACAACGCTTCTAAGATATAAAACTGTCATTTATACTGTAAATATGTTAGATTTGGTTAGTAGGTTAAACTAAAATTATTAAGAGTTAACAAAAATTTACAATAGATAATTTATTTTTAATATGGAGATAGCTTAGTACCATTAAGAACATACCAAGACCTTTATTTTATATGATAGTATCATGAACTCTATTATATTATTGCTAGTTTTTGTTCTAATTTACTAAAATAATTCATTGCTTAATTATTGTATTACATTATGCATATTGATGACTTTATATATGCTTTTATGTACTATAATAAATCCTTTAATTAGTATTTTTCTTTTTCTTAACAAAGAGGGGAATATTTAATCTAAATCCAATGATTTTTGTACAACTGACCAGAATATTTATCAAACTTAGACCAAAAGGCTACCTTATTTGTTATATATGTAAAAATTACTATTGCTCTTTTTTTAAATTTTGAATGAGAAGCTTTTGAGCACTCTTTGTATGTCACAGTACCTTTTAACCATGTAAAATTCTGAAGGATATAATTGCTTATAATAACAAATTTAATCACATGATAGTTTCTGTTTAAAAAATCCTTTATATGTAAGGGACCATACTACATGACATATAATTTTCTGGCCATACTTTTATGCCCATAAAATTAGAATTAATCTTAAGTGCTTAAAACTATGATTGTTGCACTCAATTTCAAGTTATACTAAGAATCATCAGACATGTAGCTGCATGAAACTAAGCAACCAATTTGCCTCTAAAAAAATGGTTATATTAACGATAACAGAGGGCGCTTAGGCTTCCTATAGACATTGTTTCAGGCAAACCATTTAGTAATTTTGCTTATTACTACAATGATAGTGAAAATATGCTTAGTTGTACCTTAACCATGTACTGTAATTGTAGTGCAAAAGGAAGGCATCTTAATCACATTTATAACTCTTTTATAAAATGTTCTATAGAATAATATAATATTTCAGTCTTTAAAACCTTATTGTTTATGTAAAATATGAAAATTCTCAAAAGCTATGCCTTAGATGTTTGGCCACCTTACATCCTCAGTTAAAACAGACACGCTGATATGCTAAACAATGTTTTAAAATAATACATCCATATAGGTGCTGGCCATTCAACTAACATTAATATCTCTTTGACTCAGATTAGTTATAATAGCACATAGCACTCCTTAAACTAGCTACGCCTCATCCTTTTCTGATAATAGCAAAAATTTTCTTAATCTAAAGACTAAATATTATTTAATATCATAGTATGTGATAATTTATTTTAAAAAATCATTTTATCAAAAAGTATAGCTGATATAGATATGCAACCAAGACTATAAAGAGTCTAATATATAAGTTTTAAAAGCTTTATAAGCTTAAAGAATACATGCTACACTTCTTATTAGTTATCAATATAGCAACAATTCTAGAACATGACTTAGCAGATTGTACACATTTGTATAATAAAAAGGTTGGTCATGCATTTTGCAACTAAATTTTTACTAGTTAGAGAAAAAACTAAAGGCATCTAGCTTTATGTAAAATCACACTTCCAGTAGCTCCTTATCTATACCTGGTGTAATATGACTTGATTTTGAAAGTAAAAAGTTAATTTTTTAGTTTCTTAAGAAGTAAAAACACTAATGTGTTAGAACTTTAATTGTGACGCTTTATTAAACAGTAAGACTATTTTTAGCTTTACTTAATCATTAGTTTTTAATGCTTAACATACAAGTTAATTTGTTATTTATCAACAATACACATATTTTATCTAACTTGAAGTTAAAGCATTATCATAAAAATACTAGCTGCCATATTTAAAAGTAAATTTGAACCCATAAGCTAATTAGTAAAAAGCCATAAATGAATGATAAAATTTGCACAGATATCCAGTGATATTGTGAAAAGGCAACGGAATTGGCATCTACTAGATCTTTAATCTGTATTCAAAAATTTTGGGTCAATACTGTAGATGCTAAATGAGCTAAAAATTTAGCATAAATAAGAATAAAATCAAACTAATTTATTGCATTAGTAAATTACAACAATGATTATAAGATATATTAAAATATTAGAATGTCACATATAATCAAATTAATTACCTACAAATAATATTCAAATTTAATTGAAGTGTACTTTATATTAACATATAAAAGGCATAAGTTTTATCTTTGATAAGTCTTAAAATTAGAGTTACTATATTGCTAATTATTAAGCTTAATAAAAGATATAATTAGAAGTCAGCTTACTGATTTCATCTTGCTTAAGATGTGAGTATGTTTTGGAATTTGCTGATTTCCTTGAAGGTCAAAACCTTCAAAGGCTACTCAATTATTAGTCAAATGTAGCTCCAGCGGAAATCTCTTAGGGTTTCTTCTTCTTTAAAGCAATCTCTCAACGGAAATATATCATTGAGGCAATCTCTATTCATGTCAAACAGGCAGAATCTTTTTATAATACAGGAAAACTTTCTAGTAAAAATAACTAGGCAAAACTGAAGATATCTATATTGATCAAGAGCCATATATATTTATAGGTTTGCATGAGAATTGGGATTACTTAGAATAAACTGTGCAAGAAAGGTGGAATTAAGTCATGTATGGAGATCTCCTGATCAGTGCAGCAGAATGCAAAGGCTTTTTAGTGTACTTGTTCTTTTTTGGTCATGGCAGTGGTTTACAATGACCTCTGAAAGGCAAGATCTTTGTTGGAGAAATTAGCGCCTTTAACAGGTAGATCAAGGATTCATAAAAGCTTTGAGGTTTTAATCGCTCTCTAAAGAGTTCATTATTCTTATCAATTTCAGTATCTTTCAAACCAATGGAAATCCACAGGCCAAGTTACAGATTAGGTTGCAGTCAAATCACATCCATATCAGCGTGATTCCCATTACTCCCAACAGTATAACTTAATGACCAAGAGGTCTACTCTGTGCATACTAGGAACCAGACAACTGTCACTTAGATCACCATCATCCTCTTAGAGCAAATTTTTCTCTGATGCCGCCCCATTGTAGCATTAATCTCTTTGGTAAATGTCCATGTCCTTGGCAGATATTTGTTGACAATCTATAACATGTTCATTGTACATTGGCCCACAGAAAACAACAAAATCTATTAAAACCTCTCACTTGGAAGCTCAGTTTCAAGGTATCCACAATATAGAGTGACTTGTTCAAACAAAGCATATCTCAGACTTGTTATGGTATTATGCTTTCACGCTATTCTCAGATGGCTACTGTATTGTAACAGACTGGAAAAACCCCAGCTTTGACCACCTATATTAAAATTACTTTGGTGCACTAACAAGCAAATAAAACGGCCTAACTGAGTAGGGAGAGGTTTGGGGCACTGACAGCGCCAAACCTTACCTTCTACTCATTGGTTACGCACATCCTCTGTGTTGATCTGACCTAATCACATGAAAGCTCCTCAAAACCAAACATTCAAAAAGACCACAGGTATTCAAGGTATGCAAACCCCAAAATAAAATTTATTTTATTTTCAGACATATAAAAGGGGCCCATCTACCAGAGCTCATCTGAAGAGCAACTGACAATGCTCCCCAGCAAGGGAATGATAGGGGATTATTCTGAAGTGAACTTCAGAATGTGCAGGCACACCTTATAAAAGCCGCCCCTCAGGGGCCTCACCCAAGTTATTGATTAGGCTTGCACAATCCTAATCTACAACTTGGGTGAGGAACAACCCAGCGCCCAAAATGACCAAGCCAAAAACATTTTTTAGAACTTTTGACTCAAATTTGGAAAAGCCAAATCTGAGTAGGAATGTAACAATTGGGACAAACTTGATTGTTACATCACCCCCCACTAGAAAAGGGCCCCTCTTTGGGGAGGGGCCCCACAGTTGAAGGCCTCCACAATGAGAACTTTCTGTGGTGAGTTGCCTCAAGCCCCAGAAAAGTTAGCCTAATTAAACTCTGGGCCCCTTGAGAGAAAATGCAAATAGCAAGGGCAAATTGGGACTGGGCTGCCAGAATCAGCCCACCTGGCATGAGGATGCATGCCCAGCACGTGGCTGTGTTGCACCCTCCTCCCAAGCTCTCATTTGTGATGGTCTTCCCATCCTGACTGGGAAGGCGCTTTCATCAAAGATAATGTGAGAGGGGTATGTGGTCCAGCGCAGCTGGACAGCCCCAGCCCAGGGACGCATGCCCAGCACTTGGCTGTGTTGCACACCCCCTCCAAGGCTCCTGTTGGCAATGGCCTTCCCATCCTGACCAGGAAGGCGCTTTCTCCAACAGAAGTATGAGAGGGGTGCATGGTACAGTGTGGCTGGATGGCCATCCCCTTTCTGGGTGTAATGGATGGGGCTCCCAAGGCCCAGCCCGCCACCAGCCCTAAACCACCACCCCCATATATATGACCACACCAACTCTGAATGGTCCTGTCCAAATGGATGGCCTTGCCAGGCATACTGGGCCAAGGTGTGGTGCACCAGCCTCTGTCACCTTAAGCCCCCAGTCTGAGGTGTGTCCCTACAGCCTCTGTCACCTTAAGCCCCCAGGCTGAGGTGTGTCCCTACAGCCTCTGTCACCTTGGGGTTACCCAGCTGAGGTGTGATCAACCAGCCTCTGTCACCTCGGGCCACTCTGGCTCCTTCCCCTCTCATCAGGGCAAGGCAACTCTCAAGAGGATCCTGGCGCATCCACCCCCTTCCTCTCCTCCTCATTGCACCGCCATCCGCATCCCCAACCTCCTCACTTAAATAAATAAATTAAATAAACAATCCAGCGAATAGCAGCCTTTATTGGGAGTAGACTCAAAGTCAGAATAGAATTCCAAAGTGAGGTCCAATGGGGATGACCTCACTTTGAAATACTTTTCCTAAAAAGGCTAAATTAATTGTGGATAATGAGGGGTGCAAAAGCCTCCAGAATTGATGGCATCCAGGCAACTCAACGGAGAAATAGAGGGAAACCTCAGAATGCACAAATAATTAAATAAACTGTTTCATTTAATTTTATTCCATTATTGACTCAAATAGGAGAATCCTACTCATAATAATGGAATTGCAACTATTGATGCACACAAATCTCATAATTCCCAACCTTATGAGATTTATGTATGATTGTCAATTGTCACACTGGGTGGACCATCCAAGGGTGAGGGAGCCCTTCTTGGACAGGTCCCCTCAGTGCCAACTGAATCCCTGGTGAGCAGGAGGCCCCGCCAGGATTTTCAACTGATGGTCACTTTGAATCCAGGGTTGGCCATAAGTCACCAGCTCCCACCAGTGCTGGTTCCTCCAAAACTGGAACCAAGTGACCACTGAGGTCAGCTGAACTGGGGATCAGAGGCGTGAAGCACACATTTGACTTCAGAATATTGTAACAGACTGGAAAACCCCTGTTCTGACCGCCTATATTAAAAGTTTCTTTGGTGCACTAACAAGCAACCAAAGTGGCCTAACTGATTAGGGAGAGGTTTATGGCACTGACAGCGCCAAACCTTGCCTTCTACTCATTGGTTACGCACATCCTCTGTGTTGGTCTGACTTAACCACATGAAAGCTCCTCAAAACCAAACACCCAAAAAAGACCACAGGTATGTGAAGTATGCAAACCCCAAAACAACCTTTATTTTTATTTTCAGACATAAAAAAGGGGCCCATCGACCAGAGCTCATCTGAGGAGCAACTGACAATGCTCCTAGAAAGGAAATGCTATGGTAATTATTCTGAAGTGAACTTCAGAATGGGCAGGCACACCTTATAAAAGCCGCCCCTCAAGGGCCTCACCCAAGTTGTAGATTAGGATTGTGCAAGCCTAATCTACAACTTGGGTGAGGCACAGCCCAGCGCCCAAAATGACCAAGCCAAAAACATTTTTTAGAACAATTTGACTCAAAATTTATAAAAGCCAAATCTGAGTCAGAATTTAAAAATTGAGATGAACTCTATAGTTACAGTAATTAGATCACTTAAAAACACAATAAGTAAAACAAAAAGGATAAAACTGAGATTCTATGAAAAGGTTTTATACTAAAGTAATTGTAAAGTATTTTATACTTCTAGTGAAAAATCAAGAAATAAAATGTATGCATGTAGAGTAATCTGGGATTTTAGGTAGCAATATTGAATATTTTCAAAGATCTCCAGTGAGGTGGTGTCTGATTGCTTCTTTAGTTTATTCATTCATTTGACATAAGCCCTGTATCTATGAGCTGCTTCTTGTGGTGATTTTTTCCTGGACCTGGATGTCCAAAGGCCCATTCTTCTGTCCCCACTTCTGGGTTATGGAGAGGCATCTTCTTCAGTTATTCAGTTATTACCATATTTGGTATTATTCTTCTTGACATCATGTTTATGCAATGACACTCCTTAAATGAGCCTCACATCAGTTTTTTAAGTAACTTTTTAAATTGGTTACTTGTCAGATTTATTTATATCTGGACAAGAGCCTCAGTTGCTTTTGTCAGGTAATTTGGTCAAATCATCTCTTTGTCCTTGGCAAGCTACAAATTTTTTGGCCCCTCAAAGGTATAAAAAAATTGCTTTTCAAAGTGTTCTTTAGCAATGTCATCATTTTTATATAGTAGATCTTCTGAAGTGTCAGGTAAAAAAATATTTTACATGATGTCACTTTGATTGTAAGATAAAATTATTGTCTTACCTGCTTCTATAAAAGAGGTTTGTTAAATTACATCCAGGGTGGGTAAGTTGCCCACACTTCCACCAGTTTAGGGTTGAGCTCTGTTCATTCTGCCAGTCAAGGAATGATCTGCTGGTAATCTCATGGCCTCATCCAAAACAATAGGGTAAGTAGATATGCCAGTGATCAGGCTAAAAAATTATATAGGGATTCTTAATATATCTTGTAACTTAGTTTTGGCATCAGAAAAAATTTAAATCACCTTTTTGAGAGTCCTGTAAATATGATTGCATCCTTTAGCCTATTATCTTTAAGTTATATATCCTAATCTACTTTTCATATCTTTTGATTATAAATGTCTTATTCTTCTCTGTGATTTTGTTTTATCTTTCTTTAGTAACCTATTATAAGAAATTCCTTAACCCAAATTAATATTGTAGGTTGCCAATATGATTTTTTTGCAAAAAAAACAAAAACTATGTATACATTTGTGACATTAAATTAATATAAAGAAATGATTAAATATATTGGTTTAATTTATTATATGCCCCATATACACTAGATAAATAATAAATATAAATAAAACTTTATTGCTAATAATAAGTTATGCAAGGTAAAATTTTATATCATAAAAGATACAATTTATTATCAAATAAGAATATGCTAATCAACTTAAAGTTTCTATTTCTTAGTCAACATATAAACTAGAATATAAAAACTATAGGCTGTCAAAGAGGAAATTTATTTTATATAGTGATGACCCTAATTTATCTCCTCACTAGTTTAATTATAGTAGAATTTATTTAAAAACAGATTTGAAAAATTTTCTAATTTGATAATTCAATCTCATGATGAGATAATTAGTAACAATGTGGTATATTGAAAACATACTTACTAGAACCTTCATATAGAGCTTTTTAAGATACATATACTCTAATAGCTTATGTATTGAGTTTTCTTAATTTGTCACATAAGTTAAAAATGATCAGATATGATGGTATACCTATCATAGGCTATTATCTTACATTGATTTAGTATAAGGAGATTGATTTAATAACTTTCTGGCTTACTAACTCAAAATTCATGCTGATGCATATTATATAATGGATATATACCCATGTTGATTATAGTAATAATAAACATATAACTGTCATGACAATGGTAGACAAAGTTTATACTGGCCTGCCAGTTGTGATGCAAAAGCACCCAAAAGGTAATCTGGAATGCCAGGGGTATTGCTGCTTGGACAATATTTAAATTAGCAGGAAGATGATTGATAATGGAGGACTGATATGCTGCAAGTGTAACAAACAACCTGGCAAAGAACCAAGCTGTTGCAGCCTCAAGGTCAATGAGCCTGGGTGTATGGAGTTGTGATATAAGAGAAAAAATTATAAAGGCCTTGACACAAAAGGCCCAAGTGGCTTCAACAGATGTTACTGCTAAAAATATGTCTGGGATGACCCAGTCAATATGCGGGCTGTAGAGCCATATTGTAGATATCATGGGGCTTGGAAAAGAAAAGTTTTAAACTTTAATTATATAGATCTGAATGCAGAAAGATTTTATTAAATTTTAAATAAAGATAATTGGCTGTCAATTTTCTCAGTGTTATAACTGTTTAAATGAACAATCACTTTGGGGAATAACTTAGGAAAACGTAGGATCAGGGCCCTCAAGAGTTGACCTAACCTGCAAAGTTTGAGTAATAGGGGAGAAAAATAAATTATTTTGAACCAACTTCAAAATTATCAGCGGTGGGCCAAGTTGCTGTCAGTTTGTCCACAGACATCCAAGTTGTGGATTTTCTGTGGTTCCACTGACTGGTTTGATAGCATCTTGCCTGATGGGTAGCGGGAACCTTCCAAGGCCACCCCACATAGGGGTGGTCCCAAGAGGTCAGGAATAGGTTTGGGGCACCCAACCTGCCCACACTCAGTCACTCCAGCGTCCATTTGACCAAGCAGGAAGTATCAGACAAATATTTTGATATATCTGGGGCAGGTTTTGGATTGTCAGCTATATTTTCCAATAGCCTGATGCCATCAGAAAGTTTTGCCAAAGATTTGATATTAGATACTATGTTTGTTGCAAGTAAATGCCCATCTGGATTAGTTGCTGAAGGTTTGGGGGTCTCATGCTTTGATGCCAAAGGTTTGTAGCCTTCAACTTTATTTGAACCTATTATCCCAAGAAAATTCTGGCTTCCCTATAACTCTGAACAAATTTCCTTAATTTGTAGTATTAACTGTCTGAAGTTAACACTGGGACAGGTGGTGGGGTCCTTAAAGGGTAAGCTGTTACCTGACGCTCATCCACCACATGGCAAGTTCACTCTGGGTGATGAGAGGGACAGATTGCCCTCTAGGCCCTTTTTGAAAGGAAAAGGAATGACATCCAGTCCAATTGAAGGGGATGCTTCCCCAGACTTACAATAACAAACAGGATGCTAATCAAGCACTATATATAATAAGATACATATTATTATTCTATAACTTACCATTAAAAAGTGGTTAACCTTTATTAAATTCATATCATGATATGAATTTTTACAAGAGAATATATACATATATAGATCATTTATCTTGAGAAGTGGATAGCATATTGGGGTGGTTCTGATCTGCTCTGGGTTGGGTTTTGACTGAAACAGGTTTGAAACCACATAGGCTAAAAAAACTTGGTGTGGTATATTTGTCCCAAAATTGACCACCATGTTTACTTTTACTTTTAAATCATTTATCTGATAAATGTAATGTTTAGTAGTCAACTGCTGATTATTTTTAACCCTTTCAGTGATTTTCAAAAAAAAATCATCCATTTTTTAGCCTTAAATTTGGCATGAATTTTTTAGCCAATGTTTATGCCTTTTAAGCTCATTTTGGTCCTTGTTGTAACACAAATATTAAATAAATTTTAAAATAAATCTATATAATCTTATTTTAATTGGATGCATATATGCATTTTTAGATTTATATCACCCCATTTTTAGATGCATATATGCATCAAATCATTGAAAGGGTTAAGTATATACATAAATAAAACCCAGGATAATAACTAACTTATGTATAATATACTGATATAAGCAAAGTTTAACAAGATAAATCTTATATCACTATGCTGCTGTATTTAATTGTATAGATAGGTAAACAATTGTTTATTGATATAGTAACACATACAATTTGTTTTATAGGTTATTTATTTACAAAGATAAGTTACAAAAAGTTTTTTTAAAATAAATATGATGATTTATAGATGTATAGACTAAGCTTTCTATAGATAAGTAGTAAGTTGATTCATGATAGGAAGTTACTTAAAAGACCCTATCTAGAGAATTTAACAGAGATTAAGTCCAAACTAAAGATTATAGTCTGCAATTAGTTATATTCACTAAGGTAATTGTAGCTTCTATATATATTTAGAAAAGCTCTAAAAGTACTCATTTTATTTACATATTTTTGAGATTTCACTAGTTTTACTTTACCATATTTAATCAAGCATAATATCTTTTTAACTTCTTGATGTTAATAAAGGATACTAACTTTACATTATTTTTTATCTTCCTATATAGTTTAGACTAGTATTGTAATTAAAAATATTTTATTTGCTTTTTAAAGTGATTGTTTACCATAGATAAAATCACACTCCTCTACACCAACAAAGTCTACATATAATTTTAGGAAGCTTAAGAGTAAAATGAGTTATCCTTAGAATCGATATTTGAAGTTATGTTGATACTCATACAATAAGTTTACCTCTGCACACTGAATGGTTATGTAGTGGGCAGCTACTAGAACAAACATCATATAATCTTGTCATATTATGTTTTTATTAATTACATT
The DNA here is from genome assembly GCA_022478985.1 of Massospora cicadina. Taxonomy (NCBI): domain Eukaryota; kingdom Fungi; phylum Entomophthoromycota; class Entomophthoromycetes; order Entomophthorales; family Entomophthoraceae; genus Massospora; species Massospora cicadina. The sequence goes on from JAKSZP010009240.1 coordinate 53,366, forward strand.
TCATATTGCACCAAGCTGCACTTAAAAATTTGGTTAGAGATAAAGTATAAGATAAAAATTATTTTTGCTAGATCTTAGTAATTAACAAAAAGCAGCAAGGTTAATTGTTTATTGTTATAATAGCCTTGAGATAACATAAGATATATACTTAATCTTTTATAATTTTTACACTTATACTATAAAGCAAGAATAATTGATTAATTATATTAACTATTTAGAAATTAAAATAAACTTTTTGCAGGTCTAATTGCAAAAACTATAAATACTCAGTTTTAAGGTTGGTTAGCCTGGCAGGTAAAACTGCTTTCATCCTAGTGCAGGTTTCAAGTTCGAAACCTGTACTGGCTAAAAAAATTTTCGGTGTGGTATATTTGTCCCAAGGTCGACCCACCTCGAATATTTTTATAAATACTCAGTTTTATTTATGCAGTAATTTTTCAATACCAAGTTACATAACATTGATTTGATAACATAAATTGAAAATAATAATGAGTAATAAAAACAATATGATATTTAACTATAATTTATCATATAGATTATTTTTTTAAATTTTAGCTGTGCTATTTAATGACTGTATCATCTTTAAATATATTCATATCATAAATTTACAAGATGAAACTTAAAAGTTACTTGCTAATAAACTAATTTTTAGCCTGTCATACAGATAGTAATGCTAGTTTAAAAGGATTATTAACAACATTCTTAATACTATCACCCATATTAAATATAACATAACTGGTATGAAGATTTACCTAAATAGCTTTTTCGATAAAAATGATCTATGAGAAAAACGATACTAAGTTTCTGCCAACATGATAATCACTTTTTATATTGCAATAGGCTACCTCAGCTTAAATTACAAGTTAATGCATAGAATCAACTAGCTTATTTAGCTTAGATATTTATAGATCAAACATATGCCCAGGTCTAGCCTCTGAGCTTTACAAGTAAATTTCAATTTTTGTTTAGTTGATATGCTTACCTTGAAAATCCCAATTTTTTATTTTTTATTTATATTTTTATAATATCTTACACGCCATTTGATGAGATTTATATATAAAATACGTATATACAAGTAAAACTATTTATTAGATAACAAGAAAAAGTTAAGCGAATAAAATTATTGGTAATTATTTTGAATACTTAATCAGAGGCGACTATAGAACTTGTCAACTACCTAATATCATCAAAGCCTATGATTGTTGGTATTATTTGGAATCAGTACGCTTGACTACTAAGTGATAACAGAGTATCTTATATCATGTTTTGGACAATAAATTTATCAAGTAAACAGTTTCATATATAACAAAACATAATACTTAGGGCTCAAACATAGCAAACCAATATCATCAAAGGTTACTGTGACATGTAATTTGAGTGACACTGGAGCAATATGATTTACACTTTCAAGTGTAAGTATTCAGGTGTTAATCATATCACCTTTGCTTTCCTGAGCTGTGCAATCTTCTCGTCGTCAAACCCAAGTTCATCAGATAAAATTTGATGAGTGTGCTGACCAAGGGTTGGAGGAGGAAATTTTTATGGAAGAACCCGATTCACTATATTTTACAGCTGGGCCTGGTATTTACAATCAGCAAGGGCCAAGCCAAAGGCTATTTGGAATAAACTTACCAACAAGGCGAATAGTTCCTAAAGTAGGATGTTGTACCTCCTGAATCATGTTGCGGTGTATGACTTGGGGGTGCTCAAAAGTTTGTTTTATATCATTAATGGGGGCGTAAGGCAATCCTTTCCCTTTAAATTTATGCAGCCAAAAAGAGGTAGTTTGTTTTTTTGAAAATTTGGTTAAGCTTCTCAACCAAATACTTTCGATTGGCAACCCGTAAGGAATTTGAGGAAAACGGGTACAAGTTGGCTTCGAGGAAATCTGGACACTCGATGATATCTTTACAAAGGACATGAAACTGTCTGTCACTCCCTGCACCTACAACGATGTCTCCATCCGAAGTGGGAAAGGCTTGATACGGCACAATTGCGCCATGCGCTGTGCCCTGCCGCCCACTCGACATTTCCCCGATGAGATAATTACTTGCCAAATTGGCTAAACTGGCAACTTGGGATTCAAGGAGCGAGACATCAATTTTTTGGCCCTTTCCCGTAACTCCTCTGCGAATAATAGAAGCCATGATAGCCCCATGCGCATAAAGCCCTGTTAAATTCTAAACCACCTTACTAGCGGAGGATTACCCGTTGTTATATCTGATCAAATTAACCATATGATTGAGGCAACGATACCTGTAATGGCCACTCCCACTTTGACTGGAGGTCCGTCAGCTTCTCCCGTAACATACATTAGCCCAGCCTCAGCTTCAATCATGACATCATATCCAGGTTTCGTACTGTAAGGTCCAGTGGGACCATAACCTACTAAATTAAATTGATAGTTTTATACTGTACCAGTGATGGACGCGTAAATCAACTTCGAGTTCAATTTAGACAAACTCTCATAATCAAATTATATTTAGCAAGTTTTCCGGGAATAAAATTTTTCAACAAGAACATCCGACTTTTCAGCTAGCTTCCGCAAGATTTCTTGCCCGGCGCTTGTTGTGAAATCTACCGTGATTGATCTTTTGTTTCGATTCACTCCGAGATAGTAAGCACTCTCACTCGCCTCGCCCTTTCCGATTGGTTCGGCAAATGGCGGTCCCCATGCTCTTGTGTCGTCTCCAAGCTCAGGTCGTTCAACCTTAATGACCTCAGCTCTTAATTGATAAAAATTAATTTGATATTTACCCCAAGTCGCCGAGTAGCATAGTACAGTAAGGACCAGCTTGTAGAGCATTTAAGGTATTAGTTTGTGATCAAAGGACTGAGATAGGAGTTTTGGATGCACCGAAAAAGTTAAATGGCAAATACAATAAGACTTTGAGCTGTATGACAAAAGGGGAATTTTAGTTATTGGACAAACCTAAAACCCTAGTAAGATCCAAAACTCTAAGCCCATCTAGCGGACCTGGTTCTTCCGAAGTGCTGTAGGAAAGACTCGGGTTAAGGAATCGAGTATGGACGTAAGGGGTCAAAAGCAGCCTTAAGCTTAAACTCGGGGTGAAGCTTGTACTTTTAAGTAAAATTTTTGACATTCCTTCGAGTTCAAAGTTGTTTAAATCAACACTCGTTGATAACGGGATGTGGCAGGAAACCCTAAAGGCTTGCGTTTAGGATATAAATATGATTTAGAACTGACATAAGGCGAGTTTATTTAGCTTATAGCGGCGAATAAAACGGTTAACAGTAAATTGTGACAGGTTAGACTTTTTACAATAATTATTTTTTAGTATCACTAAATACAAACTGACTGGCTTTAAGCCTTACCTACATAACTTATTAAACACGTCACGTACTCTGAAAATCAATCTAACACTAATGCCAATACCGTTTTAGCTAAAAACTTGAAGATAAACCTCATGCTATGGCGTGCATTAAATTTATTACAAACTGGCTGTTCTATGCATCTTTGCTTGCAACAATTAACCCTTTCAATGATTTGACACATAAGCATCCAAACTTTGAGGGTATATACAAATCTAAAAACGTATAAATGCTGTTGGATTTTAGGTTTTTTGGGGGGTTGCTCGCTGGTGCTTATTTCATCTAAATCCAACAAATATTTGCAGGAAAAGCCAATTCTCTACTGCAGGGATGCTTTAATTCATAAGGGGTTATCAACCAGATCTAGTAAAAATAAGAAAAATAAACAGCTAAAAGTATTGAATTTTCGTGCCAATTTTATTAGCTGCTGCGGGGGTAAAAATGTACCATCTTGATATCTAGCCAATTAGTAAATAAACTATATTGAGGTTTGAGGGGAAATCAATGTGCTGTTCAGGTTGCTTAGTAACATATGAATTAGGGAATATGGGGATTTGACCTATTGGATTGCTGGAGATTCACCTTGCATTGATGAATCAGCCAATTAGGAAAGTTAATTTCAGGTAGGATATAACTGTGAGGCAATGATTTCATAAGTTTTACCAAATCATTAAGCACAAAAAGATTTTCACCTTGTGGGACCCTTTCTGACCCTATAAAAGGGGCCAGTCTCCATGGTATTAGTTTTAGTAAATTGGCTGTAAGAGGGGGAGGGACCTCAAAAGGGTTCCCCAGATTTGGCTGATGATTTGGTGTAATCTGACCTCCAAACTCATGGGTTTTGCCCAAGTATTAATAGAAGTGTTACCCCAATTTGAGGGTCTCCACCAGGAATCCACCAGGGTCTTTTGGCTAATTATATTGTCATTTTCATCCATAATGCTCTTTTTGCCATATTGGACTTGTAATTGTCCAATAATACCACCTTCAAAGTGTTAGGGGGAGAATAAAGGTATAAAAACTGGCTATGGACCCAGTTGATGGTGACTCCAGAAGTGAGGGATTTGATAGAGTACTCATCCCCTCACTTATATGTGACTGAAGATAGCTTTCCCAGATAGAACTGAGCTTCTCACTTCTAGGAGTGATACAGTTGTGGTAACACAACACCAAGTCAGATAGTTGGAAGGAAGGGAGAGGGGCCCAGAGCTCATTCACTGCTTAGCCTTCTTTCGTGACCATCTTGGCTAAGTTAGTCATGGCCTCTGCTTATAGTTGGATGATGTGCTGGGCCAACTTTTCATGGCTTGCTCTTGGTCAGTTCTGTCAGTAGAAATATCTTTTGCTAATAGAACTGGTACCCCAGGTTCTTGGCCATACAACACATGAAAAGGGGATATCTTTAGGATGCAATGGTAACTAATTTGGTAGGCCATGAGTGCACTGGGTAAGTAGAGATCCCAGTGAAGAGAATCTGAATTGGCCATTTTGTAGAGTATTAATACCAGGGCTCTATTAGCTCTTTCTACAGCCCCATTTGTGGATGGATTGTAGGGGGCTGAGAAGAGTTGTTGTGTTCCCATAGAAGTGGCAAGGAGCTTTACCACTCTGGAGGTAAAGTTTTTCTCATTGTCACAAAGGAGGACTTGGGGGCAGCTATGACATGTGAAGATATGCTGATATAAAAAGGTTGCAGTGGATTTAGCCATCTGGGCAGGAAGAGCAACAGCTTCAAACCATTTAATGAGATAATCAATTCTGACCAGGATATAGTGATTGCCTCCAGTGGTCTGAGGTAGAGGCCCTACTGCATCTAAACTTATGGTGTGAAAGGGTTGTTGGGGCATAGTCAGTTGATACAGATATCAGGTCTTAAAGCTGGTTTGTTTTAAAGGTCAGACAAGCATTCATGTCTTCAGCTATGGTTTCCATGATGCCTTCTCAGTAATATCGCTCTTTAATCACTCATAGGTTTTGCAGACTCCACCATGGCCCATGATAATGTGGGATTTTAGGATCACTGGTACTCATTTAGATGGCCGTAGATAAGGCAACTAGTTTACTCCCACTTTTCACCTTAATGTTGTGGGAGTGCCATGCTAGCATCTTCGTTACTGGTTCATTTTCATCATCCCATGCATCAGGAGTCATGAGGAGATCATGTAACCTCTCAGCTTCACTATTGTCTAAGTGAAGAATGGGCAGCCATGTTAACCCATCTACATTCATGTGGTGTGTTACCACCTATTGCTCAATAGTCATATCATAATGCTGGAGCTTCAGAGCCCAGCAAGCCAACCGCTCCATGGGGTCCTTCATATTCTGCAACAACTTTAGAGAGGCGTTGTCCATGATAATTTTGAAGAAAGTTCTGTATAAGAATGGGCGGTAGTGTTTTACAGCAAGCAGGACAGCCAGGCACTCCTTCTCAGTGACACTGTAGTTGCACTTAACTTTTGACATCATTTTGCTAAAGTAGGACACTGGATGATTGACCCCATTTTCATACAACTGAGCCAAGATAGCTCCAACAGCATAATCAGAGGCGTCTGTGAACAACATGAAAGGCTTGCCATAATCAGGGTGACAGAGGATAGGCCTTTTTTGTAATAGCGCCTTTAGGGTCTCAAATGCAGCCTTTTGTTCAGCACCCCAATGGAATGGATTGTTCTTAGCCAAGAGATGTATGAGGAACTCACTAAGCTGGGCAAACTTGGGGATGAATTGATGGTAATACCCCATCATGCCCAAGAATACCTGTATGTTACAAAGAGTTTTGGGCCCAGGCATTTTAAATATTGCTTCCACCTTATTTTAAAGGGGTTGTATCCCATCTTGAGAGATAGCGTGCCTGAGGAAATCTGACTTCTTTTGTAAGAAAAGACATTTTGAGGGCTTCAGCTTGATGTTGGATGCCCGCAACCATTGAAACACTTCCTTAAGGTGGTTGAGGTGCTTGTTGAAGGTCTTGGAGAAAATAGTGATGTCATCAAGGTAGAAAATCACACATTTGAGCTTGAGATACTGGAGAATATGATCCATAACCTACTGAAAGTGGAAGGTGCATTGCATAACCCCTGGGGTATCCAAGTGGGTTGTAAAAGGCCCTCACTACAGATAAGGGCACACTTCTCCTGGTCCTGTGGAGAAAGGTCCATCTTTCAGTATCCACTATTCAAGTCTATGGAGGAGAAGAATTTGGTCCCAGAGAGTAGTGCCAGAGCATCGTCAATTCAGGGGATTGGGTAGCTGTCCTTAATGGTGAGGTTATTCAGCTAATGGTAGTCTATAAAAACCCAATGACCTCCATTTTTCTTCTTTATAAGTAGAAGAGGGGTTTAAAAAGAGCTTTGAGACGGCACCAGCAACCCAGCGTTAAAAATTGTTTAAGCTCCATCCGCATCTGTAACTCCTTAACTTTTGATTTGCAGTAGGGCTTGGATCAAATGAGATGAGCATCCCCAACATCAATAGTGTGAGTCCAACCCATCATGTGCTCATAGTCATTGTTTATTTAAAAAAATGTTATCGTAGGCCTTGAGCAAAGCATGGAATTTATCTATATCAGCTGGGGTTAGTTCTTTGGAGATATTAATGGAAGGTAGGGTATATAAAGTTTGGTCAGCGGATAAGCCCATATCCGTCATAGGCCCAATACAGTGAACTTGCTTTATTTCCTCAAAGAAATCAGCAGGCCTTTCCCAATCTCCTGATGCTTCTCAATGACCATGACCTTTTTGGTGAGATTTCCTAACAGAAGTTGATAGGTCAAAGATAGGCAGGATCTAGCATGCCTGGCAATACTCTTGGCTCCAAAGGACTAACTCCATCAAAGCTAATTAGGTGCAGTAGGCAGTTATGTGGTATTTACATGGTAATCTTTATGTCAACTGCCCTTTGTTTACCAGCCTTAATGACACAACTTTAGAAGCATAAAAAGGGATACCCTCTAAGGCATCCACTGATTGAGGCAACATTTTGGCATGTCATCCTGTGGTGGTATAATGTAGGGATTAAGCGGAAGAGGAATACTCAACTGTGCAAACATAATCCTTTTTATTAAGCTCCTCATTGGTCAAAATCAGGGAAACCTCATAGTTAAGTAAAGAGATACCCTGCTTCAGGTTGATTATCCCTTCATACTTGAGCATGAACTGTATACCAATGAGTAGATCATAGGTATTGTTAGTTAGGGCCACCGCTGGAGCTGACAAGATGAGCTTTCCAAAATGGATGGGCAGAGAAGATTAAGCCCCAATGGCGCAGGTGTTGTTTGAGCCTGCAGTTACAAATTTTTGAGTTTAGTTAAGGTCAGGTGCCAGTTTAATCTTTTTGATGAGGTTTGATGACATAATGCTTACTGGGTACACAGTGTCTAGGATAGCCTAACCCACACTCCATTGATGACAACTTCCACTTTGGTAAGATTCCACCCAAGTTGGGGAAAAGATCAAGAACTTCATTTAATTGGAGAGTAGAGGCAAGTCCCTTGGCTATCTCAGGGTATTTCTCCTGGATAGACTACAGGGTATGAACACACTGGCAGGCGAATCAAGGTGGCAATAAACTGGTCAGCGTCACTGGCAGTGTCAATGACCTCAAACCCCTCAACACTTGATAAGGATAAGTTTGGGGGGTATCATAGCCCAATCCACTCTATCAGGACAGAACCTGTTGGGTATCTCCACTTCATATGGAGCTCCTAATAAATAGTAACCAACATCTTCACAACCCCCTTCAGATTCGTCTTTAGAGGGATTTTCAATGCACTTCAAGGATTCTATTGGTTGGGAGGTAAGGTAGGGCTTCTCTTGTTGCAAGTGGGTCCTGGGGCCACTCAATTGCCTAGGTCACTTCTGAGGAGACGCTGTAATTGTTATAGCTCTACATTTAGCCTTTGGAGTACGGGGTTTGGGTTGCCCCATGGCTGCATGTTTTGAACTAGAGATAGCCAGAAAAGATGCCAAGGGGATAGAGATATTGCCTTGACAGGACGCGACAATTGAAGCACTTTAGAAGGCTTCTATAACGAAGGAGAATAATAGGGCAAAGTGATAGCTAACTTCACCAGCTGCACTTTGGGAGCTGAAGATGGAGGGGAGCACTGCCCCATCACTGCTAGTATCCTTTGATTATCTTCACCTGGGTGAGGAGCATCTTGTTGTGGCAACTCCACAGGAGCAGATTTCCAGAGGGAGTTAGCCATAGAAGAGGCTGGAAGGGTTATAGTGGATTCTCACCATATAGCTCCTGGTATAGTATCACTTTCATAATAGTCAGTCACCGCTAACAAGGCCTCTTTAATATTATGTACATTTTTGAAGGTGCGCTTGACTGAAGAAATATGCAGCGCCAAAGAGGGATAAGGCGTTAAATCAGCCAAAATAGCAGCAATGGCGTCATCTAGAGATAGCATTTTTGCCAGCAACAAAGGCTGAGCTTTGCTATAAAATCGCTCAACATAAGAGGGGATCAATTCTCCCTCTTGCACGCTAAGGCACATAAAGGCCTGTTTTTGCTGTTGTAAGCTTTGTATGGAGCCAAAATTCCTCATTAAGCACTTGCTTAACCTCTGCCCAGGTTCTAATATTGACCATGTGAGGAACCATTATTTCTTAAGCTATATGACTAAAGAAGGGAAGGATGTACCTGAGTTTTGCTGGTCAGTCGCTCCTTCCATTACTGATTCATAAACATACAGGAAGGATACAATACTGCTCTTACCAGGTGTAAACTTTTCTTCAAGAGGGGGTTTATGGATGGAAGGGAGGCCCTATAAAAGCCTTGAGAAGAGTGCTGCTCAAACCTTTTAAGGCAAGGCAAAGAACTAGCTAACTGCTGTTCTAAAGCAGCTAACTTGGATTCAGATGCAGTTGTCATGTTTAAACAGAAGATTTGTGGTACAGGGTTCTCTGTAGTGAGTACCACTTGTTGTATTTTAGGTTTTTTGTGGGTTGCTTGCTGGCGCTTATTATACCTAAATCCAACAACTATTTGCAGGAAAAGCCAATTCTCTACTGCAGGGATATTTTAATTTATAAGGGGTCATTACCAGGTATAGTAAAATAAAAATGTAAACAACTAAAAGTATTGAATATTTATATAATTTTATTATTTTCTGCAGGGGACAAAAATGAACCCTCATGATATCTAGCCAATTAGTATTTTTAAAATATATTGAGGTTTGAGGGAAAATCAATGTGATGTTTGGATTGCTTAGTAACATCCAAATTAGGAAACATGGGTATTTGACATATCACATTACTGGAGAATCACCCTACGTTGATGGAACAGTCAATTAGGAAAGTCAATTGCAGGTAGGATATAATTGTGAGGCAACAATTTTATAAGTTTTACCCAATTATTGGAAACAAAAAGGTTTTAACTTTGTGGGACCCTTTCTAACCCTATAAAAGGGGCTGGTCTCCGCAGTGTTGGTTTTAGTAAATTGGCTGTAATGGGGGAGGGACTTCAGAAGGGTTCCCCGGATTTGGCTGATAATTTGGTGTAATCTGACCACCCAAACTTGTGGTTTTTGCCCAAGTATTAATAAAAGTTTTACCACAATTTGAGGGGTTCCACCAGGAATTGACCAGGGTCTTTTGGTCAATTTATTGTCATTTTCATTCATAACGCTATTTTTACAATATCAGACTTGTAATTTTTTAATATATGCATTTAAAAATGAGGCTTATGTAAATCTAAAAACGCATATATGCATCCAAGAAATAAGGGTTATATATTTATATTTTAAAATTTATTAAATATTTATGTTACAGACAAGGGCTAAAATAATAATAATTAATGTAAACATTGGTCATTTTTTTGCTAAATGTAAAGGCCAAATAAAGACTTTTTTAACTTTAATGAAAAGGTCAAAACATAAATAATAATCTTATTTTTACATTGAAATCCATTTAAAAGAAAATTATTTAGCTTTTATATATTAATTTTGGTACTAGCAGGTCCCAACTTTAGGAATAATATAAGCTGCTTCCCACAGCTTCACTTGAAATAAGTAAGAAAACATAAGAATCATATAGTTTATTGTCTATTCAAAAAGCTAGATAAAATATCTATATAATTGTTTTGTAAAACATATATTTTACTTTAATAAATAAGTAAACTTTACTTACTATATCTTATATAATTATTATATAACTAGCTGATTTATCTGTGCTTTGCTGGTATCTATAAAATTTCAGATATTCAATTTATTAATTTAAATTTTATTTTATAGATAAACAAAACCACGCAGCCAAATCTAATTGCTCAATCTAATCAACCAAAAACCACTCAGGTAAACCTAACTGAGCTTATCAAATCAACCATAACTAATCACCCCTCAAAACTAAACTGTGTCCTATTTTTTTAGTACTAGATGCTAAACTGTGTCCTATTAATTTAAACAAAAGCCATCAACCACTTGGCCAAACAAAATAAACCTATTTAATCAATTAAATAACATCAAACTGCTACCCAAAACATCTCTTTATATTTAAAATCATTGAGTATGTGACATCTTCCATACTACTAAGTCAACTTCTACTTAACTTTCCAAAAGTATTTTATTAATTAGGTAAACCAAATTAGTCAGGTTTTTAAAATATATAAACCTAACATCCAGATCCCATGCTTTGCTACAGTATTTAAAGTTTATCAATTGATAAGCTCACATTGCATCCTATAGGCTGTGACAGCACTAATCTCAAGCTACTCAGACTAACAGCTTAGCTGTTGCCCTCATGGCTGGTGAGCTGATTATCTTTACTTAATCTACTTAAAACTCTAATCTGATTTTTGTTTAATTTAAATGAGCAATCTGGTGAATTATTTGATAACAATTGCCAATTCTCACCCACTCACCCAAATAGATTGAACCTATCAGACTCAAAGGTTTCAGATTTCATCAGAATTTCAGTCAGTCAGTCAGTAAAGTTTTTTTTATTAAATAGACAGCTTATTTACCCTGCTTTGCTTGGGTTTATTTATAAGCTCACACTGACATAGCTTATAGGCTGTGCCAGTGCTACTCTTTAGCCACTCAGACTAACAGCTTTGCTGTTGCCCTTATGGCTGATGAGCTGATTATCCTAACTTAACCTACTAAAACTCTGGTCTGATTTTTGTTTAGTTCCATGTGAGCAATTTGGTGAATTGTTAAATAATATTCATCAATTCTCACCCACTCAACCAAGTAGATTAAACTTTTCAGACTCATTTTGTTTCAGGTGAGCAATTGGGTGAATTATTAGATAATATTTTCCAATTCTCACCCACTCGCCAAAATTAGATTGAGCCTATCAGACTCAAAGGTTTCAGATGTCAGTCAGTACATCAGTCAGTCAATCAGTCAGTGTGTTTTTTATTAAGTAGATGTCCCTAAAATTATATTATACTTTTATTTTGCTCATATTATGTATTACCTTCAGATTTAACCATTTGCTTATCATATCATATACAATTAGTTGAAATTGCATTACAGGAAAGATATTATAATATAAGTCCCTATTATGAACCTTATCTAAAGCTAATTATAGGTATTATATATATAGAGTGTATATATACTTCAGATATTATATCTATTATATTTGTGTATCTTTTTATCCCTTTTCTTATTTAACTTAAATAACTTAGAGTACATAATTTTTTATAGACAGAGCTTATATATTATTAAACCCTTTCCTAACTTACTACTTATAGATTATTTATGGCCTTTATAGTTGCATTTGTACTTCTCAAAAGTATAGTTCTTATGCATAGAAACCTTTTTTAATACTTATTGTAAGGTTCCCATGTGCAGCTACCAATATGGAATGAACCTTGCACCCCTATAGAACCAAAAGAGGCACCAACCCAAGGGTGCTTCCCTTGGCCCAATTAGGAGATATGGAAGAAATTGTGGATGAGAGGTGGGTAAATGCTGCCACTGCCCATCTGTATTCTCCACCTCACATCTAACACCCAAGTCAAATCTATATTTGTCTCTGAGTCTTCAAAGCATTATGTGTATAAAATTAAACAGCTCTGTTGGATGTAAGAGGTATAATCAAGTTCACTGCAACAAGTGCAATTTGTGAAGAGAGTGTCTATAACTCTCCAGGAAAAGACTTATTATTAAAACCAAGGTTCATGCACACAAGGCGGTGCTCTCAATTACAGTGCTTATGGAAGAAACCCAGGATACTGCCTAAGGAGGTATACTATGAGGTCAACTTAAGATAGTATAGAATAGCTAAATATATATTAAAAAAGGTCCTTTATTGTAAGAGAGATTATCAGCAGAGAGATTTATAGGAGTGATATGAATTTAAGGAGAAACAGAAATTTGAGCCTCACTTAATTTGTTGGGCTTGGAAATGACTCTAGCCAATAGAAAGAGCCCCACTTATAGTAGTTTGATATCATAAATAAGCACAAACTTGAGACTTTAATATCAACTGAACACCCCCATTGATTTAATACTACATTTTGAAAATGAATTCAATATGTTTCAGAAACTAAATGTAAGGCCCTTAGCTTCAGATATTAAGCTGTACAAGGTCATGCACCCCTTTAGGCCAAAAAAGAGGCTAGCTCCAAGGCTCAGTCCCAAACCCAGATCTCTGACCTAGGGCACTCTCTGGACAGAAGATGGGAGCCCCCACCTCCATTTTTGCCAAATACCCTTTCCCCATCCACCCCTCATCCCAAACTCATTCTGGTATAAAAACTGCAGATTTTATAAAAAAATCAAACAACTTTGTGTGAATTTTATTAATCACAGGCAGATCCTCACCATAGTTCCTAGTTTATGTTCTCAACAAGGGACTCAACCAGAAATCATACTGAGTGTGGAGAACATACCTAGATAGCCAAAATCAGGTAAAAGTCAAAAAAAGGCTAAAAATGGGGATCAACCCTAAAACTCCATTCTGAACTTGTGAAGCAAATTTAAAAATTTGGAATTTTGTAAAAAATGCCAAAAATGGCTTGGAACCATTGGCCAATAATATTGAGGGTAAATTGGAAATTAAAATCATTATTTGATGAATCTAAAATGTGAAATCATTCCCCACTATTGTGGTACAACTTACCATCAGCCTCCTCCCCCACTAAGCTCAAAAACCAGCACTCCACCTAATGTAGGGCTGGGTTATTGTTTTATCTACTTTTACCATGCTAGGTCAAGGCAGCGCATATCTGAATCATCCTAATTAAAGATTTTGTCCTTTTTTAATACAAGTAGCACTCAAAAAATTACCCATGTTGTCTTCTTGTTTTTGATAAAAGAGTGCTTTGGAAAAAAATTGGGACACAGCCTCCTACCAAAAAATTTGCATTACCAATTGAATTAATTTCTAAGTTCAGACTCAGTGGTAACACATAAGCAATGTACCAGAGCTTCAACAAGATAAAGATGTTAATTACTAGTACCTTACCTTTGAGGTTGTTAGGCATTCTTCCAATATGCTATTTGCCGTGACATATTGGACAAGATACATGCTCACTTTATTTAACTGCCATCTCCTTTTCATTAGTAGAAGGCCTAAGCAATAGAACTCTTGATTTTTATGCAGCAGTACTAAGACATTAAGGTTCTGAACCTAGGTGTGCCAACCTTCACATACACAGTCTTTTTGATGTTAATTTTTGCATTTGAGCTTGTTTGTATAGTTCAAGGAGCTTTTTCAACGCTATCACGGTCACTTTCAGATCTTATACCTACTACCTTATTGTCTGCAAAGGCCTGCATTTAGACAGGCCGTTGTTTATGGTGGATAATACTCTGGTATTTTACTCCTCCACTGCAATAATTATGTTTGCCGCAAAGTTAAGAAATTTTGGAGACATTAAGTTGCATTGACAAAGGCCCTGGCCAATTTAAAATTTTGTTATTCTTTTAATAATGAGAAACCTTTATTATAAAGCCTGTATAATGGTATCTTATCTTTTTTGGTGGGTATGTCAACTGCCCTAATTACCAAATGCAGAAAGGGCCACAAAATCCATTATTAGTAATTTTAAATCTAAGTACATCAGATAGAACAAAATACTTACCATAAACTCTTGATAATAAAAGAGAATTTTATTTAATATTGATACTATTAAAAGATAATTGATTTTATAAAAAAATTTAAAAACTAAAATTGATGTTAAAAACCATCAATATGCATTTAATCTTGTGCTATTGAAATACTAAAACTCAGTCTAAGCCCATCCACCATATATTGCTATAAAAACCTAGCACCCTGATTACAGTATGGTATTGAGTTATTTTTATATTAAAATAAAGCTAATCCTCAGAACTTCATTTTTTAATTATAAAAAATTAAATACTCTGCTGCTATATGTAAAGAGCTTCTATGGGGTACCACTTGTTAGCATAAATGAAGGAGAAACCAAAAGAGGAAATTTCTTCTGTTAAAGCCTCCAAAAGTTTGGCTTACACAGAATGAAACCACTTGCACTGCACTCTCAACTTTACAAAGGTTCTAGACTTCTTCCTCACCATACATAAATCAACTCTTACATGTAGGTTGCTACCTTGTAGTCTGTGGCTGTTATTGTGGGTGTTCAGACATATTTACTTAGAGCCCATTTTATCTTGGAACAATGGAAATTCAAATATAACACTGATTTTAAATAACTAAAGTACTACAAAAATTAGATTTTAGGTTTTGCGCTTATAACTAAATTAAATATGCACTTTAGGTTTGATATAATAATTCTCTATCAATTTCCATATTTTTGGTAGAGATTTTGTATATAAATATCCTCAAAATTCTATAAATTTTAAATTTCATTTGAGGTGGGCTGACCTGGGGATGATACCGCACTGATTAAGGAAGTGAAGAAAATGGGAAAGGAGGATAAAACCTGGAAAACCTCCATGCACGGCATATGATAGGCCAGGAACTCCATGGACCGCCTTTGCTATTTTCTATCTCAGTTTGGGACATTGGTGCATAACGCCAACACAGTCAAAATCATCCCCTACCCAAAGTCCATTATCAGGATCAAACTTGGGAGGCAGTGGTAGAAGGTCCATACTCTACCACTGGGGTATCCTCCCTTTCCTCAAAATTTTATAGACCTTAAATAAGTTATTAAATAAAAAACTAAACTATTATATAACTAACTTAACTAATATAAAATTCACTATAAATATTGACTTACTTAGATATCACTAATAATACTAGCAGTCTACACAATTTTATAATCCACTCAATATGTATATCACTTTCTTTCTTCTGTCTACTTCATTTACATATATCACACCCTTATATTTGTTTAATAAAATCTTGTATGGTCTCATTTAATATGTAAGGTTAGGATTTATATTAAGGCTTTAGGTAACATTATCCTAAATTTTTAAGTGCTTTAGTCATTGTTGGAATTTGAAAAGATAAGCAAGTCAAAATTCCTAATCACAATTGAGCCCATGACAAGCTGACTCTCAAGCCCAAGTGACTGGATCCTTACCATGAAGAAACTGATACAAAACTTGATGTAGAAGCATCACACACATGAGACTCAATGGAGACACTTTCAGGAATCTCACCCTTCTTCCCAAACCTTAAGAGACGTGACTTCCACCACTGCAGTCATGAGGATGATGCAGAACAATGAGGGCGCGGACCAGGCAGTCAATCTGCAAAGCAGTGATAGATCCTAATCATGCAGGGCCACAAAGATCTCTAAGGCACCAAGTCTCCACATGTTCTATAACATTTGAAACTTTATAACTCAAAAAAGTAGTCTATTTTTGCCCCATATTTTCGTTTTTTGAGCTTTAACTAGTTAAAAGCTTTGAGCCCATTTTCAAACTTCATGTCAGTCAAGAGAATCTTAGCTAAGAAAAGTGGTACTCACTAAAGGGGTCTTTAAGTTGTCCAAGAGAAAATGTCTATCACAAATGATGGAGAATATTAGCAGTAAAGAAATTAACCTGCTAATTATTTAAGAGGCGTCACATAATGGATTAGCACCTTGCAATATAAAGTACCACCCATTCAACCTGAAAGCTTAGAATTTTGGGCCACTTTTCCGTTTACTTTACCTTCTGTTTCCTGTGGTCAGTATTAATTAAAATATGAGAACCTCAAATAAATTATCCAACAATTACTAAATGGCATCTATTCTGTGAAAGGCTGCTTTAGTTGCTCCTGCACTTCTTTGGTGCCTTCCACAACGCAGGATTTATATACTTGGCTCTACTGCCAGTAAGAGAATTAGCTTTGGGGACCAAACTCTAACTATAAAATTTTGTGCGTCCTTCCATACACCACTTTTACAACTAGTCAGATTACACCACCACAAAGTCTTCTGAAATCTAGGGATTACCCAAAACTTACACTCTAACATTTTCACATTCTATAATGCAGCCTCCTCTTTTGTCCATGGCAATTGGAGAGCCATTATTAATAACCATTAGTTAATTAATAAGGCCCACAACCAACTTGCAATGTTAGATAGCAGATGATTCTGGCTACCTTGAGGATCATCTTTATCATAATATAAAACCCCTTGAGGCTGCCTGAAATTAACACCTCAAATAAGTCAAGGACCTGGTGCAGACTCTCCAGCAACACTACCAGGAGCTAGCCTCTCATGACATCGCCTCCAGGAGTAATGGGCCTGAGGAGCCTAGGGGCCAGAAGGTCCCTGTGGTCTAAGGGGTCCTCTGATCCTGCAATGCTTACTACAGGCCCTGATGACACCTGGAAAAAGGACGTTTTGATGGCTGTCGCCACCTTACAGGATCAAATCTGTAATGTGGCTCAGGGTTGCAATCTCTGGGTGGATGGAATCCCTTTTGACCCTTTGGTCTCTATTGAGGTCTTGTATGATGAGATGAATAATCTTAGCGCCTTCACCAAGCTCACTAATAATTGCATCTCCCAGCTTGAGCAAACCAGTTAAGTATTTGACACACACTTGAATAATTTAAAGAGACAGCTTCCCCTTTCATGAGCCAATATTAAGCATTAAAAGAAGGTTGCTCATAAGGCCTCCATTATTTTCCTAAACTTAGATTTGAACAAAATCCAAGAGGACCTTAAGGGTCTAAGAAGACGGCTTAAACAGCAGGCCATCGCAACTATGCATAAACTTAAATTTCTAAGCCATCACCAATTTCTGGTGTCAATACTCTTTCCACTACTATTGCGACTAACCTTAAGTCTAATTTCAAGGAGAAGTTTGCTCCAGACAAGGAAAGCATCGCCTTCTTCCTATATTACTATGAGAGTTCAATTTAATAGCCTACTAATTGATAGAAGGTGAAGCATATCCACTTCTGCCTGAATAGCACTGCTTGGGAGATTATGACTCCCCATCTATAGGAATGCCACATATGGGAAAAGTTTCATACTGCCTTAATTCAAGAATTCAGCTGCAAACAAACCTTGGTTAATCAATAGAAATTGTTCACGGTTAATCTCCTAGGTAAAGGGAAAGTTCTGTGGAGTTTGCCAGCTGATTCTATGCTTAAGCACAGCCCTTAGTAACCACTAACTTCATTACCTTAGATGACTCCACAACAGCATTCATCTTCATGTGGGGCTTACCCTGATGTTCAAACGCATATAATCGTCCAGAAGAATGGTTTTACTTGCATTCAGTAAATTAAGGAGGCGCTTATGAGATACCTGTGCTGACCCTGCATCCAAAAGCTACTGCTCTGTCTCCTCCAACTGTCCTCAGATCCATGTTGTCAAAACCCATAAGAATCATTGACCTTGATGCACTTACTAAAAATTTTTCTGTCACAACACCAAGACTTATTGAACAAAACTCACTGAGGAGGCGGGAAAAGGGCCTTTGGCATGAAGGGAAAGGCACTCCATACTGACATCCCTGTATTGTCTCAAAGACAATCTTTGACATTTAATGAACCTGGAGCTATTGTACCTGAAGAATAAGTTTTGTTATTCATTAATAATAAAGAACCTGATAATGCTTACTTTTCTTCTGATAAGTCTCCTGTTTCTCACACTACCTCCGCAATTTAAATTTTGGTTACCCACATTGCTATTTGAGTTCATAAAATCCCAATCCACGCCATTGTTGATAGAGGTTTCCCTGTGAATGGCATTTCTATCCAAATCTGATGAAAATCATCAAAATTGCTCCAGAATTGTCAAATTAGATATAATACAGCATGTCTGGGCCACAGTGTACTCAGTCCATTGGGGCCTATTCTTCCTTATCTATTATCTTTGAAAAGCTTTCTGTGAATATCACCACCATTGCACTAGATATTTCCAGTTTATGAGCTTCTCCTCAGGACTCATTTTTCTGTGATTACTACACAGTAGTGCACTATGATGAGGGATTTCTATCCCTGCTGGGACATCAGGACCCCTGTTTTTTGAGACCTCATGTGATGCCAAAATGGAGGTTAAAGCTCAGGATTGACTATTAGAGAGTGAAAGATGAATTGATTGACTCAAGTATCATGTGAGGAGCTCTTTTGTACGGATGCCCCACCTGCAGTTGATGGCCATTATAGCTTGCCAATCTATTTGCCTAAGATGACCACTATACAACTATAGTCTCAGGTTATTTTGACACCTGGGTCCACGTTAAAATTCTTTTCGATGCCTGCTGGAAATCTGAGGTCTAGATGACCTGTCAGCAAGGAGGTCTTAACCTGACAAGGAAATCTAAATCCTTCTTATTCTGGATCTATATTGGTGTTGTTGGCTAACATAACTGAAAAACTTAGGGTAGTGGGCCCTAATACTTCAGCTGTGTATATACACCTCCTACCATAGAGACTGTCAATGATGTCTGCAGCTTTGGATTTCTAAGGAATTTTGGTTTGGAACTTTCCACAACAGTAGCTCTAGTTGACACTTGTATTGGGAAAGAGCTCACTGGTGAACAAAAAAGCCAGTTTAAGGAATTATTGAGGATTAATCAGACCTCTTCTCAATCTTTACCTATGATTTCAGAAAAATGAGTGGGGTCCTACATCATGTGGAGACTGAGGACACTCCAACCATTTGGCCCCAACCTTACCAAAAAAGCAAGGCTGAAAAAGCCCAGGTGTTGGAAGAGCTCAAGCAAATAATTGAAGCTGGCCTATTGGTGCCTTTGCAAATCCCTGGGCCTCCCCCTCTTGTTAGTTCAGAAGAAGGATGGCAGCCATTGTGTGGTAATGGATAACCACTGGTTCATTTGACCATCAAGAAAGACACTTATCCCTTTCCAAAAATTGAAGACTCTCACCACTTTCTTTCTGGGTCACAATACTTTTCTGTGATGGATCTCATTAGTGGATATTAGCAGGTGGAGTTTTCCCCCAGAAAATGAGCAAATCGTGCGCTTATAGACAATGAGAGGTTATTTGAACCCATTGTGATTTCCCAGAGACTTTGCAATGCACCGGACACATTTTTAACATACCATGGATGAAATCCTAAGTAAGTTGAAGTTATCTTGTGTTCTTGTATAGCTTGATGATATCACCATCTTTTTGTAAGCTTTCAACAATCATGTGGAACACCTCCTGGAAGTCTTCAATCATCTTATAAAGGCTTCTTTAAAACTTAAACCTTTAAAGTGCTCTTTCTCTCAACAAGAAATGGAATTTTTCAGTCACCAGGTCTTAAAAGTTGGTATCCAGCCCATCCTGGACAAAATTTGACACCATTAAGAGGATGTTGCGCACACAGAGCCGTATGGATATCCAGGTGTTCTTGGGCATGATGGGGTAATTAACATCAGTTCTTCCCTCATTTTGTTAACCTAGATGAGACCCTGTTATATCTCCTGCAAAAGGATGTGCCAATTAAATGGCATCCTGAACAAGAACACGCATTTGATGTGTTGCAGAACGCTCTTTGTACTAAACCCATATAGTTCATCTGCATTTTGATTAACCTTTCATACATTTTAAAGATAAAAGTGATGTCGCCGTTGGGGCAATCCTAGCCATCATGATGAGAATCAGGACAATCATTCAGTAGATTAATTTAGCAAGACCTTTGAACAAAGCCAAATGAAACTATAGCATTACTGAGTGAAAGTGTCTGGCTATTTTGTTAGTGATTGGGCACTTTTGGCCCTACCTTCTTGGCACCCACTTCACCATCATCACTAACCATTCCTCTCTCTGATAGCTGCAGCAAATAAAGTGCCCAGATGACCAGTTATCCAGATTTTCCCTAAAGCTGTAGAACTACAATTTCACTATAGTTTATTGTGCAGGAGAGTTTACCAGAAAGCCAATGGTCTCTCTAGAATGCCAGTACTGGCTGCTTTGAACCCTGAGAAGGACTGATTGTACGATTTAATTGCCCATCCAGAGCAATGGAAGTTGGAGACTTCTGAGATTCAAGATGAGCTCTTAAAAATGATCCAAGTCACTCAGATCAAGGGATGAATGCTGTATAAGAAAGATAATAAGAAATGGCTCCCCTATATATTCTCTTTTTCTGAAACTAACGTTGTCCTAGAAGGGCATGTGACCATGGGACACGGGGAAGTGAAAAAGACTCATGAATGGCTAAAGAAAAAATGCTAAGGGGACTGAATGGCAGAGACCATCCAAAAAGTTCTTAAGCATGTATGAAATGCTGATCCAAGACCAGGCCAATTCATTATATCAACGCTCAGTCATTGCCCCAACAGGTCCCTTTAATGTCATTAGCATCAATGTAGTAGCTCTTCCCACTGGGTAGCATGGACATAAATACATACTATCAGCCCTGGACTAATTGACCAACTGGGATAAAGCAATTTCTGTCCCCACTACCACAGCTAAAGCCACAGCCCTATTTCTTATTAAGTCTGTTTTCACCCAGCATGGATGCCCACAACTTTTACTTTTGGACAATGGCCTAATTTTACCTCACAGGTAGTCCAGAAACTAACTTCACTTTTTGAAATAAAACAGAGTTTTACCACCCCTTACAACCCATCAACCAATGAGGCAGTTTAATATGCGTCTGAAACCCTAATCTCTATCTGTTGTAGAAGATGCCCACCTCTGATTCTAATTGCTTAAATCATTATTTACCCAGCGCCTTGCTTGCTTACTGAATAGTTACCATTGATTTATCAAGATGTCCCCATTTGAAGCTCTATATGGACGTGCTCCCCATCTACCAAGCAACGTTCATCCCCAGCTCAATACAAACATACCTGAGAACTCTATAAAACTATGAGGGCCTTAGCTGATGAAATTTTCTGGCTTCAAGCTCTGGCCACTCAAGGCATTGTCACCACCCTAGAAAGTGAGACATGCAGATTTAATGTTGACTGGACCTCCTTACAAAAATTTTAATTAGAATACCTTGTTCTCTTTTTCACCGTTGGCCCAGAGGCCAACAGAACAAGATTGACATTCTTTAATCCAGACCTTATAAGTTCATTTATAAGGTAACTTTGAGTACTTCATTGTAAATATCAATTAGAGGAGAGTGGTGAACCGAGTACATGGCCAATTCCTTTGATATATACCCCACTCTGACAGGACCTTGAGGGGGGCGTTGTCAGCATCAAAAATTTTGATATGACTGGATGATGATCCTATGATATTGATGGTGGATCACTGGTTAACTTTCAGAATCAGGTTTAGAGAATTTTATAGTTTAATATGATGCAAGATGATTCAACACTAAGCAAATTAAATACAGCCAAAAATATGTGAATTCTGCTGAAACCCCAATGATGAGACAAGTACAATGGAAGTAGAAGCTGAGTAGCTGCGATTATGGGCTGGAAAGATGGGCATAAGATTAAAAATGAAGAGAAAAAAAGGATGTTTTTTTAGTTGGTAGCTATAGAGCAATTCTGTAAGCTAAAAAAGTAAAAAGGGTGAATGTCATGTACACATGATATAATAGTGGGGATCAACCCCAAAGATAAGGCTGGGCGCCTGGAGGCCCAAAAGGTGAAACTAAAGGGCCTCCCAGACCTGAAGCACACCCTAGACCAGCGATGGGTAAGAGCAAAATATGCCCAGGTTGGTCCTAGTGGGGTGCTGAGTGCCCAGCCCCTGACGTCAGGCCAAGCGTTAAAAAAACTATCTACCAAATAAAGGCGGATGGTTTGGTTTGGTTATTCAAGGAATGGGGATTTGAAACCCATTCTATCTATGAAATAACGCGCTCAGGTCAAATCCAACTTCATAAATCACTTGAGTAAAGTCATTTTCAGCCTACTATACTAGCTCAGATGGTAGTATCTCCCTATTGGTGAGTCAAAACTTGGGCCCACTGTGGCACTAACCCCAATTTCCCCATCTGAGCTTAAATATGTTTTCCCCTGATCAACAGTCCTTGTTGGTCAACTTTCCCAATAAACTTTTCCCCGTTTTTATGCTATTTTGAATTTTATATGATGTTCCAAACGCTCCTGTGTGCGAACCTCTTTGAGGAGGTCTCACACTCTGTTACACTTGCCATTGCAAGTACCATGCAGCTCTCCCCTTGTGCACCGTTTGTCCGCCCAGGATCCCTCTAACCTGGGCCACTTAGCCCTGACCTATATGTGCACCGCGTTGTCCTTACATGGTTTTTTATTATAAAATTCACAATTGTATGCTTAAGTGGTTATTGCTCCAGCACCCTCTGCTGGGCTCTAATCACGTTGGCACTAACGGCTAGTTCTCTGGCATTGTCCTGGTGCACCGCGCACTGCCACGCTGGGAACAGGAGAGTTATAAACACTCTCCTTACAGTGAATGCTAGAAGGATTCTGCCAATTAATAGAGGTTTTGGTTCCTATAGCGCTTAATCTCCAGTTTATTATTTTATTATAATTATTTAAGGGTTAGCAATCTTCATATTGCTCTCCCGTTGTATCAGTGGGTGTTAACTCATGTACAACTTTTGATGAATCATATTTGTATGCCAAATTTCAACAGTGGTGCTTACTACAGGTGGCTCACTGATTCAACCACCTAAGCTTGTTCACCTACCTGTAACAATGGTAGATATATCTAAAGCTGACAGTAAACAGCCTTCATCCATCAAGTGACACAGTATGATGAACTTAATCTTGCCCTTGACCCGCGTGCTGAACCAACAATGAGCTAAGTTATGAGCATAAGGTCTTGGTAATTGGGTTGTAGCATTGTCAAGAAAACTCCATAATCTCAATATGCAGAATGAATTATTAGCTGAATTTCTTATAGCATGGTCAATTGGTTGCAGTGTTATTAAAAGCAATTGGATGAGGGACCTTCCTACTGTATTAGTTGATGCAGAACCGGTGACCAATAAGAAGATGGCAGCAAAGAACTGGGGCGCTGTGATAAAGGAGCAGCAAAAGGTGAGGCTGAGGAGTGCTTTGGTGGTTGAGCAGGCTGTAGACGTCTTTATCCTCAGAGTAGCTCAGGAAGTGATTTCACTTTCTTGGAAGGGGTTTCCCAAATGTTTGCAGTGCTGCTAACTGAGAAAGCCCAAGACACACCCATACTGGCAGATAAACCAAGTTCTGCTTTTCCTTCTGCGTCCTCTCCTTGTCAAGGACCAAGTTATTCTCTAAGGGAAGTGAATCAGTTCACTAAGGGCTTGCAGTTTTCAAGCACAATAAGGAAGTGTTCATTAATAAGCTGCCCTCATTCAATTGAGATGAAAACATGCATGGGTTCTTCAAATGGTTCAAATTCTTTGTGGAGGGAGACTTGGACTTCCATAAAGCCAAGTTGCTGATCTCCACCCTGAATGTCAAAAGTGTCAACCACGTCACTTGTTACCTAGCAAATAGATTTATGACCTACCAGGAGGTCAAGGATATGGTGCTTCACTTGTTCAGTGGGGTAGAAAAGATGGTGCAACGGAAAGTGAACTTACTGAACATTGGGCTTCAGCTAAATGAGACCTTTGCAGAGTTTGCAGAATGGTTTACCACCAAAGAACATTTTAAGTCAGGGCAGGCAAGTTGTCCAAGACCAATATCATAATCATCATAACTGCAGTGGTGAATTGCATTGTGAGCTGTGTCAATGCAATGGCTCCAGTCCTACAAGGGGATATTCCATTGCTTAAAATAATTAATTATCTTTTCCAGCTGTCCGCTACATTCAGTCCTCATAATTTGGAGCAAAAACCTTCCATGACTGCTTCTGGAGCTCATCCCTTGAGCAACTCCCCACAATTAACCTATAATATGCCAACTAATAATATTTGTTGTACAATCCTTGACCTGAGCTATTCCAAAATACTTAGAGATGGGATACCTCCATAGTAATGTGCTATTAATGTGGTCACTTTGGTCATATTGCCTTGAATTGCCCTGATAACTGGCAGGTGCAAGTCATACAGTCAAACCAGTATGACCAGAAAAAGCTCAAATGGAATAGAGATTTGACTCTCTACTTCTTCCAGTTCAATTTCAATTGTCCCATTTGAATGCAATGAGATGATTTCTGCTGGACCTTTATAATTTTACAGATGAGTTGCTCTATCAATACCTGCAAAGAACTTACACTTGATGAACCATTAACAAGTCAAACAGACTGTCAAAATCCTTATATGACAGGACAATAAGCCTGAAATAGCCATGATGGATTGGCTAGAATCCGCCAACAATAATTATAGAGTATAAATATTTGATCACCTTGGGATGAGGTGATATTGGGTTAGAAAGGATAATTTTGGATTGCCTCCAAATAAGGAAATAAGATGATGTTGACATTCAATGAATATTGATTAGCTTGCCTTAAACTAAGACAATAGGGAATTTAAGAATACCATACTCTGCTGGAGACAATTAGAATATGGTGGAACTAAATAGTCTAAGCCAAGGGAGTGGTATTGACTAAAGTTGCTGATATATAAATGAAATGGGATGATTGAGGTTGAGGATTAGTAGTAGGAAAGAGCAGAGTGGAACAGCGAGTATCTGCTGTAAATATAAAATAAATAAAAAAATGTTGTCAGGGCAATTGCTCCATTTTTTATTTAAGTTTATCAAGTTGTCTCAAGGATGATGATCTTCATATCATCTGTTCTATTGCTCAGTGGTCTTACCCCTAAGCAAAACCCCTTTGGCGTATCCCCAAAATATCACTTAAATTATAATAGTGGTGCTCACTACAGGGAGCTAATTGAACAAACACATAAATTCTAAATTTCTCCAACTTGCGGCCATAACATATCAGTTCAGCACTGAAGGAGAATTCTTGAACTTCTGCACTTGCCAAAACTATAGAAATCAAGTTGGTTGTGAATGCAGTGCTCAAAAAAAATAAGAGTTCCTTCAAGAGCATGACAAAGTAAAGAATCAACTTAAAAGTTCAATTAGTCTGCTGTAAATACTTGGGCAACAGACTAGCCAACTTGCCAATTGCCTGGATGAAACTATGTAGCAACTATACTGCACTGAGCAGACATTAACACATACCCTTTACCCACCTTATCCCCATTGGGAAGCAGAAGAATGAGGGGTCACTTGAAAGGATCACTTTACAATGATTATGAGCCTGGATACCCAGTTGAGGAGCTTTACTCCAAATGCACATGCAGAATGAGCTGCCTGACTCATGATGGCAGCTCTGTGGATGATTAAGTTCTGACCTAACAAAACCCCCATGTGATGGCAGTCCTGCCAACTGAAGAGCCTTACACCACCCCAGAGCTGCTGATTCTTCTGAGCCAGCTCCTCGCCAAGATCCCAACTATGGGCCACAATCAAATCATCAGTACACCCCTAAGGCATACAGTTGTGAGCAGGATGAGGTCTGAATTGACAAGCTATCTCCGTTTGACCTCAAAGAAAACTTTCATGGGTTCTTCAAATGATTTGAATTCATGGTGAAAGGAACCTCCAATTGGCATAAGGCTAAATTGCTGATATCCTCCTTAGATGTTGGGAGTGCTGACCAAGTTACCTGCTATTTTCCAAGCAGCTCCATTACATATCAAGAAGTGAAGGATACTGTGCTGTGGTTGTTTGGAGATACTGCAAAGATGTTGCAGCAGAAGACTAAGTTCTTGACCATTAGGTTCTAACGTAATGAGACTTTTACTGCATTTGCTTACCAATTCATGGCGGAAGCCCATGTGTTAATAGGAGCAGGCGTTTTAGCTGAAGACAATGTGTGCATTGCAATGACCTCTATGGTGAAGCCATACCAAGATTTTTACAGCTTCATGAATCCAATTTTGGAGGATGACGTGCCCCTGCTCAAAATTGTTCAATTTTGTGCCAGCTATCCGCTACCTTTCCCCCACCCAATACTGAGTGGAAACATACTTCTGCCGTTGCTAGACTATATTTTTTGAGGGATTTTTTCATCCTGTTCAGCTTCCATCTAGTAACCCCTAAACTTATTCTAGCTATGCGCCTTGTCCTTGGCTGAGTTACCCCCAGTAGTTCAACTTCCACCCTGACCTGTTTATGATAATTGTCAACAGCCCAACTACTGACCTGGGCATATTTATGCCAACTGTAAGAAGTCAAATTATCGCCCTAGCCCATCTTATGAAAACCAAGGGCGCAGATTCTACAGAGTGAATTGTTTTATATGTGGTTACCTTAGGTACCTTGCCCAAAGTTGCCCCAACCGTCAGTTCCACTATTTACAGCAGAACCTATACTACCAGGGAAAAGATGGAATGGAGTGGATTTGGGACTCTCTACCTCC
Organism: Massospora cicadina; assembly: GCA_022478985.1. Classification (NCBI taxonomy): domain Eukaryota; kingdom Fungi; phylum Entomophthoromycota; class Entomophthoromycetes; order Entomophthorales; family Entomophthoraceae; genus Massospora; species Massospora cicadina. Next base: position 80,286 of record JAKSZP010009240.1, read on the forward strand.
ACAAACCCAACCCTAGTTGTCCCACCTGAACCATTTTTAGTGTATCCATCGGAAGTCCCTCAGTACAATGATAGGTTTTTATACCATCAGCTGGTCAGAGAAGTAAACATACTTACATGGGCACAAGCTAAGGCCATGGCAGAAGAAGGATCTCAGAAGCAACTAAAATTGTATGCCTGACAAATGTTTGACCAAACTTTTTTGGACAGGGTAGACCCATCTGCATATGCACCTACCCTGAAAGTTGTAAACGTTGCCCTTTGAGTGGAAGCTATCGCCAAAGAATACCCCAAAGTTGGTAAGGGTATTATGAGCTTCCTTGGGAAACAAGGCCCCTTAAATGTCCATGTATTAATCAGTCAAAATTCTTTTTATTCTGAGTGTACATACTGTGACATTTTTGTAGCAAAAAATTGAGTATGCGCACAAAATAGATATAGGCGCCCCAATCAAAATAGTTTTTACCAAGTTGGTGGTGAAGTTGACATTAAAACCTGATGTAGAACACCAGATGGTATATGGCCCACTGAAGCAGATAGAATGGTCTCTGAGGGAGCGTATAGCACGCTAACCTTGCAGTTTGGGTCGATTGTTGTAGCTCTGATGCTAGTGCTACCAAACAGTAATTATAACATGTTAATTATAACTGCTTTCATGCAACACTTTGGAGCTATCATTGATATGATGGAGGAGACCTTCAAAATATTAGGTTAGTGGATCCCAGTTTTTTACCTCTAGCGTTGTGCCAAAGAATCGGGTGCATATGTGACATATCAACCTTGCATATAGTGACAGAGTGATTCCAGTTCACTATCATTGACTAAAGAGCAAAACCTGGGCCATCCCCCAGCAGATGTATGAATTTCAAGGGCTGCCACTCTAAGCTGCTGGGCCTATGTCCATCCCCTCCAGTCACCAAGTAATAGTGAACACCAAATTGGTGGTAGAAGTGCCAGATGGACTCTATGGGGAAGTAATTAAACCTTTATTATCAATTGCAGCTTGAGCCTTATGTGGCTCCAGGCATTATACTACTGGGACATAGGGAGATCAAGGTTGTCCTAGCAAATCTACAGAACAAACCATTGCAAATCTGCCAGCATCAAATAGTGGCGTATTTACATATGACCCCTATGGAGGAGGTTCTTCAGATTCACAAGTTCAGGTTGCTGGATAAATTTGGTCTACCTGCTGAACCGCAGTCCAGCTAATGTGGTGGTACCACGCTAAGACTTAGTCAGGTTATCAGAAGAACAGAAGGACCAGGCATTATCTTTATTTGAAAAATATAATGAGATTTTTGCTGTTGGTGACCACAATTTAAGGTGCGCATAGGGTGGTACATCAATTGGACACTGGGGATCATCCCCCCATCAGGTCTTGGCTGATTTGCCAAACTAGGGCAGTGGAGGAAGTAGTGACCAAGGAGATTAAGAAGCTGCTGGAGCAAGGGATGATTGATCCTTCAAATAGTCTGTGGGCTTTGCACGTTCTAATTGTAAAAAAGAAGGATGGTACCAACCAGGTAGTGGTAGACTACTGGAAGCTCAACAGTATGACCAAGAAGGGCTTGTACCCCTTGCCACAGATTGACAATGCTCTGGATTAATTGGGGGAGCTCACTATTTCTTGGTAATGTATTTTTTATTGAGCTATTGGCAAATTGAGTTGCCCACAGTGGAACAGGAAGAATGTGCCATTATCATGTCAAAAGGTCTTTTACAACCAACCTGTATGCCTCAAGGGCTGTATAATGCCCCAGCTATGATCCAATAGGCAATGGGCACTATCCTTGGCAACTTGAAGCTGTTATGTGTTCTTGTGTACCTTGACAATATCAATGTCATCTCTCAGACATTTTGGCGCATCTTACCCATTTGGAGGAGGTATTCCATCAGCTTACTGTGGCCAACGTCAAGGTCAAACCCTGTAAATGACACTTCTTCAAAGACCAGCTGAAGTACCTATAGTTTGTAGTAATGCAATGGGGCTTAAACCTCAACTGGCTAAGGTGGAAGCTATTTGAGAAAGAATTCACCAACCAGTAAACAGGACATACAAGTATTCTTGGGGATGGTGGGCTACTATCAACAATACATCACTAACTTCAGTTGTATTGGGGGACCGTTGTTTGAACTACTAAGAAAGGATGCTGTGTTTGATTGTACCAAATGCCAACTATGCTTCTTTGACACCCTTTGGCAGCGTTGGTCAGTGCGCTGGTGCTATGCTATCCAAATTTTGATAAAGAATTCATTGTCCAGATGGATGTATCCATTTCCACAGTTGGGGTGGTCCTATCAAAAAAGACAATGAGGGGGAGGAGCACCCCATTGCATGCTTCAGTTGGAGCCTGAATTGACATGGATGTAACTATACTGTAACTGAGCGGGAGTGCTTAGCAGTGATATACATGTATAAGCAATTTAGGGTGTATTTTTATGGAGTGGAGTTTAAAATTATAATGGATCATGCTTCATTGGTCTGGTTGCAAAACCTCAAAGAGCCTGAAGGGTGTCTATTCTGATGGACCCTCAAACTGCAGGCTTTTGACTTTGAGATCCTTTACCAATCTGGTGCAAAACATCAGAATGCAGATTGCTTGTTGAGACTGCCAATGGTTGCCACCACAGTAGATATGAGTGATGTTATGTACAATAAAAAACTCAGCATAAATTATAATGATGAACTGCCACAAGTCATAAAAGCATTAAACAAGATGTGAGAAAATACTTTTCAATGGAACAGTGAGTTGTAAAGATGGATTGGAGATTCTATAGTGAACTTTTCATGACCTTCAGCATAGCTAAGCATTATTTTGAGCACACAAGGAAGTTGGACATGGTGGTGTGTGCAAGACATTGGAATCGTTGCACTCTCAGTATTATTGGGAAAGCATGGACTTTGATATGCTTAAAACCATTTTCTGTTGCCACCAGTGCCAGATGGAAAAGCCATTCTGCTAGAAGACCTTGCACCAGTTAATAAAACCACATTTTGCTATGCATACAGTTTTTCTTGATGTTGTTAGCCCTCTGCCAATAGGAGTTAACCAGACTAAGTACATTCTGTTGGCAATTGACCACTTGACCAGGTGAGGTTGAAGTGCTGGCAATACTGGATTTGTGGGTGGTTACTGTGGCCAAATTTGTAATAGAATATATTATCCAGCAATATGGCTGCCCTCAGTTCATTCTTACCATTAATGGAACTAACTTCAAATCCCATATCCTTCCCAAGCTAAATGAGCTGATAAGCATCCACAGAGTTCTAATGACCACATATCACCCCAAGTCCAATGGGATGGTTGAGTGAGTTAATGGGACCTTAGTGAACATTCTTCAAAAATTGGTAATGGATCAACCTTCCATTTGGAGTTTTCTCCTTTCCACCACTGTTTTTACATACAACCTTAGCTACTATTCTGACACAGGGAAGGGTCCCTTTCAATTAATATAGATGACACCCTGCTCTTCTGGCACTGCTTTAGGCTTGTGTAGAAGATACTAGTGGAATAGATCTCTACTGCTATTTAACTAATATATGTACACATTTATTTAAGTTACAAACTGAAGCATACTCATTCAGCTTAGCCAAGAAGATAAAGAATCAGGGTGCTGATCATGTATGGCATAGCGGGCTAGCTCAGTTCAAGGTGGGGATATGGTTTTGTTCCATGACCAGCACAGGTTTAGGTGGAAGCACAAGTTGGCCAATATCTGGATTGGTCCATTTGAGATAATTGTGAAGGAAGGCATTGATACCTACACTATCAAGGACCCCACAAATGGTCAAATTATCAACTTCGCATGTGAAGTTCCTCCAGGTATATAAACAATAGGAATCTTGTTGTCCAATCAAGGGGGGTAATGTCAAGATTCTGATATGACTGGATGATAAGCCTAAAATCGCCATGGTGGATTGACCATAATCTGCCAACCATGATTCATAGTTACAATTATTCAAGCGCCTTGAGATGAGGTGATATTGGATCGGAAACAGTAGTTATTGGATTGCCTCTAAATCAGGTGATAAGGTGATATCAATGTATGATGAATAATTAGTGGATTGCCTCAAACTAAGGCAATTATGAATTTAATAAATGGTAAACTTGGCTGAAACCAATGAGAATATGGCAGAACGAATAGTCTAAGCAAGATTGGTATTGACCAAAGTTGCTGAGATATAAGTGATAGGAGAAGATTGAAGGAGGAGGTTTGTTAATAGGAAGAAGTGAGCGGAGCAGAAGGAATCTGCTGTTTTATATTAGATAAATAAAGTGGTGCGGCTGAAGCAATTGCTTCATATTTTATTACAATCTTTACATTTGTCTTGTGGGCCATTGATCTCCATATCGTCCATCTGTTGCTCAGTGGGCTTGATCCTGCACAAAAATCTTATAGTGTATCTCAACAATTCCACCAAAATTATAACAAAGGCCATCACCACAATTTTTACATTAGATTATACCAGTTACTTGATATTGTTTCCATAGGTGTAGGTTAATCAATTACCTCTAAAAATTATGGTATTACAGGTCTAGCTATAGAAAGTGATGATTTGAATACTTAGAATCCGGTTGGCCTAAAATTCCAAAAAATTAGCTCTATAGATCTTAAAGGCTTAATCTACAGATGCCATAGGTGATTTTGGTGGATTGAATAATGGGATACTTTGGGATGATGATAAAAATTTGTGCACCTTGGGATCTACTATCGATATAGATAATCAGGTGGTAACATTATCAAGGTCAACCTATCAATATCAGTAACGATATCTTGGCTCAGAATCTAGCGATCGAAATATCCAAGATTCACCCTCTCTTATGTAAAGCATTCATCAAATTGTGACAATTAAGTTAATATTAATACTATAATAAGTTGGCGTTGTTAAATAGTTGATGGCCTTAGGTTTAAGGGTATTGGCGAGTAAACCAGTTTCAAGTCAAACCTAGCGAGTAAATCCTATTCAGCCCTAAAGTCCGAGTTTGGGGTTCATCCCAAGGTATGTACACCCTTTTGATCCTACATACCCCTACCTCAAATAGGAGGGGATTGAGTCATATCAAATAACTTACCCCAGTAAAAGGACAAAAACGGTAATAGGTGTTATTTTGAGCCCAAATAAGCGGGATTTACGCCAAAAGGTTTTTAATTTCTAGCCCTAAAGCCTAAAGGTTGCAAATCATGGCAGGTGTAATTGAAAGCATCGTGTAGTCATATGAGGCTAGGGTTCAACTACGGCCAAACCCCAATTGCAGACCTGTGAAGATCTAATAGCCTATTCTCAGCAATTGCTAATTTAGGCGCCCTAACATTCTAATAGATCTAATCACTTCGAAACATTTATAAATCTTTACCATTCACTTACAGCCGAGCCCGTTGAAGATGATTTGGAGCGGGTTAATCAAAGACATAGATAACTTAAACTGTAGCTAACGCTGCATTATGAGAAACCGTAGCTTGGCCAAATAGAAGTATATAAACCGACTACGAGTCCAAATATAAGCTCAAATACCCCAGCCAAGATGATGGGTGGGAGCAGGTTGGCAGATTCGAACAAAAGTAATAAAGGCGCTTAGGGGGCGCAAGTGCCGTTGGTAAAAGGGCTAATAAGTTAAATGATAAGTCGAAGCTAAACTGGAAACCGACGTGCAGTGATAAAACTGTTATGCCTAACATTAACTGCGATCCACTTTAGTTTGGTTGGAGCTGAAAGCCTCGGGGCTTAGAGCAGGCGAACTCTAAATGGAAAGGTAAGAGCATTGATAAAAGGTGGAATTACGCGTGCAAACAACGAAGGGGCAGGTGAATAAAGGTCCGGAAGGCGTTCGTTAAGGTACCGGTCGCAAACTGATGCGTCGAACGGATGGGCAACGAGCTCCTCGTACAACTGGGCGGGAAGCTGCTTAACTAGGTAGCGTGAGAGCTGGATGATGGGAACCGCTTGGAGATCTGGAAAGGTTCGCAGAAGCTTTACCGGGCTACCCTAAAGTCAAGGGGCAACTCATGAAACCTTACCTAGGGCTGCTTAGAAGGGACTGGCGTATGAGCATCAGCTGAGCTACGACGCACACAACGTTCAGGTGCACACCAAAGGCGAGCAAAAATCCCATAGCTTGAGTAGCTCATCCAACGGTGGCGTACACGCGCTCAGGGTCAACACGGCTATCATAGGTAAGCGCATCGTAACTCAAGCTTACATGCGAAGGCGTAGAGCTCCGACGTCAACCCTTTGCTCTTGAGATAAAAGTACAGTTCGGCATCCAGCACCTCGAGGCATCTATCCATAAGCTAAAAGGAAAGCCAGCCGTAAAGGGGTCGAACCTACCTTAAGTCCACAGTGAACCCCCGCCAGGGTGGGCTGAACGTACGTGGGACAATACACCTTTAGAAGCGTATACGAGGAGAAGAACGCATCCACCTCCGGCATCACGAAAAGGAAGGGGGCCACCAAGACGTTCATCCTGGACATACTCCGAGTAGGTGGGGGCGGTCCCGGGTGCCCCCGACTGCGTCTTCCAGACATGGGCGTTCAGGACCCTGACCAGCATGCTCTCCTGGACTCTCGCGAGGAACTTCTTATCCGTCGCTAAAGTACGGAATGTATCGTTGTTGACCTTTTCAAACATTGGCGACGGGCCCTTCGCCACAAACTGAAGATACTCCCCAGCCGACAGGTGGTAAACGCCAAGCAGAGCCTTCCAAACCTTGCACCGGATGGAGTTCGAAACCGGATATTCCATCGTGGAATCCTAATTGTAATACCCTTGGAGTCAACTCGACTAGCTCAAAGAAGGTCAAAAAAACTCAAACCCCCATAGGACCTTAACAATAAGCTCTTCTAAACTGCGGCCGAAGCTTTAAATTCGTAGCTTTAGATCAAATCATCAGCCGGATTCAAGTCAGGCAAAGCGTGGTTCAGAACCTCCTAAAAACCAACCGATACCAGCCCATTTTTCCCGCCCACAAAAAAACTAAACCCCAGCTAATGTAGGACGGAGGGGAGGGGGCGGCTCACCTAAATACAAAATTAAACCCTAAACTTACCTCGTTAGGGAGCCCAAACTTTAGTATGTGGATCCTTAGCTCGTTCAAAGAGTTGTGCAGCGATGCCGGGGTCGAGTTGGATCGGTTAAGATCTCCAGCAACCCGCCGACTGGGGAGGAGGGGTTGAGAAAAGAATGGTTCCTGCTGGTGCGCAAAGTTTGCAGATCCCTGGGCAGGATGGGAGGCCGAAAGTTGGAACCGGGGAGCTCTTTTTAACGCCGCTGTCGTTGATCGGTTGGTATTGGGGTTGGGACCTATCGATAACAAATTGGTTGAGTTTTGAGGGTTGGTGATTTGGGCTCAATTGAGCTCTAGGGGGCGTAAGGTTGACGGAATCTAACCTCGGGCCAGCATTTTGCCCAGCCGTAGCGAATATCCCACCAACGGGTTCAGAGGTACAGTTAGGTGTAGGGTGGGAAAGCGCGGAGTTGGATTGAACTTTACGGATGATGCGTACCCCCGTCCCACCGTTGACCAGATTGAAGCCTGCGTTAAATCGAGAGGGCTACTAGTTTGGCATGCCAATCGGTATAGTCCATACTATCGATATCGGAGGAACCCCCAGCGACATCTCTTCCCCAATGGAGCTGGAAAAGTTACTGCCGTGGCTCCGTTTCTTCCGTTGGGGGCGTGCGAACATGGTTGGGGAAGCTGGATTGAATTCACTTTAAGTTGATCAACCCACTAACTGATGTAAACCCACTAAATTATTTAAAATTTAACCTGAGCTGATCCTAACTAAAGTATATATCAATTTAGCTTAATTTACTCAAACCCTTCTTAAAACTTTACCATCCTTTTAAGTTGGAATCCTGAGGGAGGGTGCCCCAATGGTTGAGTATTATGGACTCAATGGCCACTGTCTCCCGAGTTTGATCCCGATAGATGAATCTACTAAACCACAATCACTGACTTGCTGACTGACATCTGAAACCTTCGAGTCTGATAGGTTCAATATATTTGGGCGAGAGTGGGTGAGAATTGGCAAATATTATCTAAAATTCACCAATTTGCTCACCCGAAACTAAACAAAGCAGCTAGTTTTAAGTAGATTATTATTAAGAAAATTTAGGATAACCAGCTCATCAGCCACAAGGGCAACAGCGGATCTGTTAGTATAAGTGGCTCAAGCGTAGTGCTGGCACAGCCTTTAGGCTGTCATGTGAGCTTATAAATAAATCCGAGCAATGCCAGGTAACTCCGCTTGTCTATAAGATAAAACCTAAATTAATCAGTTCAAATTATCTGTAGTAAACCTGAGCAACGCCGAGTAACTCCGCTTATATATTTTAACACGTTCGTCGCCGTGTCACCCTAAATATAGATGACGGGTATGCTTCCGTGGGCCCCATCACCCATATTGGGTGACAGGGCGACGAATGTTTAAAAAACAATTCATAGGTTTAGCATCGCTAATAGCAATTTTAAATATGACATCTTGAATAGAATCGAAGTGGTAAAAAAACCACCCAAAACACCATTGGAGCTCAGAAGGAGTATGTAAGAAAAAGGCATGTAAAATGAAGTTCCTAGCTACATAGGTAGAGGATAAGCTCGCATCAGCACAGCTAAAGCTGTGCCTCCACTACACTCTGAGCCCCATTTACCCTTTAAAAAAACTATCATTCGTGCCACTTGGACTAAAAGTTTCACTGTTGCCCTTGTGGCCTATAAGCTAGATTATTACTACAAAAATATAACTCAAAGCATAGCTCTAAGGTTCAATATACTAAAGTATTGTAGTATAATATCATAAAAATTATCAACTGCACTACAGGGCTAACAGCTTTGCCATTGCCCTCATGCTGGTGAACTAACCTATTATTATTTAATATAGCTCTGACCATTGCTCTAGGGTCCAAATTACTAAAATAGTATAGTTTGATACCATAAAAGCTATAATTTGTGCCACTCATATGGTATAATACTATAAAAACTATTATTTGTTCCACTTAGACTTATAGCTTTGCTGTTGCCCCCGACCCACGAGCTAACTTATTAATATTTCCAAAACTCTGAGCAATGTGCTAAAGTATTAAACACTTATCATATTAAGGTATAGTACCATAAAAACTATCAGTTGTGGCACTCTGACTAACAGATTTGCTATTGCCCATGTAGCCAGAGAAATAGTAGCATAACTCCAAATAATAAATTCTAAACTTTAATTAAGCATAAAAACTCAAGTAAAATGAGCATAAGCAACATGATCAAGTGCCTTAATATAAATAAAATATATTTAGTCAGGAAAGCTGATTTAATTGAAGTATAGTAGAGATGAATTAAATATGTTTTAGTATAAGTTACCTATTAAAAGAGTAAACTCTTTTTAAAGGTATAATAACTAAACGCAATATAAATAGTGCAATATTAGATAAATCATTAATTATGGTTAGATTATTTAGAATATTAAAAATCTGGAAAAAAAACTCAGTATAATAAAATTTATTACCAAGCTATCACTTTTTGCTAGTAACCAATTATTTTTAAAGTTAAATTTTAGCAGCTAGAAAAATAATAAAATCTACCTTGATGATATTAGTAACTATATATGATAACAAATAGAATATAATGAAATCAAAAATAAAATTACTAACTTATATTAGATCTATTAGAAAGATTAAAACTTACTTGAACCTAATAATAAATATAGTTAAAACAGATAGTTTAAGATGAGACTAAAATCAATAACTTTACTAAAAATACTACCAAGCAGGAAACAAACCTTGCCTTAAAAAGATGTTCATAACTATTTCAGATGATTACAGATGGGTAAATCAAAAGCATACCCACCTAAACTAATTTATCTCCACCAAAGGCTTACTGTGAAAAGATACTAATCATTTCAGATTACAAATGGTTGTAATGAAGTCAAGCATATAGTAAAGCATCAAAATTAAATGCTATAGTTTATAAATAAGTAAACTATCAAAAAAATTACTTTAAAAAGATATCAATGACTATATCAGGTTGTGGATATTATACTGAAAGAAAACATTCTGTTAGTAAAATATCATTATCTATAGGTAATGAAAAATATAAATTATCAAAAGGCTCAAAACAAAATAAAATTGATTTATATATCAGACCTAAAATATTTATGCTTACCTTGGTGATGAGACCATAATTCTGCAATTTAATTAACAAAGTTATTTATAAAATAGATAGTTATTGCTATGTGAACTTTATACTTTATTATCATGATAAGTTAAGTTAAAAGTTGTCTGACCTACCTATAAATGTGATTGCTATTCATATATTCTAACATTGATAGAAGCATCAAATAATCAATCTATAGTATAATAGTATTTCATACTTTATACTCATCAGTGGAGCTTGAATTTTATATGATTTTATTGGTTAAAAAATGCAGGTAAATTTTACAAATATAAAACTACATATTGATTTGAAATATCTGGTATCAAATCTATATAAATTTTAAATATTTAGTATTGGAGAATTTTTTTACTAATTTTTACTTTACTCTGATTATCCCAGAAAGTTTATATTAGAGTGAGGGTACATTTTATTAAATTAAAACTAAAACTGTTTCTATCAGATTAGCCTGACTAGATAATGATAGATCATATAATAGTAAAATCTATCCAATTGGCTACAAAAATATAGGCTAAAACTCTTCATATTAGTCTAAACTAAAGTTATTTTTAATTATATTAGATTAATTTGATAACAATTACTTAATATACTAATGAAATTTATTCAAATGATTATATACAATAAAATTTAATACTATAAATATTCAATCTAAACTAATCTATTTTAATCAGAATTAGATTATTTAAATAATGTTAAAGCATTATTTATACTAATAAAATTTATCCAATTGGCTGCTTATAATATAGTTTAAAACCTTAAACTTTAGTTTTATATCAAACCTAAAACCAACTTGATCAGATTAGATTTATTTGCATGAAGGTAAGTAATCATACTTATAAAATTTATCAGATTAACTGCATTTGATTTAGTTTAAAGCTTTAAGTTTACATTAAAACTATTCTAATCAGATTAGATCAATTGATTATGTAAAGAATACTTATATATAAAGTTTATCCAATTGGCTGAATTTATAGTTTTTATAAAAAAGTTAGATCAAAATGTATCATTTTTAATTATATTAGATTAATTAGGTTAAGTTAAATTATCAAACATATATAATTTATCCAATTGGCTGCATTCAATATATAATAAGGCTCTAAATTTCAATCAAAACTTGGCATTTTAATCAAATTAGATTAATTAGATTATGTTAAATCATCATAGTTATAATTTTATCCAATTGGCTGCAATCAATATAGTCTAAAACTTAACTTTAAAATCAAATTAGATCAATATGTAAATAAAGTTAAGCTATTGTATTAAAAAGGATATATCTGATAGGTGGCATCAATCATATTATATAAGAGAAATGGAGAATATATTTTATCTATGGTGAATCTATTTTACAATATAATTTTGATATATTTTATCTATTCTATGAAGAATCTGCTTTAATATATAATTTTAATATAATAAGTAATAGTTTTGTCTGTGGAGAATATAGTTATATTATAATCTTATATAAAATTATAAGCAGTTTTATTCATTATATTAAATATTAAATAATATAATTTAAATATGGAGATTCTTATTTATATATTAATAATTAAATAAATCTGATAGGCAGTATCATTTATAATTATTGGAAAGTTGGAGAATATATTTTATATATAGTGAGAATCTAGTATATATATATATAATTACAAATACTCCAAATATCTAGTTTATATATCATTTTACAAATACTCCAAATATCTCCAAATGCATGCTCACCATTGAGGCGGGGGTTGTAAAGTGAGATTAAAGCTTTTTGATTTGCTACAAAATAAACTTGGGGGTCAAAAAACTACCTTTAAGTGACCTGATTGCCTAAATTTGGGGTTAACGTTGCCAAAAGCAAAACAATATATGATGTTATAAACTAAATCAAAAAGCCTCAAAACCCCTCAAAACAGCACCCTAAGCTTAAAAGGGTGACCCCACAAAGAGGCGCACCAAACAAACTACCTACCTGCAGGTGTTGAAGATATGTGATAGTATTTTTTTAGTACTAGATGGTCCCAACCCAAGGGGGGATTCATCGATGTAAGATATGTGATAGTATTTATGCATTGCATGTTAAAGCTTTTTAAGAATCTATTTAAACTATAACTTATGTCAAGCTCAACAGTGGAGATTAAATTAGATGCAATTTGATTAGGTACAATTTATCATAAGTTTTATTTAATTATATATACCAAATTTCAATTTTATTTAATTTTATTCAAGGTGGGATGACCTGGGGATGATACTGCACCAATTAGGGAAGTGAAGAAAATGGGAAAGGATGATAAAACCCAGAAAACCTCCATATGCGGTGTATGATAGGCCAGGAACTCCATGGACCGCCTTTGCTATTTGCTATCTCAGTTTGAGGCATTGATGCACAAAACCAACATAGCCAAAATTGTCCCCTATTCAAAGTCCATTATTGGGATCAAACTTGGGAGGCAGTGGTAGAGGATCCATACTCTACCACTGGGGTATCCTCCATCTTTAATTATATATATCAAAGGTTAAATTTGACTTATTTGGCATCAAATCATCAATTTAAATATTAAATTATAAGTATCAGAGAATAAGAGAATTAACTTTTTAGTTGATTTTATAAAAAACTCCAAATATCTTCATACAGCTGCTACCTCAGGGTGTGGGTAGTAAGGTGAGATTAAAGCTTTCTTATTTGCTGCAAAATAAACTTGGAGGTCATAAAACTACCTTTAAGCGAGCTGATTGACTAAATTTGGGGTTAGTATAGCCTAAAGCAAAACAATTTATGACGTCATAAATAAAAATGAAAAGCCCTAAAACCCCCCAAAACAGCACCCCAAGCTTAAAAGGGTGACCCCACAAGGAGGTGCTCAAAACAAACTACCTAGCTGCATGTGTTGAAGATAGATAAAATATAAAAATATTAAAAAATTCACATTATGCCATATTTTTTATAAATTTATAATTATGATATTATTGACATGGAATCCATAAGAATGTTATATCCTACTTGCACGTTTCATGAAAATTGACTATTATGTTTCAAATGTACTTTTGGCATACCACTATCTCACAAACCGCTCAACCAATCCCAGCAAACTGGGTGTCAGGTGATCAAGTCACTCAGCCCCCTTCCACCAATAGTACTGAGAATTTTGACAACTGACTTCAGTTGCCTCTAGGCTTTGTCTGTGTGAGGGTGTTTTTACACCAAAAATTTCCAAATTGCTCAACTTAAACTTAAATATCTTGGGAACTACAAGTCTGATTGCAAAAATACAAAGTGTGTTGTGATCCTCAGAACTAAATCTCTCCAATAACACCAATTCTGAGGATCAGAAGCACTCACAGAAAAATAATAACAACATTTGAACTCAAAAATTTGAATGTCTTGATCTAAAAATTGTGATAAATCTTGAACCAAAAATTTCAATCTGAAAACTGGCAAATCCTATGCAGAGCGTCAACAAGCCTATCATTTGAGACTAAAATCAAAGAAATTGGCTGAAAACATAGACAATAACAACCATTTTAAGATTTACAAAACCCCATCAGCGCCCAAGCAGCCTGCATCTCTGATACCTGGATCATATGACATGCCCCCAAAGCAACTCAGAATGAGAGGATGAATAGCTAGCAAGAAAACAGATGATGAGAACATCTATAACTTGTGCTTTGACATTTTTAACCAACCCTTCATTCCTTCCCAAAGCACAAGTCTGCCCATGGTTCCATGTCTACTGGTAGTCCCATGACTACCAGGTTTCATTTTTTTATTTATATTACAGTGTATTACAGTATTTGTTAAAATACTTCAAACACATTTGTGGTGATTTTGGACAATTGGGATAATAGGCTACAATTCTTTAATATTTTTTCTCACTTCCTGGAATTTGACAATTTGTTGATAGTTATATTTGGGCCCCCTGAGAAACTCTACTGAATCATGCTGGGCAATGAACATGTTAATTAAAGTAGGGGATGATTTATATGGTTGTGTTGGTGTTGCACACCAATGCTCCAAACCAAGACAGCAAATAGTAAGGTGGTTCATGGAGTTTCTTTCTAGCTTATCAGAATCCTACTTGTGGAGGTTAATGGGGTTTTTTTCCTTTCCTTAGATTTTGATTTCCCCTTTACCCCATTAATTGGTGCAGTACTATCCCCAGGTCAGCTCAATTTGAATAACCAATTTTTGACATGATATATGTCCTATGAATGGGGGGTATGTTTAAGTATGAGATCATAGCATGACAAGCTTAAATTAGTATGGATGTGTATTGTTTTTTCATAGGTTGGCTAATAAAATCAACTAATTTAAATGAATTATTGTAGATAGCAACTATTAATTTTATTATAGATCAACCAATTAAATCAACTAGATATGAAATGAATTTGTGTAGATGGCAATCAGTAAATTTGGCATAGAGTGGCCAATAAAATCAACTAGATCTAAAATGAATTATTGTAGATGGTGCTCAGTAATTTACTATAGATTGCCCAATTAAATCAATTAAAAAAATAAATGAGATAATATAGATTGATATCTGAAAGTTTACCATATATAATTGATAAAATCAACTAAATGATAAAACTAAATAAGTAAAAACTGCCAACTTTATACCTGAAACATTGAGCTTATCATGTCAGCTGAACAATTACATATATATCATGGAATATTTATGTCAAATTTACCTAAGATTGGTAAATATTCTAGGAATAGGTGTTGTTTAAAAATGCAATTATTATGATTTATATACAAGATGATTTCCTAAACCACCAGAACTAAAATGCTACCTAATTTAATATAAATTTAATAAATTTGAATCTATCTACCAGCTACTTGCCTGATGTCATACAAAGTTCCAGTTAGGCTACTCCAACCATTACTTAAGTAATCTAACCATCTCAGATAATATTCTTTTAAAAATTAAATGATAAAACACAATGATAGTATCCTATCATAACAGTAGATAAAATGTTAAAAAAGTTCTTACAACCTTCAGCCATATCATATATCATGCACTTAAGTTTTTACCATAAGGTAAAACTTGAATCATTTTTAAAGCATTTCTTTAAATTAACTCCCAAAATTATTTTCATTAATTTTTAAATTGATATAATTTTCAGTAAAATGATGGAAATTCAGGGGTATTGTTGTATAAGCCCAGCTAACTCAATTGGCACCAATTTTTCTCTTGTGAATCTCACTTTTATAATTTAAAAGTGATTAGTACAAGTCCAGAGAGAACATTTGACTACCTGTGGAATACTGCACCTTTAGAGCAGTACACCATGGCCATAACACTTAGCATAAGTAGGTCTTTCTGCCCATCTGTGCAAAGCATAAAGAAATGGATGGCTGCTTGCACCAAATATGACCCTAATTACAAAGTATGCCAAGATGGACACACTGTCTGGACAACTTTCTGCTGACAAAGGCTCTAATAACAAATTGGCAACATGAGCAACCAAAAAATGATCAAACTCAACCAAAAAACATAAAAATACAGCAACAAGCGCAGTGAATGCAACTGACTCCCCAGGATCAGTTTCTGCCAAAAACCAAAAAATAAACACTGACCTTGGAGAGTGCAAAGCAACACCAAGAACAGTGGCATCAGGATATTCCCCACTGAACCTCAAATAGATGAGGGAATTGGGGCCTTGCAGGGGAAAAAACTTTTTTGAAAAAACAAAAAACCCCAATAAAGTTTTGGTAGATTGGATACCAAATCTGATTTGACTAGCAGAAGGCAAGGGCCCAGTTCATCTGGGCAACAACAAAAAATGTTTGTAAATGAGATGGAATAAGTATCCAATGCCGCTCAAAAAAATTGCCTGAAAAAAATTTTAAAGACTAGTCCCAACATTGACCAGTCAGGGGGAGAATGGTCCCCAACCACAATCAAACAGGCAACCTGAGCAAATTTTCAGCCATAATTTCCCAATAAACCATTGGGTGAAATCCCTGACAAATCCAAGTTGACAGCAGGGGCAGAATCAGCCCAGAATCAATTGATGAAAGAGAGCAAACTGTCAGGCGTAAACCCCAACAAACTATTAGGTGCAATCTCTGACAAATCCAAGTTGATAGTGAGAATGAAATAAGCCCAAAATTAATCAGCAAATCAGAGCAAACCATCAGGGATGATCCCCATTGGAGATGAAGGAGTATCAGGATGAATCTGAAGGATTGGACATCCATGAAGGTTCATCAAAAAAGTTAAAATACTACCAGAAGGGGCTGAAACCCTGACAGCGGTCAAGTTGATGACCAGAGCCCCGGTGAAGTACACCCCCATCCATAAAGACATGTTAGCCCACTGTGGAGTGTCTTCATGCAAGATCAAGCAATGGGAGACCCTACAGTTCCCATATTTAAAGGCAACACAATGGATCTCCAAAAACATTATGCAGGCCATTGTGGCCATTTGCATAAACACAAGTTTTCTTTCAGGACAGCCAAACGATGGCTTGACACTCAAATAACACTTGAGATGGTGATGCTCTTCAAGGCGCCACAGATCTGAACCAAAGATGCCCTTGAATGGATGGAATTTTACCTGGAGCATAAAGTGATCAAAGCCACAGTTCAAGAAGATTTAAAGCTGGCAGATGCAAAGGCTTGGATGAAAGCTGGTAATGACCTCCTTAATGTGATGGAATACAATAAGGCTGGAATATCTGCAAGATTTGCCCAAGCTGTTGGGAGCTTGGGACTCACCCCAATGGAATTATCTGACTAAGTGAAATGTTTTCTGAACATTTTAACCACCCTCAAATGGGCCAACATACTATACCATTTGACATCACACTGGAATAGTATAACACCACTTTCTCTTCAGAGGAGACATTGACGCGGATTGTGGCTGGGTTTAAGGCCACTGAGGCCCTACACTGGTCATACACTTGAATCCCACTGGCCAACGCATCTGACCTAATGAAGGTGGGCTTGATGAAGGAGAAGGCAGTGGAGTGGGGATCCTTCAATAACTGGTTGCCAGAAGAGGCTATTAACTGGTCTGCCAACAGATTTACCCCACTGGAAATATAATACTAGTTCCACATGGGAGCCAGTATTGACCAAGTTTGTGAATGGGCAGATCTGGAAGTCATGAAACCCATCCACAAAATCCTCCAAGGCTGACCATTCCCCATAGAGAAATGGAAACTCTGGTGTGATGCCACCACACTAGCTGAAGATGCAGATTGTGATGCATTTGGGTTTACCCCAGAGTTGGCCCAACCATGGATGGAACATGAGATTTCACCACAGGCAGCATCAGCAATGAAAGGGGTTGTCATGTGAACATGGCATAATAGTGGGGACCAACCCCAAAGATAAGGCTGGGCGCTTGGAGGCCCAAAAGGTGAAGCTACAGGGCCTCCCAGACCTGAAGCACACCCTAGACCAGCGCTGGGTAAGGGCAAAATATGCCCAGGTTGATCCTAGTGGGGTGCCAAGTGCCCAGCCCTTGACGTCGAGCCAGGCGTTAAAATGAACAATTTACCAAATGAATGTAGATAGTCTGATTCAGTTAATCGAGGAGTGGGGTTTTGAAACCCATTCTATCTATGAAATAACGCGCTCAGGTTAAATCCAACTTCAGTCAATCACTTGAGTGAAGTCAGTTTTGGCCTATTCCATCAACTTGGATGGCAGTATCGCCCTATTGGTGAGTTGGCACTTGGGCCCACTGTGGCACTAACCCTGTTTGCCCAGTCAAGTTTAAATATGTTTTCCCTGACCAACAGTCCTTGTTGGTCGACTTTCCCAATAAACTTTTCCCCATTTTTATGCTATTTTGAATTTTATATGATGCTCCAAACGCTCCTGTGCGCAAACCTCTTTGAGGAGGTCTCACGTTCTGTTACCCTTGCCATTGCAAGGACCTTGCAGCTCTCCCCTCATGCACCATTTGTTTGCCCAGGTTCCCTCCAACCTGGGTTGTTTATTCCCTATCAATATGTGCACCGCATCATTTTTACTAGTGTTTTTCTTATAATATTCACAATCTTATGCCTATGCGGTTATGGCTCCAGCACCCTCTGCTGGCTCTAATCACTCTGGCCCTAACGGCTAGTTCCCTGGCATTGGCCTGGTTCACCGCGCACTGCCATGTTAAGAACAGGAGAGTTATAGACACTCTCTTTACAGGGGTCATGACCCCAGACTTGGGCTAATAATGGTTCAAAGGTGGAATCCAAACTAAAACCATCCAGAATAGAAGCAATCCTTCCCAGAACTGATGGTAGCTGCCCCATATGCCACCAAAGGTTTCGCCCCTTCTGAAGCCTTTCAGTGGTGCAAGGTGGAAGTTCTGGCTGCCATGGCATGAATATTCGCAGATGGTGGGTGGAACAGCATTATAGTAAGGGACTGGTGCCAGCATAGTTTGATTACGCTGGGAGCCCTCCAGAAATATCTGCACCTAACGTGCAGTCTGGAATCCCCCTTAAATGGCACCAACTGGGATTTTTGCCAAAGGATGCCCTTGAGTGGCAAAGCCTTCAAACTGGAGTGCAAATGGCTAGGAGTATTAATTGCTGCGGTATAAGCATATGGCAAATAGAAGCATTCCTCAATTGGGAATTTAACCTCAATAAGTCGTTAAGCTGGATAATGAAGGGGAAAACCCCACCAAAGTACCAAAACATAGCATGAAATCAAAGTTGTACAGAGCCGTGGCAGCCCATACTGATGATAACACATGGAATGGGGCCAGAAGCTATATTAGATATATCTGCCAACTAATCAACGGAGACTTCACAGACTTCCAAGCGAATAAGTCATATCTAAAGGATGCAATCCAAATCCACCTGCAGCTGGAGGAGGAGGAGTGGTCCAACCTGATAATGGCGATTTATCAGGAGCTTGACGAGGTGCTAGCAGGAGGGGACTTTAATCACCACTGGGTGCTCAAACAGGGCTATATAAATATCATGATCCCAGAAAAATTGGACCATAAAAAACTCCTCAAGATCAGAATCAAGTATAAGGGAGTCTATCTATGAATGAAGCTGACTAGATACGCTAACCAAACTGCATGGTGGGTGAAATTACAAAATCTCCCAACTTATTGGGAGAGGGAATGGATGCACAAAGTAATCCTGAATGGACCATTATACTATGGGAAAGTATGAAGATTTGGCAAGCCAGCGGTGATTATACTGCAAAGTGCCTTCGCCCCCAAACAGTTAAAGCGCTATATGAACTGGCCTCATGGATGAAGCTGAATAAAATTACCCTACCTCGATTCATCTGCCTATCTGGCCTAAGTAGAGTCATGTACATAGAGCAGGAAGACGCAAAGCAAGTATGTCAGTTCTGTAACCAGACTGGCCCTACAATGGCCCAATGCCACCATTGCAAAGGAAAGACCCATCAAGAGTACAAATATGGCCCTATCAAAGGGATCACAAAGGTCAGGGTCAAAACAATCTTTCAACCAAAAGCCAAAGAATGGATCCCGTGGAACCTAACAGAGGTTGTGGACATGAAATGCCAACAGCAAGAGCTGGATCTCATTCATAGGGAAGCATAGGAACAAGAAACAGCTAAGCAACCTGAAGCGTATGATGAGCCCTTCATCAACCCAAACCCTAAATCATACAGAATGGACAAAGGAACGAGCCCTGAACTGATGGTGCCACACCCATCCCAAGTGGAATGTACAATACATGAGGAAGAAAGATGGCTGAAGGCAAACCCAAAAAAACCCCCAAGAAGGGACAGGCAGCACAAGACGCCATTAAATCAAAATCTAAGCCCAACAAGTCAAAAGCAAATTTTAAGTCAACTCAGAATAGTTTGGCAAACAAACCTGAGGAGATTAGAAACCAAACAACCAAATTGATGTTATTGGCAAAATTGGCTGATTGGGCTCCAACCAAAAAGACAGATCACCAAAAAATTAAATAAAGGGGTGGGAACCCAATCAACAGATGAGGGGGAATCTGCCGCTCCACCAGTAGAGATGATGGAGCACCTGAAGCTGGTAATTAAACCATCCCTGTTTTCCATCAATAGGGAGACAGGGATGGCAACTGAATTTCTGGTGAACAGAATTCCCAGTAAGGCAATCCCAGTTCTGTCAAACTGACCTCAAAGGCTGACCATCGCCCCCACACACCTTCAGTGACACTGACCACCAGCAAGAAAACCTCCATCTGCAACTCAATTCACAATCCCAGAATTAATCCTCATACCTGTGGGTCAAGCATCTGGAAATGAGGATTGTGACTGCAAATGCTTGGGGGATGGCAAGCATACAAACAAAAAGGCAGAAGTCACACCATTAATAAATAAACAATAATATAGAAATAATTAAAAATCAGAAATGCAAGCAGGTTGCCAAAAGGATATAGTGCTGAGATCAATCCTTAATGTAAAGAATCACCCATGGTCCCACCAAATAGGCTATCAGGCACTTTGGACGGATCATGTGGCAATCATCACATTGAACAAGAGCATAGACCTGGAATTTTGGGAGGAAACTCACGCTGGAAGGATCCTGATAGTGATTGCTATGCATAGGGAAACCAGCAAGAGCCTTTGGGTGGTGGCAGTATATGCTCCACTGAAGCCCCGCAAAAACTG
Organism: Massospora cicadina; assembly: GCA_022478985.1. NCBI lineage: Eukaryota > Fungi > Entomophthoromycota > Entomophthoromycetes > Entomophthorales > Entomophthoraceae > Massospora > Massospora cicadina. Next base: position 101,025 of record JAKSZP010009240.1, read on the forward strand.
AAAATTTTGGAAATTTTTATCGGAAGTACCAGCCAACATGATGATGGTTATAGCAGGAGACCTAAACTGTTGGACAAATGCAAGTTGGGATACGTTCCTGGCAAGTGGAAGTCCCAACTGGTAGGCTCATGAGATTCTAGAATACCTAGTCAAATCAGGGATGTGCCTCACAATAGATGAGGAGGACAATGACATGACCAACATAACACAATGGACATATGACTCCACTGGTAACCCACAGGCTGGTTTGCACCTGGATTATATACTAGTGTCATCTGACCTCAGGCCACTGATGTCCAACAGCAAAGCCAATATAAATTCTGAAAGTGACCACATGATCATCCATGTGAATATTAATCTGGAAGAACCCCAAGGAACTGCAAATGGCAACTGGCACTCACCACGCTGAGAGATGGAGAATGATGCTGAACAATTGAAGCTGGACTGGATTGACTGGTTGCATATCTGAATTATCATCCAGAGATAGACCCTCTGGAACAGTGGATCAGGGTCAAAAAGAAGATGAAGCATGATAGCATGAAGTTTAAAAAATGGCAACTTTCAAGAAAACTGCCACATAAAACAACTGAAAACTGCACTGGAGAGATGAAGCTCAATAGACGGGACAGCAAAGGATGGTGGAGCAAGTACCAAACAATGCACAAAAGGTATTGGCCCTTAATGGTGAAACAGGATTTGGAGAGACGGACCAACTTTACCTACTGATATAAAAAGTTTAGTGGGGATGATGACCAAAGAGGGCCTGGTGCACCTCAAGGAAATCTGAACCAAGGCTAGGATATGGAAAGTAGATATGGAGGAAGGGGAAGTATCAATAAACCCAAAAACAATCAAGCGCAAGATCATATGATTCTATGGCGAACTTCTCCACCAATGAGTAATGAGAAAGTTGGCGATAAATGCCCTAATTGACCTGGCTAAGCTGGATCTTGGGGGCTGTATGCTGGAGGATGTCGCTAACCTTTCTGCTAAATCTTGATTGATGAAGTTAAGTGGTTGCTAAAAGAGTTGCTGAGAATGAAGGCACTGGGACCTGACAACATGCGTGTGGAGGTGTAAAATGCATTCCACAACTGCATTGTGCCAGAACTAAAATCCTTATTCAATCACTGTTTGTAAAATGGACAAAAAATCCCAGGAGGTCAGGAGACCCAAATTATACTCTTGTACAAAAAGGGACTCTGATGCCAACTACGGAACTGGCGCCCAATTGCACTATCCAACTCCAATTATAAGCTGCTGATGCACATATTATTGAATTGGCTGATGGCAACGGCACCACACATGCTCCATAGGGCTCAAAACGGGTTCATCAAAGGCTAGAGTATTTGGGACAGCATTGGTGCGGTTCAAAATGTATACTAAGATGTGTGGGAAACTAAGCAGGGATATATTATGTTCCTTGACATGAAAAAGGCCTACAATTGGGTAGTGTGGTCATTCCTACACAAGGTGTTGAAATTGTCAGCATCCCTGAAACCTTTAGGTCATGGATAACAACACTTTACTTGGGCATGGTAACAAAGGTGATCATCACAGATGGCATAACCAATGACATACTGGCCAGGCAGAGTCTCTGACAAGGCGATATTATGTCACTAATTTTGTTCAATTTTGCAGCTAACATCTTATTGGTAGCGACAGATGCAAGACTCTGGGGCCTAGTCCACCCCAACCAGATTCCACTAAAAATGTTGGCATTTGCTGATGATATGGTGGTAGGTATTAGATTTCCAACTGACCTACAGGGTGCAGAGGAGCTACTGGACCTATACCAGTTCGCATCAAATGTGAAGATAAATTTGGCAAAAACCTCCATAATGAGGATTGGCGTCCTGAAATTTAGCCCACTGACTGACACAATACCGATCATGAACTCCCAGACAATCCGATACCTCAGGATACTCTTTAACAATAAGGGGCCAGTGATACTGGAAATGGAGCAAGAGGTATTATTGAGTCTATCAGTCTGAATGGCATGCTGGAAAAATTCCAGATTATGCCTCAAGGAGAAAGTGCTGGCAATCAACATATTCATCTTCTCAAAGTTGTGATATGTTTCCCATGTGCTGCCAATGAGCCCAAACCTAGAGAAAAAAAATCAGGACAATGCTCCAGACCTTCCTATGGTTCAAGGTGAAAGTGGCACCAATAACACTAGACTTTCTGTCCAAACTGAAGTCCAAAGGAGGCATGGGCCTTCTGGACTTTGAATCCCACACTCAGCAGATATGGGTGAAGTTGTTTCTTAAACTGATGCAAATGCACATGCGCTGCCCAACCCTAGCTTGGAGTGTGAACTGGGCTAGATCTCAGGGCCTTCAGGAGCCAGTCTCACCCAGCTCACTATGCAAATGGATGGAAAGCCACCCAAAAACCCTCCCAAAAAGGCACCCCACATTATTGTGACTGTGCAATCAGGCAGCGCGCCTGAGTGGCTGGTTGTTCGAACTAACAGATTGGGATGCTGACCAAATCCACAGGGATGTCAAGGCCTGTAATTCTGCAATAATTTTCACAATAAATTGGGAAGAACAAAATAGAATCGTCTACAAATATGCCACCAAGCCAATCAATATCAGCTACAAATTGACCCAGATTATATATGGGAATCTGCTACTGAAACCTGGGTGCAACCCACCCGCTCACCCACAAATCTTGAATGACTTGGTAACCAAATGCCATGTCACCAACTACCTAATGAAGGAGTTGATCTTGGGCCTGAACTCCTGACTGGTAACAGCCAAGAAACAGTCAGCAAACTGGCAAATCCTAAACCTTGCATTATAATTGGGCAAACACAGTGTGCTGGATTACCTGCACAAGGAGTGCCCTGTATGCACTGAACTGGAAGCAGATATCACTCACCAATAATATTTATATGCCATGTTCAAAAAATATTGGTCCACAATGCACTACATCCTGTCAGGCAAACAATCGCTAATCAAAATGCATCTGTTGCAGGACCTTTTTTGAAAACCCTGCGATCATCCCCTAATCCAATTGCAAGCCTTCATATACCATTATTGTGTATGGGTGATACACTTGGCTCACATTGCTAAGAGTTTGGCCAATGAGCACTCCCATCACAAAGGTTTGGTGTTGAAGGCCATTATAGATTATCTCCTATCAGCTCCAACAGATCATGAAATTCTTGTGCATAATCCACGGGTGTTACAAAGCCACGCATTTAGCTTTTCCCACTTGATTGCTTGTCATACGTGATGAAGCAATAAATTGATCAAAGATCAAATGACCTGTAAGCCCGCCAATGCTAGAACTGCGGCTAGCAATGGCAATCACTGATCAGCAATGGTCAGGGGTGCTAGGTCACTAGCAGCCCAAATTCCCAGTCCTTTATTATTGGCTGAATTGCCTGCATTCCACCCTCCCCTCTTACTTTCCTTTTAATTCTTAAATAAAGCATGGAGTTTTTTTTTAAAAGGGGTATTGTTGTATAATTACCAAGGTTTACTGATTAGATTATCTTATCATTCTTGATTAATCTTATATTCTTATAAATGTAAATATCATATGATCCAATTTGGTTTCCAAACCAGATTCAATTTAAAATGATGATAACCATTATCACTTAATTTTTTTTCACCATTTTTTGTTTGAGTCAAGTCAATCTTATAACAATACTCAACAAATATATACATTTTAATAAATTGCCTGCTTTTGCAGCACTATATTACATTTCCTTTAAATTTCTATTTCTCTGTCATATTTTTATTATTACTTATTTTAAAATTTATTTAAAATTACTTTTCATATTTCATTTAAATTACTAATTTTTATATTGAACCCTCAATTTTATTTTATCTTCTCAAAACTTATTTATTATAGAGATACTATTATATTCTCAAGATTTATCATCCTTTCCCACTAATTCATTTCCCCATTATTGGTGCAATATCATCCCCAGGTCAGCCCACCTCAAATAAAAATATAACAAATATACTAATCTACCAATTTTTTTTATATTTATAAACTCTATAAAAGCTTTAACTAGAGCATTTATTATATTTTATAGTTTTAGCCTTTTATATTTTGGCTATTTATTTTATAGGGGGCTCACTTAATCTTCTTGCATACTATTCTAAAAACTTTTCCCACTCATGGAATCTTTACTTTGGTGTTGGGCTAAAATGATGTGTAATTAAAAGGTTTGAATTATCAAGTTAACCTTAAGCTTAAAAGTTTCTAATTTCAAAAATTTTTCTAGATTCTTGAGTGCTTAAGTGATAATTTAATGCCTTTAATTTAAAAAGTGCTTCTAGATATGTAAGCGCTTTGCTTGGTTTCTTTTATTAGTAGCATGAGTACCCAGAATTTTTGGCATTAAATTTTGCTTTTACAACCTTGGCTTCTGTGCCTTTGATGTTAGTGACACAATTTGGAACTGATTCTACATGCTTGTTAATGTAATCAGATTACCTTCTTTAACATTAACCATTTTATATTTTCCTGTCCCATGTAACTGCAATCTACTCTACAAGGCTGATTCTACTGGCTGAGCCTTAGTACTAACATCTGCCTTAATATACAGTATCACATGTTGCAAAGCCTTTCTTCAAATAGATAATTGATTTATATTATTTGTCTACATTTTATTTTTTATGTTTTAACAAAAGTATACTAAAATTAGAATTATTTTTTCTACATTTAACATGATTTAGTCACTTTGCTATATATTAGCAGTTAACTTGTTTAGTAACTTGCATTGTACTACTATATAGAATTATAAGATTTGTATGTAGTTACATTTGTTCAAGTTTTTTTTCTTAGCTAAACTATTTAACTTAGCTTTATATGTTTCAACCCAATGTGGAATATATCTAAATGAAACTAAATTTGTAATGTTGAAATTTAAATTTAATTTAATTTAATTGAAGTTTATCCAGATTTACCCGTATCTACTTTTCAAAAAACTCTGTTTTTGTGTAATTAATTTGCTCATGGCTATAGTACAATTGTGAGCTTAGATTAATACTTACTATAAATGCATGGTGGCCCTCTCTTTTGGGTTGGGCACAACTAGTGCTAAAAAATTAATACTTACTATCTTAAAATTTTTAGACTTATGCAAATAAAATGCAGCTTTGTTTATTGAAAACATGTGTCTTATGTAAAAACCAAGCATATATTTTTTAACATTTAGAAAATGTGCAGCAACGTCACTAGTAATTTACTAATTATTAGTAATAAATCTATGATATAATTTTTTAAAACAAGCTATAACATTATGTGCACATGATATAAATATAAACATTAAAGATAAATTAAAAGATCTAAGTTTATATTCTGATATTATAAGTTATATCCTTATAGACTCATGATTTTCTAACTAAGATAAACTTGTTTAAAATAGTATGGCAAGTATATACTATATAGAAAATTTCTTTGACTGCAGAATTTAACCTATTTTGCTAAGTTGCTTCAGTTATATTATTTTTATAAATTTCTCATCTAACCTGATCTTAGTATACTGATTCTTTTTACAATTTAGTGATTAATTACTGCAGCAAAGGTGAATAATTCAAAAAATAAACATACATGCTTACTTTTTAATTAAATAAATAAAGCTCTAGGGGATATATGATATCTGTGATGATTTCAGAAAAAGCCAAATTGATTTAATAAAACTTTGCATCATCATATCAGGTACTCAATGGAAGGTTCAACTTTATATGGTAATGATTAGTTAAAAAATAAGTTACTGTAAAAAACTCAATTGCAATAATAGTATGACTAATCTTACTTTAAACTCTGGTTTAAGAGAAGCCTTAGAAAAGCTTAAATCAGCTCTATCCTGATATCACCTGTCAGGATTTCACCAAATTCTCATATCTCCAAAAAATCCACTTCATCAATTCCCCCAACATCATTGGAAGAAGCGAACAATATGTCTCAATCTATCAAGGTTAACAATCAATCTAATCCTGATCAATTGATTGAAGATTTGATTGCACAGAGACTAATTCGCTCTAATAGATTACATACCATATATAAAGCCTATAAATATTCCCTCTTTTCAGAAAATAAAAATTAGGTTAAATTATAACCTGTCTTCTACTTTTAAATTATCATTTTTTTGGAGAATCTTTCAATGTAACTTTGAGAAAACCTGCCATTTTTGAAGTGCAATATAAAACTTCAAAAGTGGTGCTCACTACAAGGGCACTCTGAGTTATGCACCAGTGACAACATCTATCACTACTATGGATTCTCATCTTTTGCCTGACAAAGCTCAAGACCAAGAGCAAGGCAGCATTTTACGATGGGTCCATTCAACTGGAGCTCAAATCCCAAGATTACCCTCCACGTTGGAATTTTGGGCCAACTTAGAATTTTATGGTCCTAAATTAAGTTTTACCTCAGACTTTCAAATACCACCTGAGGCTTTACAAAATATCATTAACCAATTGCTTGAAGGGGCCTTAATCCCTGGAATTCTTTCTACCCAATCTTGATCCAATGCTGTACCTTCTATATTGCAGGAAGTGCTGCAAACCTCTCAAATGCCAGGAATTGGCCCCAAGAAATATTTGCACCAACTTGTACATCCTACCTTATACCAATTATTACCTGTAGTTAGAATGCACCACCAAGGGATGCTCAATTTACTTGAAGAACTCCAATCCTTGGATAATTATATTTCCGAATTTTTCAAGTCAGCCTCTGAGTTTAGCTGAGATAATTGTGATGCTATCATCAGTAATCAGGCCTTCCTCAATGAAGTACATCAGCAGCTCATTCAGCTCAATTACGGGATGTCTAATTTTGTTGATGTACAGTTCCCCAAGCAAGTTCAGGAGATTCAGAGAGAATGGAGAGAGGGTATTTCCCAACTCTCTGAGCATAGTCAATCAATGGAGGAGGAAATTAGAACTGGTCTCTTCCAATTGGAACAAATGTACTCAGGAATTCAATTCTGGGTTAATGAATTAGAGAAAGCCTCTGGAAATAGGGGTCCTCCTGGGGTTGAAGGACCTCATGGCCCACCTGGGGGTGTAGGACCACGTGGACCTTCTGGAGCTGATGGGCCCCATGGACTCCCATGCGCGGATGGACCTTGGGGACCTCCAGGTGCTGATGGGCATTTAGGGTTTTACAGCAAATTGACTTTCTCTTGAACATGATGAACCACTTGCATGAACAATTCTCTAAATTGGCCAAAGAGTGTAACCTAACCCCCAATGGGGTACCAATCGATCCCCTCTTGTTGCTTCAGTTCTTATCTGACAAATTGATCAATCTGGGAAAATGGGCAAGGATACCAATATCTTACTACATGCTTGCAAATCAAAAGGGGAACTGCTCCAAGCGAAAATTGAGACACTGGAACTCAAGTACAATGCACAGCAGAACAGTTTTTCGATCTATCTCGCTGGTTAGATGAGAAAGTAGGTCATGCTGATCTGAATTGTTGGATTAGTGAAGTTCATACTGAAGCTGTTGGTCCTTACCATCAATTTTCTTCTCAAGCTTCAGATTCCACCTCTTATGTTTCCACTCAATCAGAACAACCTGGAGTGCATGTTTTGACCACCAATGCTCCCATGAGTTTTAAGCCAGTATTCAAGGACAAATACTCACTGGGGGAAGGCAGCATTATCTCCTTTCTCTATCTTCATGAAAAGGCATAAAGTGAGGCCACAGATCACCAGAAGATGAATCACTTGCCTAATTGCCTTACTCGATTGGCTCATGATATTATGGTTCCCAACTTAATGACTTGCTCTACTTGGTCTCAGGTCAAAGAAGCGTTGATCAAAGAATTTTGGAGTGAGCAAACCTTAGCCTCGCAAAAGCGGGCTTTTATGGGTATACAGCCCCACTGAAATGAATCTATCAAAGACTTTGCTCATCAGTTTTATTGGAAAGCTCAAACTCTAGTAGCCTGTGGTCAGTTAAACTTGAATGATGCAATTACTGCAGTTCTGTCAGCTTTTACTTCCAGGACTCAAATGCAAGTTTAACTAATCATTGTAAAAAAGAATTTCTAAAGTATTTTGGACATTAAGGAGGCCTTATTGGAATTGCCTCCTCAATTCTCCAAAAATCTCGAATTTATGAGTCTCCTAGACCTAGTCGCCCCAAAGTCTACACCATACCTGAGAACCCTAGGGCGATTCAGTGTAACTACAGTCATCACTATTTCCATACCAAGGATTGTTGTTTAAATAGGAAGCAGATGAGAAGAAGAAAAGAGATAAGCCCAATAAGATTCTCCACCTTGATAATGATATGAGTGCGCAGTAAGAGCATCAAAGTTTGATTGAGTGTAATAAAGATGAACATTCTTCTTATTCCTTGCCCTCCTTGTTGGAATTATCCTCTCAGTTCAGAAGCACCATTACCTGTATTGACTTCCGAGTGAATCAAGTCAATGCTAAAGCTATCATATATACTGGATTCCTGGTGAATTTTGTCTCATCAAAATTGGTTAAACGGATCAAATTAACACCCAATATTTCTCATTACAAAGAATATGGCATGGCTGGACCTCAGAGTACTCAGTATATTGGAGCTTTTTTGTCCCTTCCCCTGAAAATTGGGAAATTAACTTTTACAATCCCTGCCATTATACTCAATAACTTGAGTTATGACCTACTTTTAGGGACTCAATTTTTACAAGAATTTGATGGAATTATCAATTACCCTGACTCGTCGTTGTCTCTCTTGGGGTATAGAGTTCCCTTACTTTTATACAATCATGCTTCTACCTGACGTCGGTTATGTCTGCTAGAGGGAACAAAAAGGTCTTATTTAATTCAATATCACGTTGAAGATCCTCATGTAAAATTACCTCTTACATCGGCTGATATTGAAGAGGGAATGCCTATTTTCTCCCCTGAGAAATTTAGTTATTCCGCCAAAATCACAAGTAATTGTTAACACTTCTATCATTTTATAATTCACAAGGGACATTTGTTACAAGTTCATGGCACTGTTAATCCTTCTGTTAAAGAGCTCTTGCCTTGTCCTGGAGTATTGGATTATGCTTAATCAGGATCATTATCTGTCCTACTGGCGAACCTTACCAATGAGCCAAAACTGGTAGATTGAGAGCATTCAATTGCTTATGTCAAGTTACTGCCCTTATATCATATCTATGATGTTAAATCCTTTGGGAGTCTACAAGACTTTGGATTGGAAAGTGATCAGGAAATCCTTAATGTGGGTCCTGCTATCAGAAAACACCTCTCTAGTGAACAGTAGAAACAAGTGCTTCAATTGTTAGATGAATATTCTGACATCTTTGCTAGCCATACTTACGATTTTGGGAAGATGAAAGGAGTGATGCACTCTGTTGAAACTGGTGATCACCTTCTTATTTGTGTGAATCCCTATCATAAATCTAAAGTAGAAGAAGCCCAGGCTACCAAGGAGTTGCATCAATTGTTGGAGGCTGGATTATTGAAACCCTCCAATAGTCCTTGGGCATCCCCATTGCTATTAATTAAGAAGAAAGATGGTTCTCATTGGGTTGTGATGGATTATCATTGACTGAATGCTATTACTCTATGGGATTGTTATCCCTTACCTAGGATTGATGAATTTCTTAAGTTGTTAGCTGGATCCACCTATTTTTTGGCCATGGACTTAGCCAGTGGATACTGGAAAATCGAGTTATCACCAGAAGATTGTGCCAAGTGTGCCATGATATCGAGTGAAGGGTTGTTTGAAACAACTTGTATGCCTCAAGGACTAAGCAATGCCCCAGAAACTTTCCAAAGGGCCATGGACAGTATGCTACAGGATCTAAAGCTTACTTGTGTTCTGGTATATTTTGACAATATTAACGTGTTCTCCAAAACTTTTACCAAGCATTTAGACCATCTAAAAGAAGTTTTCAGCCGAATTTGGGGCTCTTCCTTAAAACTCAAACCCTCCAAATGCTCATTCTTTCAAAACGAAATGGACTTTTTAGGACATCAGGTTTCAGCTAAAGGGATTTGACCCCTCTCAGACAAAGTTCAAGCCATCCAACGATTGCCTCCTCCCTCTTCTTTATGGGATATTCAAGTCTTTCTTGGCATGGTTGGGTATTACCAGCAATTTATTCCCAACTTTGCTGATATGGCTGAACTCTTATTTCACCTGTTGCAAAAAAGGAGTGTCCTTTGAGTGGGGGTCAGCTCAATAACAGTAATTCAATTCTCTGCGTAACGCCTTGATCAAGGCACCTGTTCTAATTTATCCCCAATTTGATAAGCCTTTCTTTTACATACTGATGCAAGCAATGTCACTATTGGGGCTATCTTATCTCAGTGTGATGAAGAGAAGAATAATCATCCTGTTGCTTTCTATAGCAAAACTTTGTCAAAGGCTGAACGAAATTATAGTGTTACTGAGCGGGAATGTTTGGCAGTAATTTTAGCAATTAAGCACTTCCGTCCCTTCTTATATGGTAACCATTTCACTGTTATTACTGACCATTCCTCCTTATGATGGTTGCAGAACATGAAGGATCCTGATGGGAGGTTGGCCCGTTGGACTTTAATGTTGCAAAATTATGATTTCTCCATTGTTCATCGCTCAGGGGCTTAGCACCAAAATGCTGATGGGATGTCCCAACTGTCTATTCTGACCTTGGAACTAGAAAAAGAAGAACGCTTATACAATCTTACTGGACAACCTGAGTTATGGAATTGAGAAACTGAAGAGGATTGAGCCTTTCTAAAATCAATTACCAAAGATACTATGATTTAAGATGGAGCTTTGTATAAGAAAGTCAAATACAAGTGGTTGCCCTTTCTGCATCCCAACTCTGGATTTAATGCTGTCATGGAAGGACATGAGCAAGTAGGCCATATTGGGTTAAAGAAGAATCAAGAATGGTTGAAGACTCAATACTATTGGAACAACATGACTGAGTTCATTCAAGAGACCCTTGACTCATGTCTTATCTGTAAAAGCCATGGAACTACCAACCCTACATATCAACATCAAGTTATTCCCCCAACTAAGGCATTTGAGGTGGTCAGCATTGATGTTGTAGGTCCTTTTCCTTGGGGATTGCATGGCCATCAGTATATCATTAAGGCTGTTGACCATTTAACCAATGGGTTGAGGCCATTTTCATTGCTAGCCCTTTGGCTAAGGCTATAGCATTATTCCTGTATCAGCATATCATTTCTCAACATGGGTGTCCCAAGGTCCTTATGTAAGATAATGGGACTAACTTCACCTCACAACTTATACAGGAGTTATCTAAATTATTTAACTCTACTAAGCAATTTATTGTCCCATATAATCCATCTACAAATGAGGCCATTGAACGAATTAATGGGACCCTGGTCTCGATTCTAAGATGGATGGCATCCACTGACCTAACTTGGTGGAATTTTTATTTGCCTGGTGCTTTGTTTGCTTATTGGATAAGCTACTACCATATTACCAAGATGTCCCCATTTAAGTGTATATATGGGAGGGATCCTTCAGTCCCTTCTAGTGTTCAGACAATCCTTGAAGAAAGCATCCCAGAAAATTCTGATTTAATTATGAGGAATTTGGCTGACAAGATTATCTGTTTCAGGCTCAAGCAATGAATTTGATTGAAACAACTACATGAAAAGAGACTCAAAGAAGCAATCAACACAAACCTGTCTTAACTGAATACCAGATTGGGTATTACGTTATGTACTATCATTCTTGGCCTGGTGGGCGGACTGAAAAGTTAGGAACTAGTTGGTCTGGTCTCTATAGAGTTATATTTCAAAAAAGATTAAATTATTCAATTGTTCATATTGATACTGGTATAGTGGTAAATTGTATTCATCCTAGGTTTTTAAGAAGTTATCCTCCAACGCAATCAAATCTTGAGGGGGAAGTGGTGGGTTTTCACCAAATTCTCATATCTTCAAAAATCCACTTCATCAATTCCCCTGACATCATCAGAAGGAGCGAGCAATATATCTCAATCTATCAAGGTTAATGATTAATCTAATCCTGATCAATTGATTGAATATTCAATTGTGCAGAGATTAATTTGCTCTGATAGATTACAGTTGGGATTTCTGCCCATATTCCCAGCCTGCTAGATTACCTGGTGTCGCTAGGGGAAAATTCCCTAAGGCGAAGTGAAACAGAAATTGGTTGCCCAAGTTTAAGAGGAACTACATTTGGGGGATATTGGGATAAACACCTGGTCATATCTGTTGGGGATCAATCTGGATGAATACCTAAGATCTCATCGGGCAGAGTGGCTGACGAAATAGGCGCATCTGATTGTGATTAACTATCAGGTGTACCAATTGGGATTGGTCAGGTTTCATCACTGACTTATTGGGAATGAATAGTGAGTTGCAAGGCGAGTGATACCGCCTGCAACTAGCAAATTGATCAGTTGGTGAAGTGACCTGCCATAATGGGTAATAAGTCCCATTACCTAAGCAGGTTGCGAGCCAATTATGGTTGGTTCACTTGGATCAAGAGGAAAACTTTAGGGACACGTTTTCTGACTCTTTCTGTTTGAAATCTTGAGGATGTCCAATGATAGAATCCTAGCCAGGATGAGGAAAGACCATTGCTACCAAGATGAGGAAGGGTGATTCAATGGCAACAGCTGCTGTTTCATCAAAGAGATGTCAACCAAGGGTTAGACAGCCAAATCCCCTACTATATAATTCCCTAAGATTTACTATAATAAAAAAACAGTATTATTATCAACAGTATTATTACTAAGATTAGTAGTATCTACAGTAACATTGTCAATTTAGTGTAGAGTTAGACTATCAGCTTTTATTGTGTCATTCCATCTCAAGGATATTATTGCAGAAGGCAATAATTGGAAGACTCTCAGAGAGAAGAGTAAAGATCTGAGTGGGGATCTAGAGACAAAGGAACCACAATCAGGGATAGCTGCCGACTGTGTGTTGGGATGAGAGAGACTGTCACTGGGGTATCTTAATGAAGATCAGGTGGACAGGAATATAGGGAATGAATCCCTATGAGTATGACTTACAGAGCTTTAATTGGTAGTACTGGCCAAAGCATTGGGCCTAATAATAGTTTAATCTCAACTACAGATAATAGTCTCCATACTATTATTGATTAATATGTTTTATACAACGTGAAAAAGTGCACAAGGAAATCAAACCTGTTTAAAAAAGGTTACTGGGTTGACAGCTGATAATCAACTTAGAGTAAATTCTTACAATTACAAACCATAAAAAGCCTATAAATATTCCCTCTTTTCAAAAATAAAAAATCAGGTCAAAATATAGCCTGTCTTCTACTTTTAAATTATCATTTTTTGGAGAATCCACCCAACACAACTTTGAGAGAAAACCTGCCATTTTTGAAGTGCAATTCAAAACTTCAAAATCGCTAACTTTAATTTTAATTGCACTTAATCTCTGCCTTTCTAAAATTGAAATTAAGGTGTTAATTAATCATCTAGTTCTTGATATTAATTATCTATCTATATAAACCTTTAGGGGATCTACATTTGTCCACACTAATATCAGAATATACTACAATATTTTTAATTTGACTTTGCATGCTCATAGTGGTGCAATAATAAATATTACCCACTAAAGGTTTGAAACTAGATCAGGTATTGTATATAGATGAAATATGAACAAAAAGCAAACTATTCTTAGTTTTTTTCTATTTATTTGATGTTTATTATATATATCCTTTAACTATCAAGGTTCAGCATAGTTAAATTTAATTGTTAATTAAAATTTATTAGAATATTTTAATTTTTTAGGTTTTGGGTCTTTTTCTGAATATAAGTATCTAATTTTAGCTGGTATCCAATGAAAGAGGTTCCAAATTATATAATAATGATATGGTGAAAGGAACTAAATTTACTATAAAAACTCATAATTTAAGCCTGTGGCTTTGCACATAATTACTTCATTAAGAATTGTGTGATAAGCATCAGACTTATAAAATCAGTGCCAAATTTTGTTAACTTTATATCACTGCTAAACAATTTCACACCATCTGTAAGAAAGATATATAATATAGTATTCTATACAAATAAACATTTTCTTATAATTATATTGTCACATATATGTAAATATCATATTAATTATCACTTTTGTTTTTATGTGTTAAGAAAACAATGATATATCTATTGCTTCACACTTTTTTATATTCATAACTTAAAAAGAATATAATTATATATATATATATATCATTGGCTTTATATAAACTTGGTGGTCACCACAAAAATCATATGTAAATATGAATGTACAAAGCTAAAGGTATCTGCTGTTGTACCATCTAGTACTAAAAAAAAAGGTATCTGCTGTTGTATAAAAAAACTGTATCAAGTCCTATATCTAGCTTTAACTAAGATTACAAACAATATATTGTAATTAATAACAAAGGTCTCACTATCAAATTATTAGATGTTAAAATTTTAGTCTTTTATTAGTTAGGAATATCTGGTAGATTATTAATTTGGAAAATTGGAGAGAAACTTCATCTCAATTTTCAAAATTAATAAATTAGATCTATATTACTATATATATTACAAATATTATTATTAATAATAGCCAATCATGAGTACTGAGTTAGGACCTCATATAACTCAAAGATGAAATTTGCTTACCATATAATAGTTTACTGTGGTTTATCCGCTCATATCAATATGTCTGATCTGATAACTTTTTTAACTAATATATGTTGTCCTTTTATAATTAATATATTACTTATTCAAGGTGGGTCATATATATTTAAAAGTAAATAAGGCAGGTTGACCTTAAGATAAATATACCACGCCAATTTTTATTTTGGCCTGTGCTGGTTTCAAACTTGTGTCAATCAAAACCTGACCCAGAGTGAATCAGGAACCACCCTGCTATGCTATCCATTCCTCATGTTTTCCCATTGGATTCAAAAATAATTTCACAATAGGATAAGACATGTTGCTTTTAAAATTTGTCATCAATTTTATTGACAATTGGGTCACCATTATTTCATTAAAAAACCATGTTATGTCAGTCACTTTGCCATATTAATTTCTAAGAAACTGCCTGAATGTGTAGATATTATCTTTTTATGAATTTGTGCAGGTTTGCAAGGTTAATTTGATGCTAATAACCAAAACTGGTTCCCATTTTAGGCTAAGATGAACCTTATGAGTCAATATAATTTGCAGTTCATGGGTAGAATTTACAGGAGCCATTTCTATTGCAGTAATAATATCAGAGATGCAAAAGTAGCTCTGTGATAGCTGCTAAAGTAGCCTTAGCTAAGGTTTTTGGCATATTGGTAGAATTGAAATTATTTATAGTGGAAATTAAAATTTGAACTGTAGAAAGGATGGTTAGCCGAGCGGGTAAAACTGCTTCCACTCCTAGTGCGGGTTTTGAGTTCGAAACCTGTACTGGCTAGAAAACATCCTCGGTGTGGTGTATTTGTCCCAAGATCGACCCACCCCGAATATTTTTAAAGAAAGAAAAAAAGGCTTTGTAGCTAAGTGGTAAAGCGCTTAGTTGGGGAAGCTGGTGACCTGGGTTCGAAGCCCCATTGGGATCATGTACTTTTTTGGGACCATCTAGTACTAAAAAAATTTGAACTGTAGGCAAATTATCCCTCACCTGCACCTCATCAACTTTGGTTAATACTCATCAAAGTTTAAGCAAAGAGAATAAATTCTCTGTCTAAGATCTATCTTCAAAAATGGGTTTAACTACATTTACAGAAAGGAGTCTATTTTTTCTAATAGATTTGGATCAACAGGGTAAAGTCATTATGGTTCTTCATCACAAGCTGAATTTCAACCTGCTATGTTTTTAATTGGAACACAAATGGTGTGTTTTAATCCTTAAATTTCCAGCCCTTAAATGTAGACTAGGAAATGAAGGGTTTTTAAATCCATGTCAAAGTCAGCTTTGATGCATAAAATCTCTATAAGGCTAGAAAAAAGCCGTTAAGGTGATGTTGTTTGTCACTCTTATTACTAGTAATATTCTTAACATGGTGATTATAGTTTAACAAATTTTCTAAAAATAGCCAACTGTGGCCATTAGTATCATTGGTAAGGTGTTAAATGTATTGTATACAAATATGCTGGGATCAGGATCAGCTCGCTTCAGCATTGATGAGATGCTCTTGTTCAGCATGGCAATAACGTTCCAACTGATTCATGATATTAACATTAATGTCCATGATTGCAAAAAGTGCCCGCCTGTAGTGAGTTCCAAATGTTAAACCTGGCTTTTAAGTGGCGATCAAAATAGCATTGGTCTGTTTGCACTTAACAACAGGTGTTATGTATGATGAAAGAAGCCATAGTATCTAGTACTGACAGTGGCTGTATGGCTCACAGAGGTTGTATTACTTTGCTTTGCTTGATTTTAGAAGCAACTTATCCAAGTAAAAGCCCCTTTTAGATACTAATCTCGATTATGGAAATTCTAAAAACCTAGGCTCCTACTGGTGTTAGATAATTAGAAAACAAATTGCACTGAAGGTTATGGGCCATTTGCATATTAGTTTAGAAATTAAAGAAAAAAATATAATTTATATAGCATCAGTTGTATTCTAACATGGAAAAAAGCCAAGTAAAGTAACTCATATATTGTAAAGCATCTTCAGCAGTCCTGTGTCCAGGGAGAAATTAAAGTTAGTTAAGCATCTTAATTATTTACAGATGCAGGTCAAGGTAAATTAAAGTAAACTAAAATAAACTTGTTTAGTGCTGAGGATGTAACAAAAAAGTTCTTAAGAACTTGCCTGTCATCCAGATATATAACCCTACGCCAGAGAAAAGTTGCTTCAATCAAAAGGTGGAATAGTAATTATTTGGGTGTCAGCCCCCAAATTTAGATTAATTAAACATCAGCCAACTTATGAGCCTGGCAGCAACTCAATAAAATAGCTATTTAAATGGGGGGTTTTGTGGTGGCAAATACTCCACTGGCCTCTAGTCACCTGTATGGACCCAGAGAGTACACACTTACTGTCCTTATGCACTTACAGGTTTCTCCACTGGTGATCATAATTGGTCAAAGTGTGGCAATATTTGCAGGCCCTACAAGCCCTTGGTATGACCTTCACCTTCTAAGCCAGAATTTTGAAACTTATGGCACCTGGTCAGTGATAGTTTAGTGCCTGCACTATTATGAACAAATTTTTAACCAGCCTGGAGTTTAAACTGACAGCTGATTTTTTTATAATATAAAAATAAACAAGAAGCAAAATGGAAACTTTTCTGAGATTGGTCAATCTGGCAAGGGCGCCCACAAACAGTGTGAACGCAGGATGAGGCAACTAGAAACAAGATAGAATTCAACTTGGGTAGGTTGAAATAGGTTATCTTGAATAAAAACCTGACAAAGCGAGCTAAAACTAAGAAATATATCAGGCATAGAAACTGGCTGATTCCCATAGACTACCGGCAGGATTGGCCCTAATTCCCTCAATTTTATAGTGATATATACTTAAATACCATGGTGCTATTGACTCAAACTAGTGGTATGTTACCACCATTCCTAATAACTCAATTTTGCAGGAATTGATGAATGGAATCTGTTCCATTACAGAGGAGTGTCAGGGGAAATTTGAAATCTAATAATACCTTGAACATCAAGGGCTCCTAATAGGCAGTTTACTACATTAAATTGAGGTATTGCAGTCATGCATCCACAGAAAGGTTAAGATGATAAAGGCTTTGCTCTAGAAATTAGTAATATATACTAATTATATCTTTAATTATGTATATATGGATGGTAAGTCCACTTATCAACAGTACCCAAAAAGACTAGTTTACTACAATACATAAAGGTATGGAACATCTTATTTGGCGTGAAGGTAAAAAAGCTAATACTCAATCTAACGTTTAAGTATAATATATTAATTAATTTAACAAGGATTTTCATTAGGTTGGTAATATCAAATCTTATCACTTCCAAGACATAAAACAAGTAAAGTGAGGCAAAAAGGGTAGTGAGGAGGATAGTGATTATGAAAAATGGCCAACATACCCAGTTCATGTTTTACAAGTGTTCTACTAAAAAATAAATAAAGCAATAAGATGGTTAATCAATTACTATAAGTAGATTTTAAAATCCTAAACTACTTGACAATTGATGAAGGATTTCAGCACAGAGCAGTAGGGAATATAATATTATACATAAAAGAATCAAGACACTGTGGATGATGCCCAGCCTTGAGGGTATAATGAAAGACAAGTACCTTTGCAAAGATTGTCAGGTTGTACAGGAAGGAGAAACCTTGACTAAACTCTAAGGAGGTGATCATTACATGTTGATAGTTATGTTCTAGGCATTATGGACATTTGAACACGTTTTTAATAACTATTAAAGGTGGAGTCTGAACAGAATTTAATTTTGATAGTATATAATTACCTATACTGTTGAATATCTCCTTGAAGAGGCTTGCGGCTAGGCTAAACCAGAACTCAATACATAGTATTTACTGTTTCTACATCAAACTTTTCAACAGAGAGGTATCATGAGCCAAACAATATCAAGGAAATTGGAGTTTATATAATGATTGTCAATTTTGTATCTAACCTAATTCCAGACAATAAAATAAATCTAACCTTGATGATAGTGCTGTAGCTCAAGTAGGCCTGAACTCAAGTTTTAGATGAAGGAATATATTTAGAATAGGTAACATGGTAAATTGTAATGGTTTAGGTTGAACTGATTGTTACATTTTGACTCAAGAGTCATATTTATAGATCTCAAGTTGAAATGCTCTTGGGCTATTTTAGCTGTTTATTCAGGGTCTAGCGCTGAGATGTACCCTTCAAGAGCTATTCTTTATGCTCTTATGGGCCTAAAGAATAGTGCAGAGGAGCTCCCAAGAAGGGCAATTTTAAAAGTTTGGGCCCATCTGATTCTGAACTCAGTTCAAAATTCTTTCTTGTTTTCTGCACTCATGTAGGTCTCTCTGGTGGCCTCAAGGACGCCCTTGCTGAGTCTTACCTGGCATCCTATGGCAAACCTAGTTTTTGTACCCAAACAAAAATGTTGGCTTTGGGCGTTAATTGGAGGCACCAAATCCTCTAGGGTTGTTTAATCTACTGGTTTTTCCATGTTGCTCGCAGTGCCATTTTATCAAAATTTAAATTCATTTTCATGTTTATTTTGTTAATAAAGAAATCAGGCTAAATTTGGGGCTGAACTCTTTCCGCTTGAAATAACTTTCCAAGCAAATTTTACACAAAAAAGTAAAGTTTGATACCCGGTGTAGTTTCACTCAAATGTCCTCAGATTTCCTGCCAGCTGCTCCAGTGTGGGGCAGTGGCAAAACTCCCCTGACATTTTCCACTGGCAGGGAAACACGCTCAGACTGGCTCATCCAGTCATACCAAACCCCTGGGACAATTTGTTCCTCCCAAGGATCTTGAAGCCTACCTTGCTTATACCCAAGCGGTGCCTCATTGCCCCCTGGTGCTCCCTGGAGATTCATGCATATCAGCCTCTTGGTTAATTATGGAAAACTTTTTTCTTACCATAATCAAGCCATTATTAAAATGGCTCAGGTGGTGATGATTCCCACCAGTTTTATTGATTTCACCCTATAAGGGGTATTTTGATCTCAGCTTCACCTGTGAAGCTAACGCCACCACTGCGGCAACCGTGCCCCTGGTTTTCCAGGGTACCCCTCTCCCAACAATTTGGACCCAGCTCTCAGTGGATACCACTTTGGTGGTTCAGTTTGCTAGTTTGCCCACCCACCTTTCCCCTGCGGTGCTCCACCAGGAGCTGATGGACAGTTTGGCAGCCTATGGCTCTAACCCCATCTTACAATTTGTGGTCCCAAATGGGGCCACTCACCTCTCTGGGACTCAGGCATATGACACAATCAGCCCTGAATTTAGAAAATTGCCTTGTCAATTCACCCTCACACTGTCATTCCTTCTGACCCTGACCATCCATTCTGGGCCCGCGTCAAGGGCGGGCAGACAATCTGTCAACCCTGGTTTGAGTTGGACCACTTGAAATGTAAGTGCCCTTCCTTAGCTGCTTCCGATGGCTCAGATTTTTTTGTCCACCAGCTTCCAATACGCCGCCCACCCCACACCAGTTTCAGTATGGGGTACAATCCTACCTTCCCCTCCACCAAAGCCTGTTGCTGCAGCTACGCCTGCAGCCACCAATCAGCCTCCTCCTCGCCCCAGTGCCACAAACACTCCCCTCAATCAAGCACTGGATTGGACCCCAGTTTGCTCCCATGCTTCTTTAATGAACCAAATAAACCTCAGCCATACACCAATTCCTCAATTCAATTCAACCAGAACACTGGGAGATATTGGCTGAAATTGACAAATCAGGTAATTTCATTGAAGAACCATCTCTACAAATTGAGCAGTTCATTAATTTATAATGGGACGCCATATCCCCCTTGTTTATATACCCCACAGACAAATGCTGAACCATTTTTCAGTGAGCACCAGCTTGCAGTTGAAGCAGCTGCCACGCCAGATTGTCATCCCCTTCGCAAATCTGTTACCAAATCAGTGGCAATACTGATAGTATGTATTCCCCCTTTAGTTATCCCCTCAACTCTCACCCCACAAAGTAAGAATACATTGAATCAATTACACAAAGATTTCAACGACGCTATCCAGAACGTGGTAACTGTAGCACGGAATCCTAAAGCTAATATTACCCAAATTAGTATTAACACACTTATTAAAATCCCAGATTCCCACATTAAAGCCAAAAAAGCTTTAGCTGAGTATATCAGAGCCATTTTTAGCTGGCAATTTCCATGAAATACCAGTCATTAGTGATATTGAACCACATTCCACTGAAGCCCCAACGCCATTGCTCTCCGCCTTGACCCATGCCCTACTCTGGGATGAGAAAGCTGCTGCCAAAGATGAGCCCCCAAATCCCCCTCCCCTTCTGACATAGTTGGATAAGCGGTTTTCCGCTTTCCCACCTGGTTAGTTGTTTTTGTTTGGTGTGTATCATCCAATCCGCTAACGTTGGGTATTTTTTTTATTCAATTAGTTACATTTGGTCATAGTTTTTTTAGTTTTGGCAATGTACGTCCCCTGGCCATCTTACCTTGAATAAACAATAATTTGGGGCTGAAATCCTCGTTTACCAGTGTCATTTTTACTCGTTTTTGAATTTCTCTAAATCCAATGTTGAATTGGTGAGTATGCAGAAACACACACACACACACACACACACACACACACACACACACACACACACACACACACACACACACACACACACACACACACACACACACACACACACACACACACACACACACACACAAAAAAAAAAAAAAAAAAAAAAAAAAAAAAAAAAAAAAAAAAAAAAAAAAAAAAAAAAAAAAAAAAAAAAAAAAAAAAAAAAAAAAAAAAAAAAAAAAAAAAAAAAAAAAAAATTAAAACACTTACCATGAGGGAAACGCATATCAGACAAACTTCTGGCATCTATCCGCCAATCCCAAGACAAGATGACGGTCAAAAACTAGTATGTTTTCATCCATTACATTATTCTAAACTCATTGTCCTGTTAGCACAACACCAGATCCCCAGTTCTGCCTTACCTAAGTGGTCACTTCAGGTTCCAGTTGTTGAGTAACCAGCATCAGAAGGGAGCTGGTGACTGATGGCCAACCATGGACCTGAAGTGATCATAGGTCTGAAATCCCAGTGGGGCTTCCCATTCATCAGGGATCTGGCTGGCACCAAGGAAACCTGGCCCAGCAGGGCCCTCACCCATGGTCAGCCCACCCTATGTGGGATAACCACCCAGCCATGCGTTGGGCACATTTTCCCTTGCCAGGTAGACTGGCTCTTGCAGTCCAGTTCTTGCTCCATGTTTACTGTGGAAGCCCTCATAGTGGTTACCTCTGGCTATGAGGTACCCTCTTGTGGGGAGGCTTCTTCTTAGTGAAGGGAAATGTAATGGTCAGGTTGAACCAATTGTTACATTTTGACTCAAAATTTGGATTTCCAAATCTTAAGTTGTAACGCTTTTGGGCTATTTTGGTGGTTTGAGTGGGGTCTGGCACTGGGCTGTGACCTCCTGAGCTATTCTTTATGCTCTCAAGGGCCTAAAGAATAGTACAGAGGAGCTCCCAAGAAGGGCAATTTTAAAAGTTTGGGCCCATCTGATTCTGAACTCAGTTCAAAATTCTTTCTTGTTTTCTGCACTCGTGTAGGTCTCTCTGGTGGCCTCAGGGACGCCCTTGCTGTGTCTTACCTGGCATCCTATGGCAAACTTAGTTTTTGTACTAAACAAAAATGTTGGCTCTAG
This sequence comes from Massospora cicadina, assembly GCA_022478985.1. Lineage (NCBI taxonomy): Eukaryota > Fungi > Entomophthoromycota > Entomophthoromycetes > Entomophthorales > Entomophthoraceae > Massospora > Massospora cicadina. The sequence goes on from JAKSZP010009240.1 coordinate 123,278, forward strand.
GAGTTAATTGGAGGCACAAAATCCTCTATGGTTGTTTGATCCACTGGTTTTTTTCTCTTGTTGCTTTCAGTGCCATTTTATTAGAAATTAAATTCGTTTTCATGTTTATTTCATTAATAAAAGAAGTCAGGCTGAATTTGGGGCCAAAATCCCCATTCACCTGTGTCCTTTTTTCATTTTGAAATTTCTCTAAATCCAAGGTTATAATTGGTGAGTTTAATGAGTCAAAACTCTTACCATGAGGGACCTCATATCAGACAATCTTTTGGCGTCCATCCACCAATAACTAAGGCAGGATGGCGGTCAAAAATCTGGGACGTTTTCATCTGTTACAGTAATTTTAATAAGGATTAAATACTGATAAAAAGATTATGTATAACAACCCGTCTCTTTGATAAAGTAGTTTTTTATTTCAAACCCCTTGATGTAACATTTACACTATTATCACACAACTCCTCAGTATCAATACAGAAACTCTTAGCTCTTACTAAAGCTGGTCCAAGGTGTGTTTTTAGATCACTAAAAGTAACTTGACTTATACCTCTAGCTTTACCAACTTCCTTCTTAATCCTGTAATTTACACCATTAAGAATTTTATGAGACATGTCACGTCAGGGCCTTGTGAAGGTCTTGAAACCTACTAGATACATACAAGTCTTATCAGAAGGATATTGTCAGGCAAACAGAAAGTAAGACTTAGACCAGCCTGCCAGCCTAGGCGCCAAAGCACCTGAACGGAAAACCAGAATGCCAAAGGCACTGCTGCTGGTATGACGGATATGGAACTGGAAAGGTATTTTCCCAGTAACTGCTGGTGAGCCAGAATCTCATACAGGCACATAATACAATACTAGACAAGTATGGCCATTAACCCTGAGGGGAGTGTGAGGGTTGGCGAAAAAGGCGGTTTATTTTTCAACATAAAAAACTAGATTTTTAGGAAAGGTTCTTTATGGAAAATTTAGTAGAGAAAAATCGATCAATAATTTTCTCAGTGCAATGCAACTGATTAAATAGTGGTCAATTTAGAGAGGAAAGAAGCGGAGATTGGGTCCCTCAAGTTTGACCTAACCGGCGAATTGTTCAGGAATGGGGAACATATAAGTTAACAGGGAACTGACATCAAAGAATTTGGCAGCAGGCCAAGTCACTATTGGTTCAACCTTGAACATCTGGACCAAGGCTCAGTACGTTTCCAACAGTTGGCACAACAGCATTTGGCCCAATGAGCAGCGGGAATCCCCCAAGGTCATCCCATGTAGAGGCAGTCCCATTTGGTTGGAAATGGGTTCAGGACGCCCAACCCGCCCATGCCTGGTCGCTGAACTATTTGTTCAGTCAAGAGCGTTGCATTGGACGCAACACCTGATTTGCCAGAAGGAAGCTCCAAACCCTCATTTATGGTGTCCGATGCTACTACCTGCCCATTGGGTTGATCCCCAACGATTTCAAGGGGGGGTTGATTTTCTTGATCATAGCATTAGCTGAATCAAAACTATCAGTGATTCCAGCTGATGGGGCAGTCTTTTTTTAGTACTAGATGGTCCCAACCTGAGGGGGATTCATCAATGTTTATTGAATTATGCCTGGGCTCCTAAGAGCCTGAGGTGAGGAAGGGGAGGAGGAGGCATCGAGAAAGGGAGGGGGTTTGCGCGCCAGAGCCTTGCTGCAGTGACAACTGAGCGGGGGAGGGTTGGAGACATAGGGCAGACCTTCAGGGCCATCTCAAAGTGTACCTGAAAGTGGGTGATCATGTGTGGAAGGGTCCACACCTGCTGGTCAAAGGCAGCACAAAGGAAGGAGTTATGGATGGTCCAGATGGCTGTGGCATAGGCGAGGACACGGAGGGTTGGTGGCAACCAGGCAACATCTGCTCGAACATGAGGTCTTGCATAGGGTGTCCAGACCAGGGCTGAGCATGGAGGAGCGCGCGGGCCTTTGGCCATAATGCGGCGACACCTGAACAGGTGAAAAAATGATGGAGGTGGAAGTCAATAGGCTCCGCATAGTGGGGGCAGCTTTGGTGCTGGAAGGTAGGGCCAGTCCAGTCCCCTGTCCTGTATGAATAGTGGAGCACCCTCCATAAGGTGTTGGACACCTTTGCTGACAGGATGGGGTGATAGACGTCCTTCCACAATTCCTTAAGGTTGAATATCACGGAGGGAGGAGGAGCTCAAGGAGTCTTGGGCGGATGGGAGGACGATCTTGGGTGTTGAGGCGAGTTGTGACAACTTGTCTATTGTGCACAATTGCATGGCGACGGGGGCTGAGGCCAGAGCCTTCCCTTCTGTATGGGAAGGCATGGTGGATCTGTGAGCCTACTCGTTTCAGGGCAAGGAGAGCCTGGTTCCAGTAGGGGGATGAGGATGGTTTCAGGCGATGGCCTGGGTGGTTTGTGAGCCACTCCCCTAATGAGGTCAGAGATGCTCTAGGAAGACCCAGAGCTGCTGACACTGACTGGCGGAGGGCGGGTGCCCATTGGGGCATGGGGTCGCGTCCCAGCAGACAATCGGCCATAGAAACTTCAGGAAGATTGTGGTGGCATGGGATCTCGTGTCCAGAAGCCCTAGGCCCCCTTGATTGCAGGGTCAGGCAATGGTTGAGAGGGCCATTGGTGGATGGTTTGAGCCCCATATCCAACAGCGGTGGAGTACATTGAGCCGCGTATAAAAGGCATCTGTGAATGGGCGACGTGCGCTAGGAACCAGACTTTGGAGAGGAGGAACACATTGGCCATCAGAGCTTGACCCTGGGGGGTAATGTGCTGCCAGTTCCAGCTGGTAATCCTGGAGTTAACTGCTGCGAGGAGCAAGTCCTCATTGTCTTTTAGCGCAACTCCTTGTTGGTTGGTGAGAACGCCCAGGTGACGGAAGGTACCGCGCACAGGTTCAATACCAAATGGTGGGGGAAGGTGGGGGAGCCGACCTGTACAACTGTTGTCTTGGAGGTGTTGATCATGGCGTTGGACGCCTTGGTGTACCTCTCATTGGTCACAGCAGCGAGGGAAACATCCACAGGGCAGCCAAATGCAATGGTGGTGTCATCTGCAAATGCCATGGTGCGGGTGGGGCTTTACCTAAGACCAGAATCCCTGTTAGCTTGTCCTGTAAGGAGGCCAAGAGGGGGTCGAGGGTGATGTTAAAAAGGATAGGGCTCAGGGGTCCCCTTGCCGGAGACCTTGTCCAACTGATACTGCCACTGTAAAACCCATTGGCGCCAGGACTCTAGTGTGGAGCTGGTCATAGAGCGCTGATATCCAGCGCCTAGCTGTGGGGGGAGATGGAAGTGGGCTAGGGAAGCATCAATATACTTCCAGGCCACCCAATCATTGTAACGGTCAAGGCACTGCCTGACCATCACATTGCCCTAATCTTCCCTAGGGCGATAGTCAGGGCCAGGGGAGAGGGGCTCATCTGCACCAATTATTGTAACTGCAATCTGACAAATCAGATGCCTCAAAATTGGAATCAAAAATGAATCAAAAGGCTGACAGGGAAGGAAGCCTCGGAAATGGCGCTCTGGCTAATCAGATGCTGCCAAATCCAATATTACTAAATGTGGCAATGAGGGATTGGATCCTCAGACACAAATTTCTGGCTGATCAGGTGTGGCTGAACCCATCATTCATGGGAGTATTGACAAGGATGAAAATCCTTGTGAACGGCACTCTGGCCAACCAGATGTCACCAAATAAAATATTCCCAAAAGAGGCAATAAATCAATATTGAGGAATATGGGCGAAGGGAACAGCCTGGGCTTTGAGAGCAAATTGAAGCCAAATAATAAATGCGGAAAAGTTTCTGCAACCCCAATGGTACCCAGACCAAGTTTGAGAATGGGCCTTGACACCGGAATTGAGGGTATATATTCTCAAATAGGGCCCACCGCCGGGAAGATGCCCGCAGACTTCGCGGGGAACAGGACCTGCTCTTCCCCACTAAGCTCAGTATAAATCTGAGCAGGCGAAACTGTGTAAAGCAGTTTTGTCTTCTATAAATTTAAATAAAACTTAATAAATTCAAAAATAAGTTTTTCGCATTTGCAAAACAGTTTATTAAGATAACACCCAGAAACCCCACATGGACAGCAGTTCAGACTTTGACAAGGCCATCCAGTCCTTGTACGCTCTCTCAGGGGGTCAGGCCCTCCTTCTGAGAGCCAGCATTGTCTTGACTGTGGCCCAAACTTTCGTGGTTAAGTGGTTTCTGCATAGTCAGATTTGGGACATCTCCACAGTAGGGCTATCCTGCCTGTGGGCACTCACTTGGGCACTCTTGCCTAACTGCTTTGTAGCAGTTTTCAGAGACCCCGTCCGTCACAATCATATGCTTTCTCCATATCCAGGAGAGCTACAAAGCCATACACCTTATGAGAGTTGGCAGTCAAAGTCACGTGAAGGTCATTATAGTTGTCCCATAATGACCTCCCCAGAATAAAACCGTGCTGGGATGGGAGAGGCGAGGTGACACCCATTTGGTGATGCGGCTGGCCAGAAGCTTCGTGAAGAGCTTGTGGCCTGTGTTTATCAATGCTATGGGGCGCCAGTTCACCAGGTTCTCACGATCTGAATTCTTGTGAATGAGGGTCGTGATTGAGCCTCTGGAGTCGGGGAGGACCTCGCCATTCACCAAGAGTGCAGCGAAGAGGTCGCGGAGGGTTCTGGCTATCACCGCAAGTTCCAGAAGGTACACCTCGAAGGGTATTCCGTCTGGGCCTGGGGCTTTAAGCCGTGGGGATTTCAGAAGGGTTTCCATCACCTCCTGGATGGAAATAGGCGCCAGTAGAGCCTCATCAGCCCGTGGGTCAATGGGCGGCTCTAGAGCCCACCACAGGAAGTCTTGGATGTCTGACAGGTCCACCTGGGTGGCATGGAAGAGGCTGGAGTAGAAGCGGTGTAGTTCCTGCGTGATTTCCTCATTATCCAAAGTGGTTGTAGTGCCAATATTCAGTGCAGTGATATCCTGCGCTGTTGACTGGGATTTCTGTTTCTGAAAGAAGAAGCGGGTGGGGCGTTCCCATTGAGCATAGTAACGAGATGTTATGAAGTTTTCTGCCCGTTCTTCTTGCAGTGTGAGTTTCAAACGGAGTGCTTCCTGCGCCGCTTCCCAGTCTTCCAACCAACTGGAAGAGGGCGAAGGCTGGCAGTTTCGCTCCAAATGTCTGATTCTGGCTTCCGCCCTTTTGACTCTGGCACGAGCTGCGGTCATCTGGGCTTTGGCACAGTTGTAAGCAACGCGGGTGATGCCCTCCTTGGTCACCGCCCATCTAGCCTTGTGGTCAAGCAGGTGGGGTGGGGGGAGATGAGAGTCTCCCGGATGGTCATAGACAGCTTCTCCTTAGTGAAGGGGTAGTTGAGAAGAGCTGGGGCAACCCTAGGCCAGAACCTAAGCAACAGTCTAAGCATGGTGGTGAGGACAACGGTGAGTGACCTGTGATCACTCATATGGTTATCATGAGAGATGGGAGAGGAGACGCGGCCAATTAGCAGGGGGCCAATAAGTGCCATATCTATGCGTGACGCTGACTGGAAATCTCCTCCATCATACTGGATCCTAGTCATGCAACCTAGGCCAGACGCAAAGGGTGGAAGCGCATCTATAAAGCCACTCAGGCGAAGGAAATCCTGGAGGCGACTTGATCCAGGGTGTTCCTTTGCTGCAGGGGGTAAGAGTCACTGACGCGACTTATGGTTGTGTTAAAATCTACCAAGAGGACTGTATTCCGTGGGAGATTGAGTTGGACGAGCTCTTCCAAGAGCCAGTTTTGCTCCTGACCTGCATTAGAAAGGTAGATGCTTGCAGCGAAGAAAGAGAAATCAGGAGTGGTGAGCTTGGCCAGTATGAGGAGGCCATCTAGATATTGTGAAAAAGAATGGGTTTTAACCTGGGGATTCAAAACAATAAGGGCGGCATGTTTTGTCCAGAAGGAGTTGCCTCCAAACTGTTCATTCCATGCAGATTGTTCGTGGGGGAGGATATGGGGCTCCTGGATAGAAGCAATGTCAATTTGTGCTGACCTGAAGTTGTGGAGAAGGCGGGCTATCCGCTTAAAGTCCCGCAACCCTTTTGCGTTGATGGATTGCAGGGCCAGGGTGCTGCCGTGGGGACTCAGAGCTGTTCCCCTCCATGTCCTGGGGGTTGCCAGCGCTTAAACCTGCTGCTGTGAGGCGGCTAGTTTTGAGTCCTTTAGCTTGGCTATTAGCTGCAATCCGTGAGGAGCGTCGAGGGTTCTGAGGGGAAGGAGAGGGTGGGGGGGCGGAGGACCCAGTAAGCCAACCTAGGATGCTGCACCCGCTCTGTTGCAGGGGAAGGACCTGAGGGTGCTCAACGGTGACCTCCGGGGTGTCCCCATTTGATGGGTCTGAGTCTATATTCACTTCCTCCAACACTGCAAAGGAGCCGCGCAAAATGGGCTGTGGGGTTGGGGTAGGACTCTTTGAGGTGGCACTTCTACCACAGGCCGCGGGTTGCCAGTCCATGCTGGTGGGTATAGCTCCCTCTGGGAGCTGAGGGTTGATGCGATAAATCGCTGATGGAGGTTGGTGGGGGTGCCGCAGAGCCCTGAGTGGGGGTGGCTGACGAGGGGCGCCCTGTGGGAGATGCCTTGCGCTTGGTGATAGAGGGAGTTGACTCTGGGAGATTGGAGGGGGTGCCCACTGGAAGGGGGGCATGAGCGCGAAGGTATCCCATACCAATAGTGGGGTTAGCTGTTTCAACTGCTAGGCGTAAGGCCTCAGGGGACAGGTCTTGAACGGGAACCCATTGTGTGGGTTGTGGAATTGCTGCTGCGGCCACATGGGATCGTTTTTGGCCTGGCTTGGCCCCTGGGTGGTGGCTAAGAGGGCTTGTTTTTGAGCTGTGCAGCCACTATAAAGGTGTCCAAGGGCGTTACACCATGAACACCAGGGGCGCGCCTGTTCAGGGTCGACAAAAAAGATCTCAGGGCATTCCCCCAACTACCGCCACATGAGGAATAACCTCAATGTTGCGGGATACAGTGGGGGAGGGGATGAACAATGCCCTAGCAGTGCGAGCTCTTTTGTGTGAGCATAGTAAGAGGGGACGCTAAAGTCCACTGAAAGAACAGACCCAAACTCAATTAAACCACGATGGAGCGCCAGTTTAAGAGACTCAGGATCAACAATCGTTGGTAGGTTGGAAAAAGTAACCCATAAAATTTTCTCCAGGTGAGAGCGTGTGCGGGAGATGTGAAGAGATCCACGCGGAATAATGACCTGGAGGGTGGCAGCATGGTCAGCAAGGGCAGCTTCAGTGAAGCCCACATCGATTTAATGGCCCTCCACTGATTCATGGATGGTGGTGTTAAATAGGAATGTCTCCGCGATCGCTGCAAAGTATGAGAAGTAACCCTCCATATAGAATTCAACAGGGTTATGCCCATAATAAAGGCGAATTGTGTGGGAGAGGGTTGAGCGAGGTAGAGCTTTTGCGCTCTAGTTTCAGCCCATTTGTTATTAATGTCAGCAATAAACACCATTTCATGGGGATCAGCTTTGGGTAGCGTTGGTGCCAGAGGTGCTTGCCACGCCCCAGTGGCTCCTTTGGTACATTTGTGTTTGCTTTGGGCTGCAATTGCGGGTTGAATGCGAGCTGGTGGTTTGGACAAGTTTGTGGAGTTCCCCTTTTGCTGGAATGTTACAGCAGTTGCTGGCGTCATATTGAATTGAGGGGCAGATTGTTGGGCCTCGCTAAATTGGGGAGGCCCATCCAGATTGGAATTAACTCCAGCCAATTGGGAGGAGGGCGATGTTTCATCACCATCCCAATCTATTTTGGTAAATTCAGCCCGAGTATTTTCTGTGATTTTGTGGGCAAAACTCACTGGCTGATTGGTGAATTAGTCATTTTCAGCATATGGAGACAAAGTGCCAACTTGAGAAGTGCCGATTATGGGGTTTAAATGGGACGGGTGAGATTGGAACTGGTGTGAAGTTCCAAAATTCGAACCATTTGAATCCCCATTGGGAAGAGTAGATTGTCCCAATTTGGTGCTTAGTGAACCAGAATGTGCGGCTAATCCAACCTTACATCCGAGGGTTTGGGGGCCAGGTGATTGTTGGGCCTTGCTAAATTGGGGAGGCCCATCCAGATTGGAATTAACTCCAGCCAATTGGGAGGAGGGCGATGTTTCTGTCACCATTCCAATCTATTTGGGTAAATTCAGCCTGAGTATTTGCTGTGATTTTGTGGGCAAAACTCACTGACTGATTGGTGAATTGGTCGTTTTCAGAATATGGAGATAAAGTGCCGACTTGAGAAGTGCCAATTTTGGGGTTTAAATGGGACGGGTGAGATTGGAACTGGTGTGAAGTTCCAAAATCAGAACCATTTGAATCCCCATTGGGGAAAAGAAGATTGTCTCAATTTGGTGCTTAGTGAACCAGAATGTGCGGCTAATCCAACCTTACATCCGAGGGTTTGGGGGCCAGGTAGCTGGGTATCACCCCTCATGGGGGAGCCAGAAACACGGCGTCAGCAATAATAGATTGGGCTGAATTAGCTGACACAATGGGGGAGGTGAATGCCTGGATGGGCTGAGTTGCATTCAACTGAGCAGACGCCAACAAAACAGCGTGGGTGATGGCCTCCTTGGTTGGAGGGGCCCAGCGGGTTGGTGGGAGGCAGCGCACGCAGAGCTGTTAGGCGTGCAGGTTGCAGAAGTGCGATCAGGTGAACTGGCACTAGTTGAAGTAGCTCCAGGTTGGGGGTGGTGCCTGCTTTCTTGGCCGCTGCTTGAGAGCAGGTGATTCTGGTTAACCCTGAGGTGGGTAACCGAGGGTTGCTTCGTTTGGGGTGGTGCTGGCTCGTTTGGCTGAGCCCGCGGGTTCTTTGTGGGGTTTCCCGCCATATTTGCTAATAGTTTTTGTAAATCTCTTTAGTGGAGCTAAATTTCAAGGATGAATTGATTTTTGAAAAGTGATGCTTAGCAGAAAGAGATTCTGATGAGGCAGTCTTCATCCCTTTCTAACTACATGAAATCTGACTATCAGGCTGACTCCCACTCAATTTTAGGTCAATCAGTTTCATTTTAGCAATCTCAGCGCAGATTTCCCCATTTAACTGTACCAGTTCTGCTGAGGTGAGAGTGGACACCAAAGGAGGAATCTAAAGTGGAAGAGCTGTTACCCAGCACTCATCTACCAGGTGGGCGAGGTTGCCCTGGGTAACAAGGGGTAAAGCAACCCTCTTTTATACCTTCTTACTTGGGAATGGGAAAAGGGCCCAATCAACAACCCGGGGACGTTCCTCAGGACTTACATTACCCTTTCCTTTTTCCATTGGAAGGGCGCCACCACTGGGAAACTGCATGAGGGCCACATTTTTGTGCGCCTTGGGTAACTTGATTGCCATTACCATCGTGGGTTTTTGGGGAGGGCGGGAAGCATCAGGGATGGGTTTGTGAAATGCTTTGACCAGTTCCATACAGCTCAAACAATCGCGCACCTTAACCCAACTGTTCTCATAGGCCGGATACCCTTTCCAAGCCACGAGATATTGAACAGACCATCAGGACTTGCAGGATGCCAGGATATTCTCCACCTCGGCCTCTTCCACATCCTCAATGATGACGGTTCAGGTTCCATGGAAACTATACCCTTGAAAGACAACAGCTGGGAAACGTGGAACATGGGATGCTGTTTCTCAGTGAGCCAGAAGCTTCAACCTGATCGCATCATTACCTAAGACCTCTGCCACAAAATGGGGGCCCAAACGCTTACTTGCGAATTTAAAGGAAGGAGCTTGAATTTTTAAATGGTGGGTATCGAGCATAACATAGGAGCCCACTGTTATATCGTGACCCTGGAGCCGCTTACAATCTGCAAACTGCTTGTAGTCATCAGTAGTTTTAGTGAGGTGTTCCTGAACCAAGGATTGAGTTGACCTAATATGTTCAGCGTGATCCGCGGCAGCTTGGACCTCAGGCCACAAGCAAGGTCTGACTGAAAACAAAGGATTATAACCCAACATTACTTTGTAGGGTGAAAACCCGTAAACGCGTGGGTTCCATTGTTATAAGCAAATTGAGTGAGGGGAAGGTCGTTGGCCCAGGTGTCCTGTGCAGCCGCAGCATAGCAACGCAGTTACTGTTCAAGGACTTGGTTAACTCGCTCAGTCTGTCCATTGGACTGGGAATGGTATGCTGTGGAATGGCAGGGGGATATTTTTAGGATTGATAGGAGTTGACTCCAAAACTGTGCTGTGAACTGTGAACCACAATCAATGATGATTTCCTATGGGAGACCAAACATTGAGAACATGTGACGGACAAAAAGGCGCGCGGTCTCCTCAAATGTAATCGCAGAAGTGCAAGGATTAAAGAGGGAAAATTTAGTGAAACAATTCACCACCACCATCACCGCTGTGAACCTGTTAGAGCAGGGGAGTTAGATAAAGTCCACGGACACTGACGTCCATGGACCCTCCGCCTGCTGTAAGGGGTGTAAAAGACCATTTCTACCAGAGAGGTCTGACTTAGCCCAAGCACAAGTAATGCAGTCAGCGATCCTGGCCAGAACTTCTTTTGTCAAACCCACTCAATTGTAGGTCCTCTTGATCAAGTCAATTCAATTCTTATTCCCAGGATGACCAACTGTGGAGGGATCATGATGTGCGCAGGATACCTCAGTTCTGATGGAGGGAGGAACCCAAACGCGTGACTGAAAATAAATAAGACCCTCCTCCAATGAATATAGAGAGTGTTTATGCTTCTGGTGAGATAACTGCTCAACCAGCTCCACAACCTCAGGGCAGGCCATTTGACTGGCTAAGACCTGAGCAACTAATGGAGTGTTGGGGGCCAGAGAGATGGAAGAAACAACAGGGGGATAATCAACAGGATTTGGATGTTAGGAATCACAGTAACGAGATTCACTTCCTCCAGATCCGTGGAACAGTGGGCGGGGCTGCAGCTGAGAAAATTGGGAAGTACGTTGAGCGCACTTTTACAGATTCATATTTGAAATTAAAACTGCACAGGTCCCAATAGGTTCAGGCTTGTCAATGCACCAATTTTTGGGGTTTACGAAAGTACAAGAGAGCCTGGTAGTCCGTGCGGACTGTTAACTCATGTTGAGCACCCTATAACAGATACCTCCAATGAGTTAATGCCCATGTAACAGCTGCCAACCCCTTGTCATAAATGGCCCAAGACAGCTCCATAGAGGTGAACTTTTGGGAAAAATAGGCAACCAGGTGTTCCAAGCCATTGTGCTCCTGTAGCAACACTGCTCCTGACAAGGCGTCGCATGCAACGATATATGGCTTGGTGGGATTGGCATGTTTCAAAATGGGAGGGGACATGAACACCTCTATAATCGATTTGAACGCCTGTTGCCATTTGGGCATCCAGCGAAATGGTACATTTTTCTCTGTAAGGGGGTGGAGCGGGGCAGCAAGCTGGGAAAGTGCCAGGGAAATTTTTTCAAGAAATGATGGTTCCCAAGAAACTCCAGAGTTGTTTCTGGGTAGTCGGGGTTGGCCATTCTTGGATAGCATCCAATTTATTGGGTGGGATTGTGTAACCATCTTTAAGGACTAGGTTCCCAAGGAAGGTAATCTCCTCCTTATAGAACTCACACTTAGAAGGCTTGAAAAACAAGCCTGCCTTATGCAAGGTGGCCACAACTGCTTCCAAGTCAGTAACGTGTTGTTTGGGAGTCAATGAGTGAACCAGAATGTCATCAATATATGCAACTGCGCAGGTAAACTGGAGGTCACCCAGTACATTGTCAATCATATGTTGAAACGTAGCAGGAGCATTCTTCAGCCCAAAGGGCATTACACAAAATTGGAAAATGCCTCGCTTCATCCAGTTTGCTGTTAGCCATTATTGCCCTTTCATTACCCAAATCTGGTTAAAAGCATTGACGAGATCCAGCTTGGAAAACACCAGAGATTTGGCGATTGCTTGGTTTAATGTCTGCTCTAAAGGTAGGGGGTAGGGATCGGAAACTGTAACTTTATCTAAGTGTCAATAGTCCATGCAGGAGCGGAGGGAACCATTAGCTTTTTTACCAAAGATAATGGGAGATGCAACTGACGATGTCTCCTTAAACAAACACCCTTTTTTCAACATATTGTCCAACCAAGTGTTGAGCACAGCCTCCTCCTCTGCTGTGTGGGGATACAACGGGCAGTTAATATTCACCAACTCCACCATCATACGAAATCCACAGTCAAATCTAGTGTGAGAAGGCAGATAATCCACTTTTTCAGAATCGAAAATGCTTTGATAGCGCATTAAACTTTCTGGAAAATCTGACGGTATGCCTGCAGGAGAGATGAGGGAAGTAATAGAAATGCGACCTTGAGCTTTCTTAAGAGTGTCAATTAGGGGGAATTTACCCTCCAGTTGATCATTAACAAATGACAGCTTGTTAGACTCCAGGTGGATCTTGACATGTTGCCAGTGCCACCATCCAACTCCTAAGATCACGGAAACACCAAGTTTGGCATAGCAGAAAAGCGGTAGCAGAAGCTGAACTGGTATATTGAAAATGTGACTGGTCGGCGAACCAGGTATGAAGTTTGGGAGGCTGACGATGCAACCATCACCAAAGGATCTGTATCCAGGTCAAGTTCCAATTGCTGGGCCAGTTCTATAATCATAAAATTACCCGCAGCTCTGGTGTCCACCAGGGCCTCAAAGGAGACATGATGGGACCCAACACTAATCTTTATGGGTAATAAGAAGTAAGCGAAGTTCTCTTTATTGGTAGTTGTGGATGAATCCAGTGATACCGATGAGATGGTAGTGGGGTCAGGGGAAACCGCTAAGCTCTTATGGGGGGTAAACTTAATGCAAGTCAGGATGTCAGATCCTACTGACATGGGAAAGTTATCCACGGCAACTATGGGGTATGAGTTTGAAGGTTTGTGTGGAACTGGACTATTGTGGACAGGGAAAATCTTCTTCACAACTGGGTTCAGTTGAAAAGGAGGGGCCATTGCTGCACCAATATCTAAAAGAAAGGTGGAAATGGAAAAAATTAATGGTTGGTCAATTATGTCAGGCAAACAGCAAGTAAGAATTAGACCGGCCTGCCAGCCTAAGTGCCAAAGTACCCAAACGGCAAACCAGGATGCCAAAGGCACTGCTGCTGGTATGAAGGGTATAGAACTGGAAAGGTATTTCCCCAATAACTGCCAGTGAGCTAGAATCTCATACAGGCACATAATACAATACTAGACAAGTATGGCCATTAACCCCAAGGGGAGTGTGAGGGTTGGCGGAAAAGGCGGTTTATTTTCCAAAATAAAAAACTAGATCTTTAGGAAAGGTTTTTAATGGAAAACATAGGATAGAAAAATCAACCAATAATTTTCTCAGTGCAATGTGACTGATTAGATAGTGGTCAAGTTAGAGAGGAAACAAGCCAGGATTGGGTACCTCAAGTTTGACCTAACTGGCGAATTGTTCAGGAATGGGGAACAGACAAGTTTACTGGGAACCGTCATCAAAGAATTCAGCGGCAAGCTGACTCACTATCAGTTTGACCTCAAACATCTGACCTGAAACTTGGATACATTTCCGATGGTTGGCACAATGGCGTTTGGCCTGATGAGCAGCGGGAATCCCCCTAAGGCCATCCCATGTAGGGGCAGTCCCATTTGGTTGGGAACTGGTTTGGGACGCCCAACCCGCCCATGCCTGGTCACTGGACTGTTCGTTTGGTCAAGAACATCGCATTGGCTGCAATGCCCAATTTTCCAGAAGGAAGCTTCAAACTCTCATCAATGGTGTCTGATGCTACTACCCGCCCATCAGGGATGATTCCTGACAACTTCAAGGGAGGGGTTGATTTTCTCGATCATAGCATTAGCCAAATTGAAACTGTCAGCAATTCCAGCTGATGGGGCAGTCTTCATCCCTTTCTGACTATATGGAATCTGACTATCAGGCTGACTCCCACTCAATTTTGGGTCAATTGGTTTCATTTTGGTGATCTTGGTGCAGATTTCCCAATTAACTGTACCAGTTCTGCTGAGGTGAGAGTGGGCACTGGGGGAGGAATTTGAAGTGGAAGAGCTGTTACCCAGCGCTCATCTACCACATGGGCGAGGTCGCCCTGGGTAACAAGGGGTACAGTCACCCTCTTTAATACCTTCATACTTGGGAACAGGAAAAGGGCCCAATCAATGGCCAGGGGACGTTCCCTGGGACTTACAGATATAGAAAAGATATAGACTAGATATTTAAAAATTCATGAAAATTTGAACTACAATGGAATATAGAAATACTGTGACAACAAATCAGACAAGATCATTTATATCTACATTGTAAAAAAGTTTACAGAGACTTAGAAATGATGATAAATACAATAATTATAGATTTCTCTTTGAGATTTTTTCATACAATTATGTGACAAATCAATATGAACTTAAAAGTAGGCACTAAACTCTAAAAAATTAAACCAGGTAAATTCACGTGATTATATTTTTAATGAAAGAACAACAACGGACTTAAGAGTGGACCTTAAATTTTATAACAGATTTTACAGATGGCCTTAATGCATCAAAAATTTAAGTACCATTTCAAATCAAAAAACTTATGCACAGAATCTTAAGACATGTTATAAAATATGTCAATTAAACCGTTTACCTGATTTTTCCACTCAATCTCACTTTTAAGCAAATTCTATAAAAAGTTCATTTATTTGTACCACCAAAGCACCATCCATAGACTATGAGCTCAGCTCTACTACTGGCTGCCTCATATTGGGACAGTGTTGAACCATCCCCAGCATTTTCCGCCTCAAAGAAAAACGTTTTCAAATAGTTTCCTAGTCCAAATATTCTTAGCACTCACTATTTCTCTCTAAGGGACTTGGCGCTCCACCTCATATGCGCTCACCCAATTTACAACATTCTTTTACCTTACCTTGGTCTGATATTTGTTTTGTTTCTATGGTGACTATGGGAGAATATTCCTGTATATTAACAAAGCAATAATAGAGCTTGTTAACCCCGATTTTGTGCTGATGGGCTTTATTGATTTTGTCCCTTTAAAAGCTATTTTGACATCTCTTTCACTTCTGAAGCAATTTATATTGTGTTGATGGAAACCAAACTTAATTACATAAGCAATTTCATCCCTACAACTAATACTTGTCTATTCACTGAAACCACGCTGTTGTGAGTTTAGTCAACCTCCATCTTACCTCCTTTCCAATGTATTGTATGAGGAGTTGATGTCAAAGCTACCAGCCTATAGCTTAAACCTCAAACTTTACTTCATTGTCACTAACAGTGCCAATTGTCTCGCAGCTCCACATTCTACCATTACTATTACACCTCTTAATGCAGATATTGCCCAAAAATATCCCTACAATCACATGATGCATATGCACCTAATCATTCTTCTGAGCGCACATCAATAATGGACGCCAAATTTGCCCTAGCTGCATATATTACTCAATAAGTGGTGTTGACTTCCTGTCACAAGAATCTTTCAGCCACACTTTGGACATCAAACCCACTCCAGCGGTAAGAACATGAGTGCTTTGCTGCCCATACATCCACTTGTTCAGTCATTAGGACAGCGCCTCAAAAACTTGTCCTCTAGCATCCTCACTTACCCTCATCATCTAATTCTAACGCCAATCAGGAAACGTTTGGACCACCATTTGCTCAAAAGCACTTTCTCATCAACATATTCAGTCTCACTCTTCTGCTGATGCCCTGATACAATTTAACCAGAATTCCTGGGCATTATTGCTAAGATTTCTGAATTGAAGGATTCCATTGAACCTTATGAAATAACCTCAAATTGTTAAATTATAGAAGTGATGCCCAATTCCCCCCTCATTTTTATACTCCACAAACAAATGCCATTCCGTTTATAACCAATTATCAGTTCATTGTTGACATGGCTGCCTCGCCCAACTGTTGTCCTCTCTGAAGAGCTGCAGCTAATTTTTTTGTGATGCTTGAAGAGGGTCTCGCTTCTTCAATGTCCAGTAACTTTTATCACTTTAAGTTAGTGTGCATCCCCTAATTAACAAAAGGATGCATGAAAATTATGCTAAATTTTGTGAAGGTAGCCCGTAATCCAAGGTTAAGATCACCTGTACAAACATTGAAACCTTTATCAAGCTCTATAATGCACATATTCAAGTTAAACAATCAGGCGGATATATTGTTGTCTACACTAAAGCGCACAAGCTCTTTCCTTCATCACCCTTTGGTGACATCAACCCCCATATGGTGAATACCCCGCACCTTTACTTTATGTCTTGTGCCACACCTTTCTTCATGATGAGGTAGCTAAAGAAGTACGCCTTATACCCCATCCTCTTTGACATGGGTCAGCTAGCAGTTTGCCATTTTCACCTAGATGGTTTCATTTTGTTTTGTTCTGGCACCATTTTTCTCACTTGAGCATTTTAGTCCACCATGTTTTTATTCAATTAATTCTATTTTATTCTATGTATTATAATACTTTATCTAATTCTAATTAATATTTTCTTTATTTTTTATTTTGCTTTTTTTCATTTTTCTCATTTTCTCATTTTTATCTTTATTTACCTTACTTTACTTTACTTTACTTTACTTTTTTATTTTATATTATAATATGCTATTTTATTTTTTTTAGTAGTGTCCATCCCTTGGTTGGATTACATTAATTAAATAGACCTTGTATTCCTAATTTTATTTTTTTGGGTGTAAACATATTTTTTTATGTTTAAAGTTAGTCAGTTAGTTTTATTGAAAAGTATTTTAACTTATTGAGGGGAAGGCTGACCATGGGACAGACACTTACAAATATGACCCAAAAGAGACAAACCTTAGTAACAGGGAAGGCACCCCAGAGAAGCGATGCTATCTCTTGTTGCCAGCGGGAACGCCACTTATGGGGAGGGGAGGGAACGTGTGAAGGGGCTGTAGCCTCAATTGAACACGTGTGGAGGATGGGGTCTTATTTGATGAACCAAACTGAGAACCAGGAGGAGACCAGCTGTTGGCGACGCGGTGGGAGGTATCCAAACATCCATGCTTGAAAGTGGTCCACCAAATGAGACTGGAATTTGTGGACAGCTTCTGGGAGGGTGGGGGTGGAGCCTGTGATGGCATCCAAGACAATCGTGTGGATGGTCCACATGGCGATTGCAACCACCAAAGCATGGATGGAGGGTGGAAGGGGGAGGCCATTGATAAAGCAAACATATCTCTTGACAGACTAAAGGGATGTGTTTGATCCTGGCCGAGCAGACGTTGAACCTCGCGCCATATCACTTTAGAGGTAGGACACTTCTCCAGGCGGTGGAACAGCGTTCCATACTGGCCACACATGACACAGGATGGGTGTAAAGCGTTAGAGCACTCAGCTGTATGATACACCCGCCTCAGGCAGAACCGCACATGGGAGCATATTTGAGGCTGCAACAGAGGATGGTGAGCGTATTTCCAGATAGTTTTTTGGGTCTCAATGGAGTATGGGATGTCCATCATGTCCAGGTAGTCCACCCTGGATAGGACATGGGGTCATGCGGGGATCACGCCATCTTGGATGGGTAGCCCCTGTACCTCTTGTGTCAACTGAGGAGAGGGGCGGCCTCTTCAGGTTGTATGTCCGTTAATATGAATTCTCCACTCAGCGCTCTGCATGGAGAGGAGGATTCGTTTGTAGTGGGTTTGGTACCGTGAGGGCCTGTGGCCAATGGGTGTGAAGCCAGGTATTTCATCAGGGAGTGGGGGTTCGATGGATTGTTGAGGCCCAAGGCGCAGGAGAAGTTGGAGTGGGCTGCGCGGGACCAGTGTTGGGAGGGGAGCATAGGGGCAGTGACAGCCGCTATCCAGGTACCCAAGATCTTGGCAGCATGGGCTCTGAAGTCGAGCAGACCCATGCCACCATGATGATAAGGGCCAAACATGACCTCTAGCCATACTGGTGGAGGGCGGCCTGACCAAAGCCATCCTTGCAGCAGGGCATACAAGGATTTGAAGAAGCTTGGGGAGAAGGGGATGGCGTGGGCTCCAAACCAGACTTTGGAGAGGAGCATAGAGTTGGCTAAAACAACCCTGCCAGTAAGAGAAGTAGGGTGGGCTCAGAGAGAGGCGATTCGCTTTGTCACATTGTCTAGAATACAACTCTCCATTACTGCTGATGCGTATCCGCCTGCCTCCACCCACATGCCCAGATGGCGGACCAGCCCTATGGTAGGGCGTGACATGAAGGGGAGCACCAGTGGGGCGGTGTGGGTTGAGCTGGGTGGGAGAGGATGTGTGCGAGCAGATGGGCCGGGCTGGGAACTAGTTGCTGGGGCCCAGCAGGTTTGATACCAACCAAGGAGGATGATTTTGGTTTTGGAAGCATTCAGTGCAGCATTAATTACCCGGGAATACTCCTGGATGAGAGCTTCAAGTGCGCGTGCATCTTTATTAGACACCCCAACCACACAGTCATCTGCAAACGCCATCATCTTGACTGGGGCTTGGCCTGGTGCATGGACCCCAGTGAGCTGGGCATTCACATTTTGAAGTAGTGAATCAAGGCTGAATTTATATAATAGTGGGCTAAGGGGGCCCCCTTGTTGCAAGCCCCTTTGAGGGTGGATTACTTTTGTTAGGAAGCCAGGGCCACGTACTGTCATTGTTTCAGATTCCGTGAGCAGCATCACCCAGTTGATGAAGCGAGGGGGTAGGCGGAATTGATGGAGGCAGGCCCTGAGGTATTCCCAGTTTACTCTATCATAGGCCTTCTGTTGGTCCAAGAATACAAGTTTCACAGAGGCTGTGGACTGACATGCATTAGCCACAGAGTGCACGTTATCCCAAATCGACCTTCTGGGTATGAAACCAAATTGTTCTGGGAAGATAGTAGCAGATGCTACACTCCCTAAACGGTTAGCCATGATTTTTGTTAAAATTTTAGTATCCGTTTTAGACAAAGAAATGGGGCGCCAGTTGGCTAAGTCTAGCTTATCCCCTTTCTTGAAGAGTGTGATAGTAAAGTTTTTTTGTCCTCCTGGTAGGAGGCGCATTTCCAACAGGCTCTGGTTAAGTGAGGCGAGCAGCAGTGGGGATATATATTTGAAGTACTTTATGTAGAATTCATATGGAATGCCATCTGGGCCTGGGCATTTCCGGTTAGGTGCACCGCGGATGGCTGTCCATAATTCATTCAGAGTAATTAAATTCATTATTTCTGGGTATTGAGAAACGGTGCAGATTTGGGCTCAGTTGAGAAAGTCCGCCACTTCAGCTGGCTGAATTGTATCATATCAGTATAACTTGGAGTAATACTTTTTTGTTTCAATTGCCACTTTAGCTGGCGTATCCACGATGGAATCATCCAATCTCTGCACCTGTGTGCAGGCCACGCTCTGGCGTGGTGAGAATTTTTAAAAAAAAAATATGCGGTGCACTTGTCGCCCTTTGTGATGCGTTTGGCCCTGTATTGAACACAAACCTGATGTTTGTGTTGCCTTTCAAGCACGTTGAGGTGGGCGGCTGCCTCTGCTCACTTCTGGCCCCATGCAGGGCTGTATCCTGTAGCTGGAATGTTGGACTCCAGGTGTGCCAACTCTGCCAGAGCGCGAAATGACAGCTGATGTGGCTCATGAGCATCTGGAGGAGAGGTGGCGAGAGTGGCAGATGGTATCCTCTTTGAAGGTTGCCCATGTGGAGATGGGGTCCA
This sequence comes from Massospora cicadina, assembly GCA_022478985.1. Classification (NCBI taxonomy): domain Eukaryota; kingdom Fungi; phylum Entomophthoromycota; class Entomophthoromycetes; order Entomophthorales; family Entomophthoraceae; genus Massospora; species Massospora cicadina. Next base: position 142,937 of record JAKSZP010009240.1, read on the forward strand.
TGCAAAACGGTGCCACGAACTCTTTTGCCAAAGTTGCTGATTTCACCCAAGTGGAAAATCCTGGTGACGCGAGTTTGGGGGGGCGGAGCTTGCACCAATGTGGGGCCTTAGCCACTGTGGTGGGTAGGTGGTAGGTTATTGGGACCAGTCAGTGGTTGGAGAATTCCATTTTTGTTGTTTTGAAGTGGGAAATGTGGGGTTGGAATTTCGCCAGCGTAAGGATAAGATCAATGCGGGACATGGACCTTAATTGGCTGTTGTGGACATGGGGGTGCATCATGTTTTTGAGCAGCGGGGCATGCCGCGGCAGTGCATCCATTAACCCAAGGGTGGACTTTAGAACGCGCAGTTCTATGTGACCCTGGGGGGCGTGGGAGGAGGAAGGCCATCGGTCCGTTGGTGTGTTTAGCCAACAGTTCATGTCGCTGACTATGAAAGGGTCTGGGGGTAGTGGGAGGATTTGACCAATTGAAAAAAATTCCTAATGCTCTTGTGCACCGTTTGGGGCATAGATGTTGACAATAGCGTGCGCCACTTTGGCCCACAAGAAACTGACAATGAGGACTCAGCCATTGAGGAAGGTTTCTGATGATAAAAATTTGAAGAAATTGTTTCTCCAAACTAGCACCCCACAGTGCTCTGAACAAAAGGATAGGGATGGGAGGAGCATGTTTTTCAAGCCTCCTCTGAACCTCGTGGACAGTGGGACTCCTGGATGGCCAGGATATCCATGGGTAAATTTTGTTGTAAGAAACTCAGTTTCCTAGCCTGGGACAGTGAGGCCTTGAGTCCGGCGATATTCAACATCCCTAAAGTGAAGGTTTCCCCCATTGCACCTTAGGTGCAAGGGAATGGGCACCTGGGCCCACTAGCCTCTTCTAGATCCCCACAGGCCTTCACGGCAGCATGGGTGTTTGCAGCAACGCTATCAGTATTTTTGTTAATTTTTGCAGAAAGAGTTGCGTTGGCTTTTGCCTTCACTTTTTTGTTTCCCCAATGTTGGACAAATTTTTTGCGGTGCGGATGAGTTTGGTGCACCATTGAGCGGGGCAAAATTTTTTTTCAGGTAGGTTGAAGGCCAAGTTGGTTTTGACCAGAGCTTGGTTGCTTAGATCAGGAGAATTTGAGTCACCCATCAGATCCTCAGATCAGGTGGCCCAACTGGTATGGGCTTCTCAATCTGATTGGTTGATGGATTCCCAAGTTGCTTCCGCCACAAAGGTTTCAATGTCCTCCTGGCGTTGGGAGTGTGGGATAGTGGTGGTGGCTTTGGCTGCTTCCTTAGCCACGGCCCTGAAGGCCTGCTTAGCCTTCTTCCAATCTTGCGGGGAGATAGGCTTTACCAGTAGGTAGCAGCCTTGTGCTCCCCATGGGAAAGCCTCTTTGGTGCTTACAGTTGGTTCGTAGTGCACCTCTCCACTGGCCATGGCCGCAGAGGGGTGCTCTTGGAATGTGATGCCCTCCTTGGTGGGGCATGCATGCGCCTTATGGCTGAACGCATAACAGTGGGTGCAGATGGGGGTGCGCTGTCCATGGTCACCCAGAAAGGGTGGGTGGTATTCCCTTCATATTAATAAAAGTGGAGTGCAGGATCTAGGTTAGGTCCTTCATGATCTCCTCAGTTGGGGTCAGAACTGCAATGGCTTTGCTGGTGCACAGGTGTGGCATCAGCGTAAAGCATTGCATTTTGAAAGATTGTATTTTGCCATAAACGGCAAGACCATCCTTCAGGTGTTGCTCCAAAATGTCACGTTTTACTGTAGTAGGAAAAAAGTTAAATGTGAGGAAAATTTGATTGGATTTTGTCAATCTGGTGCATTTGGTTTCGATGACCCATTGCCCTTTGGGGAGGTCAATCACTACACGCACTGCAGCAGCCTCATCTGCTGCCTCTTTGTTTTCAAAACCTAGGTCCAGCCAACCACATGACATGGAATGAGGTGCGACGTACACTGTGGTCAGGAAAAGGTGTGCACATCCCCACAAAATTTTTCCCATAAAGCTGTTTGTTGGATGTCTAGAAACACGCGGAGTCCATATTCCACCGACAAAAGTGGCTGGGAGTGCGGCATGTTGATGTACTGGTTGCATCATGCTTGCCATGCAAGGATTTCTGAGGAAATAGTGACCACCAGTTTTTTAAAATTTTTTTCTATTCCGCTGGTTTCTCTAGGGCGTTTTTGAACGTTGGAGGCCGCGGGCCTTCCACCTGCTCCTTTTACCTTACTTGCCCAACTGCTCCCTGACATGGGCGCAGACTAATCTCCTCTGTGAGATTATTAAACTAGATTTAGACTTGAATTGAATAGGTTTCAAAAGTCATTGCAATGAGAGAGAAAAGTTTTTGGCTTTATTATTGAAAAGTACTTAGCTCTATTTTATCTGGTATATTTCCAAAAAAGGACTCCAGTAGATAGTTTTTAGGTTTATAAAAATGCTGTATTTGTCTCTACATGGTTTGAATGTATTGCTCCAATATTAAGACAAAGTCAATAAGTTATGTTTTATCATATCCACTACTGAAGAGCGTTGCATGTTTATGTCCTAATTCTGGTAACCTGATGCTTATATCTCCAAGATTAACTCATCTGATGTTCAATCCAGGGGAAGAAACACAGTAAATTTAATGAAAGACAAAAAACTCATTAAGCAAAATGGTGCTAAGTTAAAGGTAATAGAAAGAAGCATTTTATGGAGAACTAAAAAAATCAGACGCTAAGCATTTTTATAAGAATTATAAAATTGAAGCAAGATTAAAGGACTTGGAGCAAAAAGTGATTAAATCATGGGATTATTTAAATCAAGATATGGATGATGCATGATGCACTTGCATTAGAGCTATCCTTGTTAATTCTATAACATAGACTAAAAGACCTGAGTCAGCAATGAAGAGCCTTGAGGTGTGGGTGCAACGTTTAGAATATAAAACAATATAAACATTAAACTTTTCATTTACAAGGATGAGAAGATGGATAATAACTAGAGTCCAAGGAAACCAAGGGTAAAGACAGTGCTGTGTTAAAATCACATCACTAAAAAGTTATGCAATTATTTCACTAATCAAAAACACAAACTCTTCAGTAGTGCCATTCTTATACCTCAACAGGTATGGTCTGAACTTACTTTAAGAGAATCTAGATTCTTTACCTATTTCAAGACTATCACAACTCAGATGAGGGTTCATTTGCAGACTTTAGAAAAGATGTACAAGCACACATTATGGATGCAGCAAGCAAGTTTTGGAAGGCATGGCATGTCAATGATGTATGAGTTGTGAGATTTAAGAAATTCTAATCATAGTCTATAGCTAGTGACATTATATGAAAAAACTTTACATTTGATATTATTAACAGCTAGACATATAAATAATAAAGCTGAGTTTTTTATTTAATGAGAAATTTAAAATATTTGCCTACAATATTACAATATACTACTTAAAGGGGCAACTACTTAGGACCACAGTGATCCTAAATATTTAGACCACATAAAATATCATGATTAGTTTCATCAAATACTATCCTCAGCTTAAGGTGTTTATGACATTAAGCTTAAAAGGGATATAGACTTTGTAAAAATTCAAATAAGAATTTTTGGACGTGAAAGTACCTACAAGAGCAAATTATAAGATTATCATCCATCAGCCAAGATATATTATAAATAAGGTTGTTTCTTGGCACAATATATAGAATAATGTTTTAAGAGAAAAGTCCTGCATAATGGCCCAGCAATACAAGCCTAAAAATGCTATTGCAATAAGTGCAATAAAACTAGGTCACTAACAGCGAATTACTATAATTATAAAAACAAAATGAAATCTTAAAGAAGGGGGAGATTCACCTAGAGAAATGGACTAGTTTAACCTCATACCAAAGGTAAAGATTAGGAAGATTCCACCAAAGTCAATACTGATCAAATTTACTAAGAGCCCAAATAAGTAGTATACTTTTTGCAATAAGGACCCACACAGTTGTGGATGAATAAATGGCTCAAGTTACCAGTCACAAGCTGCCAAATATTACATATTAGTAAAAGTGTAGATTAAAAAGAACGTTTAGTATACAGAAAGAAAATCACCAATATGAGTATGTTAATCCAGAAATTTAGTTAAAATAATCTAACAGAATCTTAAACTTAATGCTTGATAATACAACTAAAGTTTTGCCAACTGGTAATACTTTTTGAAAAATTTCACCAAAGAGGGAGTTGTCATAAAACATTTATAGGTACTAGACATTTGATACACTGTAGCAACTAATAACATCACGCCTTGTACGTTATCGCCTAAAAAATCAACAGACATCAGATGTGATTACCAACATTATGACCAGACATTACATGAATGCTAGGGCTTACTACTTTAATCCACTGCAATCTGAACATGTGGTTTTGAATATTCGGTATTTTGTGATTAATAATTGACACTAAATCTGCCTCAATGGTACGCCGTTATAATTAAAATTTTTATAAAACTATTTTTCTTTAAATAACTGTGAGCTTAATGAATAAGTAAATGACTATGGTCTATAATAATAAGGGTCAAAACCCAAAAACAACTCACAATTATGATCGGGACTGCACTTTTATATATCTGGTGGGTATATAATAAAGTCAAAAGTATCAAAAAGTTTTCACCATCAGTAGAGGTTACAAAGAAGATCCCTTAAGCTTAATTGAGGACGTCAAATCCCTTTTGGAGATAAAGGATTATGTCATTAGCAATAAGCATCAAGATTTACCAAAAATAACGTCATGATTCTACAATCTTAATAAAAATTTTCTCAGGAGTAAAGTGCACTACCAAGCTTTTACATTTTTTTTATTTGGGGAAGGCTGAAGATGGGATGGACATTTCCAATAAACTCCAACTACACAATATTAAGAAATAATGAGGGGCACAAAAGAGGAGCTGAGGCTACCTCTTGTTACCAGCAGGAATGTCAGTGGAAGGAAGAAGGGGAGTGATAGGGGAATCCTGGGTCAAAACTGAGCATGAATGAAGGAAAGGGTCCGATGATAGGAACCAGATGTGGAACAAGGATGACATCAACCGGTGTTGGCGGGATGGCAGGTGGCCAAACAGCCAGGCTTGAAAGTGATCTGACAGGTGGAAATAGAAGCAACGCACAGCTTCACGTAGGTTGGGGTAGTGCCAGATAGTGCATCAAGGACAATGGTGTTGATTGTCCATAGCGCTATTGAAACAATTAAGGCGTGGAGCAATTGGTGGATAGGGGAGGTCATAGAAAAGGTAAAGATGTTTTTGGACAGGCTGACAGCCTGCTCTCTCATATGGCAAAAGAGGCGCATAATATCCCACCAAATTGCCTGTGATGGCGGGCAATCTTCCATTTGATGGACTAATGACCCATATTGGCTGCATACAATGCATGAAGTTTGAGAGGCAAAGGACCGCTCAGCCATGCGGTACACTTTTCTCAGTCATCTCCACACATGGGCGCAAATATGGGTTTGTAAAAGAGGATAGTGAGTGTACTGCCAAATTTTCTTCTGGGTCTCCAAAGAGTATGGGATGTTGAGCATGTCAAGCTAGTACACACGGGCAATATGGGAGGCACATTGGGGCACCAAGTTTTAGAACGGCTTGCCCACGGTCATCTTGTTTTTTTGGGGAGTATGACGACCCTTCTGGGCGGTGTGTCTAATGATGCTGATTATCCACTCAGCGCTCCACATGGAGAGGAAAATACGCTTGAAGTGGGGCAGCGTCTTATGTGTGCCCACAGCAGAGGGATGAGAGACAAGATAGTGTAACAGAGAATGGGGGTGGGTAGGATTGCGGAGGCCAAGGGCACAGGAAAAGTTATAGTGGGCCACGTGAGACAAGTGGTGATCTAGGGGTGTGATTGTTGGTGATTTAGCGACCCAGGTGCCAAGTATTTTGGCGGCATGGATTTCAAAGTTGAGCAGGCCCATACCACCACTATGGCAAGGGCCAAACATGACCTCAAGGCGCACAAGGGGAGGGCGGCCTAACCAAAGCCACCCTTGTAGGAGGGCGTACAAAGAGTTAAAGAAAGAGGAGGAAAAGGCAATGGCGTCAGCCACAAACGAGACTTTATACAGGAGAATAGAGTTGGAAAGCACAACCAAGACTTAAAGGTAGTCTGGTGGGCTCTTAGTGACACAATGCACTTTGTGGCATTGTTAAAGATGTGGTGCTCCATTACTGACAAGGTGTACTCTCACACCTTCAGCCACATTATCAAATGGTGTGCCAGACCAGCGGTGGGTCTAGGCACAGAAAGGAGCACAAGTGGGGCAGTATGGGTGGGTGGGGCAAGTGAACCTATGAGCTAGCTGCTGAAGCAGGTAGATAACGGGGTGATGGTGGACAATGGACTTGGTATTAGCTGAGGTGAATGATTTCGGTTTTTGAGGTGTCAAGTTCGGCGTTACTGACCCTGGAGTAATCTTGGATAATATCCTCCAACACACTTGCATCTTGTCTGTTAGACACCCCAAACACACAATCGTCAGCAAGTGCCAGCATATTAACTGGTGCTCGGCCTTGCACATGGACACCTGCAACATGGGTGTCAAAGAGTTAGCCAGATATAATCCTCCGATTAATATCAGAATTAAGGGTGTCAGTTAGTCAGGTGTGATTTCTGGCTAATTGCCTAGTTCAATACTATCTAATGTTATAAAGATAATAATTGTTTTAGCTTAAGAGGATTCCTAGTTCAGCGCTGACTTCAAAATCATGGATGATTATGGAAATTTCCAGCAGATAGCTAAGTATTTGTTTATAAGCATCTGACTATGATTTTGCTAACTTGAATTAGAGTTTGGCAGAATCTTTTCCCTGCACCAATTTCCATAGAAGATGATTGTGGGATTTTATAGTGGAAAGATGAAGTATTCATTATTAATTGTCTGCCTATGAATTTGCTGACTAATTTGGAGCACTGGCGACTTATGCTGAGGATGCTCAAAGTTATATTTATCTATAAAATTATATATGATCAACCAGCAACTCATGGTAAGGATAGGTTAAATTAATTTAATATTTGGTGAAGCAGATGGGCGGGTTGGGAGGGAATCATTACCACGAATGAACAAAGATTTATAGAAGTGCCAGCTTGATGGCCAAGGAGTTATAGGTGAAGTAACCTATAGTATAAATAGTCATTCTTACCTCTAAATAAAGGTCTCTCTTTCGTCCTCATTTATTTTAATTGTTAGTAGTTCATCATCTAGGTTAAAATATTTAGGGACTGGAGATCACTGAAGTTGGTGCAAGTTGATGCACATGGAGTGGCTGACACTTCCAGCTCCAATAACTCAGCCTTAGGAGGGATAGGTGGGAACCTGGCCCACTGGCCACAAATGACGTTGTCAACTGGCTGTCAACCTGCAGGGTGTAGCGCGTGAGTGCCATGGCTGCCAAGAATGGGGAAGGACTCGCTGGGTCAAGCCCAGATGGGTTAGTGAAGGGTCAGGATCTTGGGGCAGCGCAGGAGTGCCTTGACCGCCCAGGGTGGGGCAGGACTCGCCAGGGCAGACCATGGACCCTGGGGCTAAGGTGAAGTCATTGGTCACCTGTGTTAATTCTCAGCGTCTAGGATTGATTCCGCCAAGTTGGTTTACACAAGGTATTAGCCACTGAGCAACCAAATTGGACAATATGAGGATCGCTGACTTCTTAATAAAGCTCAATAGATATATATATGGAGCTATCGCCCCTTATTTTAAACTTCATCAAATATAAATTGCAGATGTATCTGCACTTTTGTCTCACTCATAAAAAGACTACTCCCTTTAATCTTCCATGTGACTCTTTAAATCGTTGTTACCAAGCTGGATGCATCCTCAGCTTGGTAATCTTATATTCTTCTTTCCTTTTTGAATTACTCTTGTTTGTATTGAATCTCAGCATAAATCCTCTCAATTTTCCGAATGGTTGTCATTTTACTCGATCATAATTCATGTATACCTTTTTTGTAAATCTTGAGACACATCTCGATCCCCTTCTGATCTGCTGGTATGGGTAGCATATCATCCAGTCATATCAACTTCCCAACATTACCCCTCCTTTAACTGGACGATAGGATCTTAATGTTTATATGCTCAGAGGAACTTCGTGTGGACTTGGTTGATAATCTGACCCCCAGTGGGTTCCTTAATAGTGTAGACGTCCATGCCAGTCTTCTCAATTATTTTGAATGGGCCATACCAAATGTTAGAGAGCTTGTTTTTCCGCGCAAAATCCGTGCTGGTCATGGAATAAAACATGAACTCCCACAGCAAACAGCAGAAGTCCGCTCCATTGCTTCTGATCAGCCGCCTGATCATAAATCTTCTTGGTTAAGCTAACAGAGTAGGCTTCCATTTTCAGCTTGATTAATGTATCCATAAGTGTCTTCAAATATCGCTGAGGATTCACACCACCAGTGTCCTCTACACACAAATAGAGCAAGGCAGGCAGAGCTGGATGTCGACCATACAGCAGTTGAAATGGGCTCATACCAATGGCCAAATGATAGCTGATATTATAAGTGAACACAGCAGTATTTAGAAGGGCACTCCATTCTGAGGGCCAATCCATTACCAATTTGCGGCGTATTTTTACTAGGGTTCCGTTGACTCACTCCACCATCCCACTTGATTCCAGATGATAGGGAGTGGTCAAAACCCTGCAGATCGCCATTAACTCATTCATCTTTGGAAAAATATGTGAAGTGAAGTTGGTTCCATTATCCGTCAGAATGAACTGTGGGCAGCTGTGTCATTGTATCACACACTCCATAATAACTTTGGCAGTGGTGACTGCGTCCAAGTCGCTAATAGCCCTGGCCTCCACCCATTGGGTCAAATGATTGATGGAAATGAGTATATACTTAGATTTGTTGGAGCTAGTCAGCAGAGGTCCCACTACATCAATGGAAACGGTGTGCCAGGCGAACTGGGGTTTAAAAAACTGGTATGTGATTTTCAAGAAAGGCTTTTACACTTGACACTGATGGCAACAGCTAACCGTTTCAAGTACGTCATAATGCATGCTCTCCCAATAGTATTGAGGTCGCAAAAACTCCAGAATTTTCCGCAATCCTCCACGTCCTACAGCCCAATAGGCGTCCATAATAATTGAGGGTCTATCCAAAGGCTTAGGGAAACTCAATGTTGCGTTCACAATCCACTTATATAGTTCTTCCCCACATACAAAAATATTTTCCCTGAGTCCATCTAACACCTTGATCACCTGCGGCGGCTCATCCTGGTATTTGTTCACCACAATCTTCTCATAAATTATGTCAGCTAGATCCGCCGTGATAGCAACCATGGGCAACCAAGAAAGAAAATCCACATTTTGACATTTTGCTCCTGGTTGATGTAAAATCTCAAAATCATATGCTTGAATTTTCAGAGCCCAACGTGCAAGATGTCCTTCCAGTTCACGAAGATTCTGTAGCCAGCGTAAGGAAGCGTTATCAATCACTAATTGGAATCTTACCCCATGAAAATATACAAAAAACTGTTTGTAAGAGTAGATCACCGCTAAACACTCCTGCTTGGTTACAGTGTACTTTCGTTTGTGACAGTTCAAGCTTTAACTACAGAATGAGACAGGATGTTCCACACCGTCATCATCTTTTTGTGATAATAATGCCCCTATAGCAGCGAGGGATGCGTCCATTTGTACTATGAACTGTTTGTCAAAGTTGGGGTATTGCAAAATGGGTGCGCTTGCTAATGCGGTTCACAACACATTGAAAGCATTCAGACATTGTTCCGTCCAATCAAAGGAAGCGTTTTTCTTTAACAACTTTAAAAAGTGGGGCCCCAATGCAGCTGAAAATTGGGAATGAACAATTGGTAATTCCAACCATCCCCAGAAACACCTGAATGTCCCGCTTATTCCCTGAGAGAGTCATCTTGCTAATTGCTTCCACCCTAGCTGGCTGTGGTTTAAGCCCATTTGAATCCATGACAAACCTGAAGTATTTTAATTGTTCTTTAAAGAAACGGCACTTACAAGGCTTAATTTTTATATTAGTGGCAGTAAGGCACTAAAATACTTGCTCTAAGTGGACCAGGTGCTCTATAAACGTCCACGAGAACACATTGATGTCGTCAAGGTAAACTAGGATGCAGGACAGCTTCAACTCACCTAAAATTGTATCCATGGCCCGCTGGAATGTAGCTGGAGCATTAAACAATCCTTGCGGCATGCAAGTTAGCTGGAATAACCCTCTTGAAGTGATGATTGCACATTTCTCCCATTACATTAATGGCAATTTGATCTTTCAGTACCACAAGATCAGATCCATGGTGGAAAATAGTTCACCCCACCCTATTGGTCTAACGCATCAACAATCTGTGGAAGAGGGTAGGAATCCTTCTTCATTATGGTATAGAGTTTACAAATAGTTAATAACCGCTCAATTTGAGCCATCCATTTTCTTTATGATGAGCACAGGTGATGCCCACAGACTGTTCGACAGCTCTAGGATTCCTTGCATGATAAGTTTATCCACTTTATCAGAGATGACCTCTTCCACCACTTTTTAACGTCTAATAGGTTGTAATCAAATGGGAGGGTGATCCCCCATATCTGTCCAATGTACCACCCCTTGAGCACACCCCAAATCATGATTGTCTGTGCGAAAATATTCCAATATTTTTCAAACAGTGCCATAGCCTCATCTTGATGTTCTACCAATAAACCTGTGAGCACTTCCCATGGAACCATGGTAGTATGCAAAACAGTGATCTTGCCAGTAGTCTGAGATCCTCCCATGAGCCAAAATCATGAATATGACGAACTTCCTCTATAGGGACTAAGTGTAGGCAAGCCACCACTTGGTGCCGCCGGATCAATATTGCCTTCATTTGTAAGTTTGCTAGCACCACTTGAACCTCCCCATGCCCTGTTGGAAGTAACCTTGGAGCCACATGTGGTTTGAGCCACAAGTGCAAATGAGGCAAATAATTTCTCCACAAAGCCCCTTAAGGACAATTTTAAGCCCAGTCCCTACTATGCTCTGGTGTCCAGATGGTAGGCTCAGATCGCACGTTGCCCAAAGAGGGATCCCTTTGTACTCATATACCTGGTTGGGGAGGATCCTAGTCCACTGAATCAGTCATTGAAAACGAACAGGAATCACTCCATTGTTGTATGCTAGATTGATCTGGCTGGAGTGGACTGAATCCGTTGAGATCCCACAAGTGGAGAAATACTTGGGAATCTGTTGGCCTAGAATAGTAAGAGTTTCCTCCGCCATATTTATCACAACGCCAATTTTTTTTCATAAAAGCCGCGCTGATTAACATATTGTAGTTGTTATTTGGCAAAACCACCGCTGTAGAGGACACCTGGACTAACCCAAGTTGAAAAGCAATGCGCTATATGCTCCTTCAGACACAGTGCTGTGCATTCCCGCGGTCCCATATAATACTCATTGGTCCACATCTGGTTTCAACAGAAGTTTAGCCACCAACTGGGTGGAAACTATGTTCACCAGTGCTCCTGTGTCTATGACAGCGCAGATTTTTTGTTTCAAATGAAAATGTTGCAGTAAGTACATTCTGAGTAAGAAGAACCATCAGTGTTTATTACTTGTACGTTCAAGGGCTTTGTGTTACTCAATAAGGAAGAAATGCCCTTGCTGACCTGAGGATACTCACTAGTAATTTTCTCCACAGGAATGGCTACGTTAACCCTTATAAAGAGGTGACGTTTGTTGAAGTTTTTCGCGTTGCTGGTGCCAGTCTGCTACAGGATCTGCCACGCATATGGCTTCTGCACATCTTGGCAGAACTCGGCCCAATGGGGTAAACTTTTACTCTTTGATGTGGAAACAGGGGTATCCAATGAAAGCTGCTGGTATAACAAATCATCCAATTGAGGTTCGACTTCTACCCAAAAAGACATTTGGGAATTGTTAGGGACAAGTGAGTTAGACTCAGTGAAGATAGAGCGTCCCGTCTCTACTCCACTTGAGATTTCCCTGATCATCTTTATCAGTTGGCATTGCATACACTTGTGGTTTGCTAGGGCAATTGCCCGCATAATGCCCTCTTTGTCTGCACTGGAAGCAAGTGTTCATAAAAGGTTCACATTTATAGGTTGGGGCAGAAGGGCCAGGTTGGAAGTTGCTTGTATGGTTCCAAGGTTTCGGAAAAATTGGTGAAGCATAAATGGGCCAAAAAGGGTCCACTAGCTCATATGAGGGATGAATATGTTCCAGCGACTAATAACCCAGTCACTGCAGCCTATATCCTGTATGGTTTGGAGCGGGGGAAGCAGCAATTTTTTTTGGCTATGTTGGGGGCGCTGTTCATGGTGGAGAGTCAATGTAAGATGATCATGATTTGAATAAGTCCAGTATCTCCATCCAACACGTGAAATATAGCATTACATAGTTCTGATATGGTTTGACAGTCGCCGTCATCACTATACCAACATCCTCAGTGGTTAAAATGTTAGCTCCAAGTAGGACATGTGCTTCCACCAAAAACTGCTCAGCAAAATCATACAGAGTCTCATTTTGGTAAAACTGTATAGTCATAAAATTGGCTTTCTTTTGGGATATCTTGGTAGTGCCCCCAAACAGCCAGATAACAATAGCTTTAACTTGCTTGTAGGATCCCAAGCTATTTGAAAGATAGCAGGTAACTTGATCAGCGCTTTCCACAATTAGAGCGGACAGCAACAGTTTCACTTTAATCGATCAGTAGCCCCTTCCGAAGCAAATTCAAAACGCTTAAAGTAGCCGTGTAGGTTCCCATCACGACTTAAAGGAGGTATTTTTTGTTATAAACGGATTCACTTTGCTCTAGGTTTCTGCTGCAAGGAGCAGGCGAATTAATTTCGGAGCAACTACAGGAACCATCCCTTTGTGCATTATCATACAGCCAGCTGGATGGTCCCAAACCAGTTGAAAAGAAATCGGAAGAAGTGCTGTTGTGTGGGGGGTCCATTGTACTACCCAAGGGATATTCACTTTTCTGATCCATAGCATTCTTCTCCCAAGTCACCACTAACTGCCCCATCCCCCCTGGCTCCGTCATGCCCCTCAAACTGTTTGTTGATCAACTTCTCCGCCTTAACCAAATAGCATTTACATCATCCATCCTGAAATTCCTGTTGCAGCATTTCATACTGATGTTGCAACTCTCAGAAAAATTCCCTCTCCACGTTCAGGTTTTTTTCCACGGCTTGTAATCGCAAGAGAACTTCTTTGATCATTTTCTGCAGTCAGGTTTGCTGCCAGCTAGCATTATCCGCTTGTTTATTGGCATCATTTATTTGATTAACAAGGGAGGCTTGTTTCCATACCAATTCCCTCATTGGCCCATTGAAGGGTATCAAAGTGCCCTTGCATGTCTGCATACTCTCTTGTCTCACCAATTGGAAGAGGGAAGGCTCGTTGACACTCAGCCTGACTAACAACTTCCAGTTGTGTAACCTGACAAATAAGCTGGAGATATTTGGGAGACGTTAATCAAAGAATAAGAGCATTATCTGTCATTTTCTGAGTATTCCAATTGATATGAAGTTGGGTTGATTTTGTCAATAGAGAGCTGACTTGGGCCACCACTTGCTGTTCCATCAGGTTCATTTTTTCCTTGAGCTGGGCAATCACAGCTTCGAGAGCTTCTGCCCATTCAGCTAGCTCCATCATAAAGCGCTCGGTATTATTCCCCAATGTTGTTACATCCTGGATCCACTTCGCCAATAGGCCATGCTGGTCCAGCAATTCTCTTATTACTCGAGGTAATTTTAAATTTAGCTGTGGTACCAAAATGTCCAATCGATGACAGACGTCCCCAACATGACAATCTATCTGTACCAGCGCCCCTTGTACCTCTGAAAATGAACAATCAAGGCGGTCAAGCAGGAGGCGTGTATCATGCTGCTGTGCTTGTGCAAACCATAATACATCCCCAATTTCAATATTATGGCGGGCCAGCACATGCAGCAGCTGGAGAATTGAAGGTTGCACATAAGCGACTAGGTATTTTTTGATTCTGTGGGTACTAAGGTGGCGAGCCAACCCTGTTGTAGTTGTGTCCAAATAAGACATGTACAGAATGTAGCGATTTTCTTGGTTGCGTTGATTATAGAATAAACTCAGGGTATTTTCCCCAGTCTCATCTTCGTATAAGCAATAGCCACCCCATAATATTCCTTAGTTTTTGGGGAGTCACATTTGTGGAGCGTCCTTGTTGGGTGGTCATCAGCTCAGGGCAATTCTCAAACTGCAAGCTGATCATATCTTCATCATCCCCTATTTCAGTCACAGTAAATATTGTTGGTTCATGGTTAGGTGCCTCCCAGGCTTCTTCAGAAAACCAGCCCTGAATCCAATCAAACTATAGCAGAATGAATAAGGACTCATCATTGTATTTAAAGGTTGAAAAACTACAGTTGACTAAAGCCCCCTGTAGTGAGCACCACTGTTAATTCTCAGCGTCTAGGCTTGATTCCGCCGAGTTGGTTTACACAGGGTATTAGCCACTGAACAACCAAATCAGATGACATGAGGATCGTCAACTTCTTAATAAAACTCGATAAAATATATATGGAGCTATTGCCCCTTATTTTGACCTTTATTAAAAAATAAATTGCAGATGTATCTGCACTTTTGTCTCACTCATAAAAAGACTACTCCCTTTAATCTTCCATGTGACTCTTTATATCTCAGTTCCCTAAGCCAGATGCATCCTCAGCTTGGTAATCTTCTATTCTTCTTTCCTTTTTGAATTACTCTCATTAATATCAAATCTCAGCATAAATCCTCTCGATTCACTGAATGGTTGTCATTTTGCTCAATCATAATTTGTGTATCCCTTTTTCAGAATATCTCAAGACACATCTCGATCCCCCTCCAATCCGCTGATATGAGTAATGTATCGTCCAGTCATATCAACTTCCTGACAACCTGTGTTGGTGGGTTGGATGTGGACTCTTAAGGGGTTGTACATTTATTAAGGCGAAATGGCAAACGGGCAACCAGTCTTCATACTGGTTGGCCTGGCACACTAGTGGAGCCCACAGTCAATTTTGTGACAGTGGGCATTCAAATTGCATAAAAGTGTGTCAAGGCTGAAGTTGTACAAGCGTGGGCTTAAAGGGTCCCCTTGGTGGAGACCCCTTTGAGAGTGAACCACATCAGTGAGGAAGTCAGCCACGCACAGCCATTGTGGCGGATTCTGTAAGCAACATCACCCAATCAATGAACTGGTGGGGGAGGCGGAACTTGTGGAGGCAGGCTTTGAGTTAGTCCCAGTTGACCCTATCATAGGCTTTCTGATGGTCTTAGAAATCAAGCGCTTCAGTATCCGTGGATTGGCAGACATTGGCTATGGTGTGTATGTTGTCACAAATAGGCTGCTTGGGAATGAAACCAAATTGCTCAGAGGATATTACATCAGAGGCAACTTCCGCTAGGCGGTTGGCCAAATTTAGTAAATATCTTATTATCTGTATTAGTAAGTGATATGGGGTACCAGTTGGATAAGCCAGAATTATCTCTTTGTTATACAGCGTTATCATTTACGCCTCCTGACCCCCAGGAAGGAGGCGCATTTCTAACAGACACTTGTTCATTGAGCAAGCAACCAAAGAGAGAAAATATTTAAATTATCTCATAAAGTAAACATATGGAATCCCATCTGGACCTGGGCACTTTCTGTATGGTCACCACAAATGGCATACCAGAGTCCAACCTGAGTTATTAGTTTCATCAACTGCGGGTAATGGGAGTTTGATGTAGATATGTGCGCCATCAATAAACTCTTAAACTTCAGCTGGTTTGATTAAATTGGATCAATCTAATTTGGAGTAATAGTTTTGAATTTCAATTGCCACTTTGGCTGGAGCTTCTGCAACAGAGTGGTACAGCCACTCCACTTGTGTGAAGGCAAGCTATGTAACAGTGCAAATAATTTTCAGAAAAAGATTAGATGGAGCATGTGTCACCCGCCATTATACTTTCAACTTGAATAAAAAACAAACATGATGTTTGTTTTGTCCTACTAGTGCGTTGAGATGAGCAGACACTTCTGCCCAATTGTGCCCCAATGCCAGGATGTAGCCTGCAGAAGGGACATTAGAATCCAGGTGGTCCACTTCTGCAAGTGTGCACATAATGCCCACTGAGGTGGCCCTTGAGCAACGCAATGAGAGGTGGCATGCCTGATGGATGGTGTTTGCTTTGAAGATTGACCAGATTGAAAGTGGGTCTGCACAGAATGGTGTGACGAACTCCAGTGTTAAAATTTCAGTGTGCACCCATGAGGAAAACCTGGGCGATGGGATTTCAGCCGGATGAAGTTTGCAACACTTTGACTCCTTTGCCGCTGGGCTTGACAAAGTGAAGGAAATTGACACAAACCTGTAGTCAGAAAAATCGATTTGTCATCATAAAGTGTGAAATCTATGACTGAAAATGTAATGGGGCAAGAATAAGGCCAATTTGGGACATAGACCTCAGCTGACAGTTGTGCACATGAGGGAAGGACATGTTGGGGAGCATCAGTGCATGTTTGGGGGGGGGGTAACAAAAAGCCCCAAAGTGGCATTAAGAATGCATAGTTTGACATGCCCCTGCAGGGGGTAGGCATTGAAGGCTAGCGGTCAGTGGCTGGGTTGGCCCAGCTTTTCAAGTCGTCCACCACAAACGGATCAGAAGGAAGTGGGAGGGAAGTTACAGCCTAGAGGAATCCTTGATGAGCCTGCTCACAAGTCGGGGTATAAACATTAACATTAGTGTGTACTTCATCATCCCATAAAAAGGACACTACAAGCACACACCCATCGAGGTATGAATTTTTAGATGTAAACTAAAACTATGGGGCACATATATAAGCACCCCACAGTGAGGTGACTAAAAAGAAAGAGAGGGAGGAGCATGGTTGCCCACGTTTCTTCAGCACTGTGTAGAAAGTGGGATTCCTGAATGGTCAGGATGTCCACAGAAATTATTATTTAAAAGCTCAGTTTTCTAGCCCAGGATGGCAAGGCCTTGAGTCCAGCGATGTTCAACGTCCTTATTGTGAAGGCTCCCCCATTGCACCTTAGGTGCAATTGGAAGGGCCCCTTTCCCTTCAGCCGCCTCCTTTGCATCACTATTCTCAATGGTACCATGTGTGTTTTGTGATACAGGGTAACTGTCCTTAGGGAGTGCTTTCACTGTAGTTTTATTTTCAGATTTGGTGCTTTTTGATTTACTAAGAGCTTTTGGAATGGTGTGCTCCTGCTGTGCACCATTGGATGTTTATGAAAACTTGGCGAGGAATAGATTTAGAAAATTGGTTTTAATTGATGCATAGTAATTTTGCTCAGGTAAACCTGACTCATCCAACTGGTATGCAGGCAGATGGGCACAATCTTATTGGTAAGTGCATTCATGAGCTACTTCAGCTGCAAATGACTCAATGTCATCCTGGGTCTGGGCAGGCGGGATCATGGACATGGCCATAGATAAAGCCTTGGCCACTGCTCTACGGGCTTGTTTGGCCTTTTTGCACTCTTGCGGGGACATAGGTTTTACTTGAATAACACCACTGAATTCTCCATGGAAAGGTGGCGTCAGTGTCAATGGCCAGTTCATAATGGAAAAAGCGCTTCTTTTGCGTTGGGGAGGATTTCGGTTTGATTGATGCCCTCTATTGAAGGGAAGGTGTGCGCCTTGTGGCCGAAAGTGCAACATAAGATGCAGATAGGGGGTGTGGCATTCACCATAATGCAGAATGGGTGAGATTCCTGACCAAAAATATTTACAACTGCTTTGTGGAAAATTTGGGTCAAGTTTTGCAATGCCATAGATGGGTAAATAATGCAATTGCTTTGCCAGTGCACAGCTCCAGCATAAGCGTGAAGCACTGCATTTTTGAAAGAGTGAAGTTCCCCATGGCGGGGACCTTCTAGTACTAAAAAAATAAGTTTCCCATAGCTCTTAAGCCCAACCATGAGGTGATGATCCAGAACCGTACGCTTTACCATTGTTGTCATGGAATCTGATGATTAAAGTAAGACTGGGCTTCCAATCTGGGTGTGTAACAACCCAGTGGAAAGCCCAGAATGCCAAGGCAGCATAGCAGTTCTGGACAGTTGGAGGAGGGATACCCTTATTCTGGTGAGAAAAAAGAAGTTAATCAACATGCCAAAGGCCCCACAAACCAAATGTCTGCAAAGGGGGCTACCGCGGATCTTGATGGGGCATCCCCAAGGGTGGGAGAGGCAATGAGGATGACCAATCCTCCTGGTTTTGAAGTTGTTGACATTTAGCTTCATTTTCCCATCCATTTTGGACTGACTATCATAGAAAAAATCTGAAAATCATACAAAATTTCAAAATTTTCAAACTGATGATTGGCCTTGCAAATCAAAATGAATCAAATCGCTCTGACCATTAGGAGGCCTTGGGCCTTGTCTTGTGTCCATTGGGAGGTCTTGGTTTGATGGAGAGGTTGGGTGTATTGCCATCATGGCGAATCTTTTTTAATAATTTGGGCCAGATTGGCTCTCGGTGGAATGACCTGGATGGTTTGTTGCCTAGTTTCCACCTCACAGTTGAATATACGGTGAGTTCTCTCCTCCAAACGGGAAATCATGATTAGCAGAAATGGTCTCACTCCTCCCAAATTGTGCCAAACCACTAGCAGATTGGTGAAGTGGATTAGAACAAATTATCTGATTAAATTGCAAATTGGGAGGCAGACCTGAAGCTGGTCCGCTGGGTGCTAAATGGTAACCAGGTTGTTGTAGGAGTTCAGAAGATCGGAGAACTCTTCCAAAGTGGCATTGACGTCATAGGCTTGTTTGAACTATTGGATTGCAATCACCACTTGGTGGGCCACCAGATTGATGGCTTGGAGGGCCTACTTGACAACCATCGGCCCTAGAATGAAGAAACTGCATACCTCACTGGGTTAAGTAAAAGAATCGTGAAGAATCTTGTGGAGCTCATGGAATAGGTTTTTTGAGGGAGTTGTTTTTATTAAAACGGAAAGGTAAATGGACTGACAACTGCTCCTTTCAGAGGCAGTTGCCTTATATGTGAAGTGGGAAAAATGGGGGCCATGGATACGTTTTTCTGGGCAGCGATAGCTGATATATGAATGGGTACTCAGCCTGGGTTTGGGGCTTCATCATCCAGCTTATGCAAAGGTCGCAAAGCTCTGGCAACATAAGCGTTGGACCCACCAGGAAGGACCCTCACCAATCCAAACATAAGAGATTGACTTGGATTGAAGGGGCAGCCAAATTGGGTTCCACCAGGGTTGATCCCATAGATTTTTAATAAATTTTTCAAAATTTCCCAAAAGCAAATTTCTGACTCAGATTGACTTTCCTGGACCCAGAATTTTGGATTCCATGTCCCAGACCCAGTTTTATGACTTAAAAGCCCATTTCTGAGTTTTGAGGCTCATTTTCTTCTTACCCAAGCATGTAAAGGATGGCGGAGTGGGGCTCAGAGGGAGGGGAAGCTGCTGTTGAAGGATCCTGGCCTGTATTGCCTCATTGCAGACCTCTTTTATCTTTCCAATCAGAGCAGAAGCAGCCAAATGGGGTATTGTGGTGGGTTTTTTGGCACCAATGCAGTGACCCAACGTTCATCCACTACATGACTCAGGTTCCCAGTTGAACCAAGAGCTCCACAGGGGCATTAGGTCCCTTCTTCTTCCTAAAAGGGACCTTTTCCCATCTAACCCAAGAGGTTGGGTCTTTATACTTACAGTTGTGAGGAGGAAGTTGAGAATAACAAAGATTTGGTTGGTTTTGGTCAATGTGTGCACTTCATTTCAACCACCCATTAACCATATGGGAGATTGACTACCATGCAACCTGTTCAGCTTCATCCGTTGCTTGTGCAGCTTCAAACCTGAGATCTAACCATCCGTGGGTCATAGAGTGTGGGGCCACATATACAGCATCCAGGAAATGGTTGTGAACATTATCGCAAAACTTTTCCCAAAATGCCATTAAGTTGATATCCAGAAAACTCAAAATCTGTGTTTCACTGACAACAGGGGATGGAAATGCGGAGTTTTGATGAACTGGTTGCATTTGGATTGCCAGGCTAAAATCTTCAGCAAAATATTCACCGCTGTTTTCTTTATAGTATTTTGTCCATCAGTGTCACTGGGGCGTTTATGAATTTTAGACAGTGCAAATACTTTCCCTGTGCCCTTTACTACGATTGCCCAACCTTTACCTGACATTGGGTGCACACTAATTTCCTCAAAGAGATTATCAAACTTACCTAGTATTGAATTAAACTGGTTAAAGCTTTTCTCTCTGATTGCAAACACTTTTGCAACAAAATTCAATTCAAGTCTGGTAAAGCTTGATAATTTCACCAAAGAGATTAGCTGGCGCCAATGTTGAGGAGCAGTTGGGCAAAAAATTTTAAGGGCACAGGTAGTGTCCTCACGTCAACCAAATTTTGTAAACGGCCCAGAAAGTCTGGAAGAATAGATAAATTTAATAAAAAACTGGCGGTTACCATTTCCCCAGTAATTTTGGCCTGACAAGTGTGCTGCAACCAGTTCATCAGTACCCCGCACTCCCAACCACTTTTGTTGGTGAAACATGGGGTGTGTGTTTTCCTGGATATTCAGTAAACAGCACTCTAGGAAATGTTCTGTGGAGATGTACACACAATTCCCAAATGTGGTGTGTCACACCCCACTTGATGCCACATGGTTGGCTGGATATTGGCTTTGAAACAAAAGAAGCGGTTGATGAAGCTTCAAAAGTGCGCGTAATCATAGATCTCCCAGTTGGTCAGAAGGTAGTCAAAACAAAACATGCTGATAGACTAAGTCAAACCAAATTTTTGTGACCTTCAACTTCCTACCCACAATGGTCCAACGCACCATGCTCAAGCACCACCTGAAGGCTGGGCTCACCATTTACAGAGAATTACAATCCTTCAAAATGCAGTGCTTTATGTGATGCCAAACGTGTGCACAGGTAAAGCGATTGCAGTCCTCACCTATCCACGGGGATAGCGGAGGAATTAACCCAAATCCCAAACCACTTTTGTCATAAACAATGGGCAAAATTCCCACCCTTTCCAGGTCACCGTGGAAAGCGCACCTCCCATCTGCGCGTTCTGTCACGCTTTTGGATACAAGGCCTACACCTGCCCTATCAAAGAGGGCGTTACTCATCAAGAACTTATCTCAGATGCAATAGGTGGAGCAGAAGCCCATTATGAACTGGCATTAGACACCAGCGAAGCCTTCCTATGGGGAACGCAAGGCTGTTACATTCTTGTAAAGCCAGTGTCCCCACAAGAGTAGAAAAAGGCCAAACAGGACTACAATGTGGTGGCCAAGGAGGCGGCCAAGGCTGCATCCGCCATCCCGCCATACCAACTCCAGGAGGACATTGATACTTTTGTGGCAGAATAAGCTTGTGAATCTCTAATCTAATCAGATTGGGATGCTCAAGCCAATTGGGCTGCCCAAGCTGAAATCCCAAAGGCCGAATTGGCTTCTCCTGACTAATGCGCCCAAGCCTCAACTGGGTCTGAGTCGCTTACTAGTGTTCCAGCCAAAATTCCACCTCTAAGTGATGGTGCACCGCAAATGCATGCACCGCAAAAAGCTCAGCCCACAGCGGGGAAAAAGTGAGGGCAAAGGCCAATGTGAACCCCACTTCTAAAACTAACCATACTGAATTATACTCTATAGCATCACATACCCAAGGCGCCATTAAGCGCCGTGAAGAAAAATGAGAAGGCTGAAGGGCTCAGGTGCCCTTCCCCTCACACCTAAGGTACGATGAGGGGAGTCTTTACTTTAGGGATGTTGAACATCGCTGGACTCAAGGCCTCGCCATCCCAGGCTAGGAAACTGAGTTTTTTTACAAAATAATTTACCCGTGGACATCCTGGTTATTCAGGAAATCCACTGTCCAAGCGGTTCTGAGGAATCATGTTAATCCATGCTCCTCACTTCCATTTCCTTATGATCAGAGCACTATGGGGTGCTTGTTCAAGTGAACAATCATTTTGAATAAATTTTGTCAAATTCCTTCCTAGATGGCCACATCCTTGTTATCACCTTTTCATGGGATGGCGAAGTAATGCTATCATTAACATTTACACCCCAACCTGTTCACGAGAACATCAGGAATTTTTATCAGCATTAAATTCCCTTCTGCTACCCACTGACCCATTCATTGTCAGATAAATAAACTTCTGGATGAACGCATCCACATACCACTGGCCCTTATCACCTACACCCCACAGGACACGTTGAGATGCACATTTTCAAGGCCGCCCTAGGGTTGTACGATATCTTGCTGCGCCATGCTCTGCTAATCAATAACATGTTACGCCCCTACGTACACAACAGCCAGTTGAGGTCTATGACCTGCATCAACCATATCCTCATGCCACTCAAATTTCATTCCCAAATTTCCCACTTATCCATGACCAAAATCGATTTCTGCAACCACAGGATGGTATAAATTTCCTTTCGCTTATCCAACCCAGCTTCCAGGCGCCGTTTTGGTGAAACTTCGCCCTGCTGGAATTGCGTCGACAAGGTTTTCCTTGTGGATGGAATATGTGACCTCAGCTCTAGAGTTTGTTGCACCATTATGTGAAGATCCAATTTCATCTGGTCAACCTTTAAGGCGTGCACAATCCGCCAAGCCTGCCACCTCTCCTCCCACTGCTCATGGGCTGCCTTGGCAATCATTTCGCGCACACTGACAGAGTTGGACCACCTGGAGTCTAATGTCCCCACTGCAGGCTACAGCCTGGCTTGGGGGCACAAGTGGGCAGAAGTGGCCGCCTGCCTCAACGCACTGGTGAGGCAACACAAGCATCAGGTTTGTGTTCAGTTCAAAGCTAAGCATATTAGAGCGGGTGACACATGCTCCGCTTACTTTTTTTGAAAATTCTTTTCACTGCACCAGAGTTTGGCCTGCACACAGGTGCGAAGGCCAGACCAGTCCATCATGGATACGCCAGCCAATATGGCAATCAAAATAAATTACTATTACTCCAAACTGTATCAATCCAATCCTATTCCGCCAGCTGAAATGGCAAGTTTTCTCAATAGCACTCACATCTGCACCATTTCCTGATTCCCGGAGTTGATGATTTTGATTACTTGAGACAAACTCTGGGCCACTGTTTGCAGTGCACCGTATAGGAAATGCCAGGTCCAGACAGCATCCCTTATGAGTTCTTTAAGAAACATTTTAAAAATTTATCCTCCTTGCTGCTTGCCTCTCTTAACCAATTTTTTTAGAAACGCGCTTCCTTCCTAAAGGCAAGAGGCCTTCACAATCACTTTATACAAAAAAGGGGATAAGCTGGACTTGGCCAACTGGCTTTCCATCTTTCTCACTAACACAGACACAAAATTGTTTACCAAAATCATGGCTAACCGTCTAGGGGTTGCTGAATCTGCTCTCATCTTCCTTCAACAATTCAGCTTCATACCCAAAAGGTCGATTTGGGACAATATCCACACCGTAGCCAATGTCTGTCAGTCCGCGGCCTCTGGAGCACTTGTATTATTAGATCAGCAGAAAGCATATGATAGAGTCAACTTGGAATACCTAAGATCCTGCCTCCACAAGTTCCGCCTCCCCCTCGCTTCATCAATTGGGTGATGTTGCTTATGGAAACTGCTACAATGGCTGTACGTGGCCCTGGCTTTCTCACGGAAGTAGTCCACCCTCAAAGGGGACTTCGCCAAGGGGACCCGCTTAGCCCACTTTTGTATAACTTCAGCCTTGACCCACTCCTTATAAATGTGAATGCCCGCCTTACTGGGGTCAATGTGCAAGGCCAAACCCCAGTCAAGATGTTGGCTTTTGCTGATATTGTGTGGTTGGGGTGTCTAACAATCATGATGCACGCGCACTTGAAGAGACTATCCAGGTTTACTCCAGGGTAAGTAATGCTGCACTCAATGCCTCCAAAACTGAAATTGTTCTCCTTAGTCAGTATCAAGCCCGCTGGGCCCAGCGCCCTGTTTCCTACCCGCCTCAACAGCTAGCGCACGAGCTTGCTTGCCCTGCCCACCCCACACCGCCCCGCTTGTGCTCCCCTTTGTGCCAAGCCCCACCGTGGGCCCTGTCCGCCATTTGTGGGTGTGGCTGGAGGCAGGTGGGTACGACGCATTGGTGATGGAAAACCATATCCTAGACAACATGCCAAAACGCATAGCTTCCCTCAGAGCCCATAAGACCTCCCTTACAGGCAAGGTAGTGCTTGCCAACTGTATTCTCATCTCTAAAGTTTGGTTTGTGGCCCACGTCATGGCTTTTTCACCATGTTTCTTTATGTCACTATATGTCCTTCTGCAAGGGTAACTTTGGTTGGGCCGCCCACCGCCGGTGCACCTGAGTGTCATGTTTGGCCCTCGCCATAGTGGTGGTATGGGCCTGCTAGACTTTGTGGCCCAAGCTGCCAAAAACCTTGGCACCTGGATTGCTGCCATTACTAATCCTACAATTTCTGCCTAACACTGGTCCTGTGCGGCCCACTCCAACTTCTCCAGTTCCCTGGGCCTCACCAATCCTTCCCACCCCAACTCTCTGCCAAAGTACCTGGCTTCATATCCTTCTGCAGTGGGCTCACA
This sequence comes from Massospora cicadina, assembly GCA_022478985.1. Classification (NCBI taxonomy): domain Eukaryota; kingdom Fungi; phylum Entomophthoromycota; class Entomophthoromycetes; order Entomophthorales; family Entomophthoraceae; genus Massospora; species Massospora cicadina. The sequence goes on from JAKSZP010009240.1 coordinate 167,525, forward strand.
CGAGACGTCTCTTACTTCAAGAGGATCCTCCTCTCCATGCAGAGTGCTGAGTGGAGGATTCGCATATGTGGGCGAGCCGCCCAGAGGGGGCGTCCCTCACCTTGGTTCACCCAGGAGGTACAAGGACTTCCCATTCTGAGATGAGTGATACCCATGAGATCCCCTACCATGGCCAGAGTGGACTACATGGACATGATGGACACCCCCTAAACCCTTGATACCCAGAAAGCCATTTAGAAGTATGCCCACCAACCTCTTATACAGCTGCATATTCGTTCCCATGTGTGGCGCTGCTTGATACAGGTATACCATACTGCTGACCGCTCTAACGCTTTGCACTCGTCCTGTGTAGTGTGTGGCCAGTATGGAACGCTGGTTCACCGCCTGAAGAGTGCCCTCCATATAAAGCGATATGGCATGAGGTGCAACATCTGTTTCGCAAGGATCAGACAAAGACTTTCAGCCTATATAAGGACATGTTTTCTTTATCCATGGCCTCCCCCTCTCCCGCCCTCCCTCCATGCCTTGGTGGTTGCAATCGCTATGTGGACTATCCACATAGTAGTCTTGGATGCATTTCTGGCCCCACCCCACCCTCTGAGAGGCTGTATGCCAAATCTGGTTACACTTAGAAGACCATTTTCAAGCGCGATGTTTGGGTACCTTCCCTCACATCGATGCCAGTTGGTCTCCTCCTGGTTCCTGGTTTGGTTGATTGTCTCAGACCCCTTCCTTAACACGTGCTCTATAGTGGTGCAAGCCCCTGCACACATTACCCCCTTCCTTCTTTTGGCGTTCCCGCTGGAAACAAGAGTTAGCGGTTGCTTCTCTGGGGTGCCTTGCTCTCGCTGATGTCTGCTTAGTTGTTTAGTGTCTTTTTGGAAGTGTCCGTCCCCTGGTCGGCCTTCCCTTAATAGATATTGAATTAAATCAGTTGCAATTAGTGATTGCAATGAGAAAGAAAATTCATTAAAAGGTTTTTACAATTCTAGTTATTTTGGTAACTAAAGTACTACTAGGAACTACTCTAGAATCCATTACAATCGAAACAAGGACAAGTTTTGGGAATGCTAAACTTAAAATTATGACGCCATCAGATCATTACATGCAATAGGAAATTGACAAGTTTAGCTTAGTTACAGAAACCAAGGAGGAGCTACAAAAAATAGAGTACTACTAATGGAGTTTAGAGACATTACTCATGGTACTTTTGGGATTTTGGATATGACCAATTTATCCTGCCTGACTAAAATTATAATCTACTTATATACTAGGGAAAAACCCCATAGTAGATAAAGGAGTTATTGGTTTATATGAAATAATTATTGTTTGGAAAAATATCCTGACACAAATCATATTAATCCACTGGGTTTTGATCTGATGAATAATGAGTGTTTTGTTAGGATGATACTTCTGACAATAAACAAGCAAAAAATTGTTAATTCATATATATAATTAAATTGGCTTGTAGGAGTGATTGGGTTATATTGTAAAAGATTAAGAAATTATTAAAGTAGTAGGCAAGTGATGCCACCTGTAATAGCAACATGTGGTTAAACCTTTGGGTATTGCGCCATCTGGTTATGGGTAAAAATACCATGACCTAAGCTGGTTGCTAAACTGATAAGGGTGAATTTCTGGGATTGTACAAAGGCGTTGAAACACATTCTTTGTTTTTTTCCAGAGAAGGGTGTGTTTGAGTAGTGAGAGAACCTGACTAACCAGATGAGGAAGTTCGTTGTTATAATTGTTGGCGAGATCATTGAGATACACCATAAGGTTTTTGCACATGTCAAGCCCACTGAGCAACGGATGGATGATATGGAGATTATCAGCCCACAAAACAACATAAAATCTTATAATAAAATATGAAGCAATTGCTTCAGTCACACTACTTTATTTCTTTTATTATATAACAGCAGATTCCTTCTGCTCCACTATTTCTTTTACATAACAATTCCCCTTCTTCAATTCTCTAGTCTCACTTATATCTCACATTTCAGTCAACACCAATCCTTTTTCTTAGACTATTCATTCTACCCTATTCTTATTGGTTCCAGAAGAGTATTCATACATTAAATTCATGATCGCCTAGTTTGAGGTGATTTACTAATTAATTTTTGTGCATTGACATCACCTAATTGCCTCATCTGGAAGCGATTTAATAACATCCTTTTTAACCTAATATTTCCTCATCCTAAGGCGCTTAAATAATCGTAATTAGAATCATAATCAGCAGATTCTACCCATTATGACGTAACAACTTAGGGGTTATTGTCTAGCCATATCAGAATCACAACATTGCCCCCCTTGACCGGATGATATAAATCATATTGCTTATACGCCCAGAAAAACTTTGAATGTACTCAGTTAATAATCCTACCACTTGTGAGGTCCTTGATGGTTAGGTGTCAACACCTGTCATCTCAATAACTTCAATGGACCAATACATATATATTGGCCAACTAATGCTTCCACCCAAACCCGTGTTGATCATGGAATAGAACCATGTACCCTTCTTTGAACAGAGCTGACAGCTACAAATATAATTGGCAGCCTGATTCTTTATCTTCTTGGCTAAGCTGAACAAGTAAGCTTTAGATTGCAGCTTAATCAGTGTATTTGTTAAGTTGGTCAAGTAGAGATAAGGATCCATTCGCTAGTAATTTATACACAGGCATAGATCAGTGCAGGTAGAGCTGGGTGCCACCCATATAGTAACTGGAAAGGACTCTTCCCCATTGCCAAGTGATATCTGATGTTGTAAGCAAAGACAGCAATGGAAAGGAGGGTACTCCAATCAGAGGGTCTATCCATTACCAGCTTTCAGAGTACATCACCATTGTCTCATTGACCCATTTGACAATAACATTGGATTCTGGTGATAAGGGTCATTAGAACCCCGTGGATGGCCATAAGTTCGTTGTGTTTATGTAAAATATGCGAGGTGAAGTTGGTCCTGTTCTCAGTAAGGATGAACTGAGGGCAGCGTATTGCTGGATTATACACTCCATCACAAACTTAGCCACAGTGACTGTCCCCAGATCGTGTATTGCCCAAGCCTCACCCCACCTTGTCAAGTGGTCAATAGCCACCAGAATACAATTGGATTAGTTGCTCCAGTAAGCAGTGGCCCCACCACATCAACAGAAACATATTCCAAGCAAAGTGAGGTTTCACTAACTGGTATGAAGTCTTTTGGCAGAATGGCTTCTCCACTTAGCACAGGTGGCAGCAGGAGATCGTTTTGAGCACATCAAATTTCATTCTTTCCCAGTAGTACCTCAGTCAAAACATTTCCAGGGTCTTGTTACTCCACCATGTCTGAATGCACAGTGTGCGCTCATAATAATATTTGGTTGGGATGAATGTCTTGGGATATTCATGGTAGTGTTCTCTATCCGCTTGCTTATCTCCCATTCTTCTAGAACGTATTGGCCCTTATTCCGTCTAATACCTTGACGACTTGGGTCAGTTAATCTTCATATTTCCCGCTGAGAATCTTGTCAAACATTACATTGCTGAGATCCACCATAACGGCAATGGTTGGTAATCTTGACAAGCAATTGGCATTTTGGTGTTTTGCTCTGGGTTGGTGAATGCTTTCAAAGTCATAATCCTGCAGCTTGAGAGCCCATCGGGATAGACACCCCTCAGGCTCTCTGAGGGTCTGCAGCCAGCGTAATGATGCATGATACGTTACAACTTTAAGCCTTACCCCTTGCAAATATACCCAAATTTCTTATAAGCATAGATCGCTGCTAAGCACTCCTGCTTGGTCACAGTGTGAATTCTTTCATGACATTTTGAGCTATGAATGTAGTATGCTACTGGAAGCTCCTCCCCCTCATCGTCTTTTTGTGATAGAACTGCCCCAACGGCGGAAAGTTACACATCTGTCCAAACAATAAACCCTTTTTAAAAATTTGGATAATGTAGCACTGGTGCGCTTTTTAATGCCATCCAAAGTGTATCTAAGGAACTTTGGCGACGTTCCATCCATTTGAACGTGTCATTCTTTTTAAGTAACTCAAACAGTGGTCTTCCAATACAGCTTAAGTTGGGGATAAAGCGTCGGTAGTAGCCTACTATCTCCAAAAATACCAGTATTTCACATTTGATGCTTGGTGGGGTCATTTTCCGAATAGCTTACACCTTGGCTGGTTGAGGTTTAAGCCCTTTGCATCTACCACAAAGCCAAGGTACTCCAGATAATCCATGAGACTAACATTTTCAGGGTTTAATCTTGATGTTGGCCTCAGCCAGCCGGCGGAATACCTCCTTCAAATGTTAAGGTGCTCAGAAAACGTGTGTGAGAATACGTTGATGTCTTTGAGGTACATGAGGACACACGACAACATAAGATCACCAAGGATAGTGACCATCACCCGTTGGAACGTAGCTGGGGCGTTACACAGCCCTTGAGGCATACAAGTCAGTGGAAAAAGCCCCATGGACGTGATGGTGGCGCATCTCTCCTGTTCCGACGTGAGCAACTCAATTTTCCAATAACCAGATATCAAATCTATAGCTGAGAAGTAACGAGCTCTCTCTAACCAATCCAAAGAATCATCAATCCATAGCAAGGGATAGAGACCTTTTTAGTGATACTAATGAGCTTCTGGCAATCTATTACTAAGTGGTTGTTGCCATCCTTTTTTTTACAATCAGAACAGGAAAAGACCATGGACTCTTTGATGGTTTGAGCATCCCTTGCTCAAGCAGTTTTTCAATTCCCTTGGTAACTACTTCTTCAGCTGTTCTTGATCAACTGATTGGCTGAGACTTAATGGGAGGATGATCCCCAGTGCTAATCAATGGACAACCTCCCATGAGCACCCTGAATCATGATCATCAATAGCAAAGATCTCCTCATATTCTTGAAATAAAGATTCCATATGATCTTTCTTTTCTTCCAATAACCCATTGAATTTATCATGCAGTATAGCCACCATTATGCCGAGCTGTGGTTAATGGGCAGAACAAAATTCATCCAGCAACCAGATCTCATGAATTTATAGAACCTCCTCAACTGGGATCAAATACAAATATGCCACTATTTGGTGCCGGCAGAATTGAATTGGTAGTCCTGGAGGTTTACTAACAAGAACTTGATCTCCTCATGTCCCAGGCTTAAGATGCCTGAGCCACATGGGGCACAAGCTGCGATTAGTGATAGGGCCCAATGACCTCCCCATAAACCCTGCAAGCACTTCCACATCTAACGCGGTGTTTATTATTACTTGGTGTCTGGAGAGGATGTTTATAGGGCCAGAGGCTCTAAATGGTAGCGCTTGAATACATATATTTAGTGGGAAAGGGCCCAGTTCTTGCTCTTTAGTCAATTGTAATGAACCTGAATCAATCCATCACCATATGCAAGATTAATATGACCCATGTGCACTGGATCCTTCAGCATTCTTCTGAAGGTGAAGTATATTGGGATCCGCTGTCCCAGAATTTCAAAGGTCTCCACCATCATACAACAACAGCCCCAAACTGCCACATAAAAGCAGTCAATTAACAGGGCATAATTATTGTTTGATAGCAAAATCTCTGGGCTACAATGACAATCAACCCAAACTGCAAAGGTTACGCTTTATACGCTCAAAAAGACAACGTGCTTTTCACGCCTGCAGTCCCCTACACCATACAATGTTCCACGGCAGGCTTTAGTGCCAACTTCACCACCAACTTTGTGGACACTATGTTAATGGAGCTCCTGTATCTAATATAGTGCGTATTTGGGTTTTTTCTATGACAATGTCACAGTATGCACACTCAGATATTGATGAGTTCTGTTTGTTTAAATGTGGACATTTAACTGATCTCTTACCTCAGAAAGCTCATAACACCCTCCCCAACTTTAGAGTACTTTTTAACAATAATGCCCACAGGGAGTGCAGCGTTTACCTATTAAGAGAGGTGCATCAGCGGACGGATCCAGCTCATCTGTAGAAATTTAGTCAAAGATTTGACAGGCATGAGAGTTCAGTTGCTCCTAGGGTCCTTATAGCTTCAGGTCCTTGATTTGTGCTTGTGTCAATACATACACCCCTCCAACTGGCTGCTGATATAGGAATGCGTCATTGTACTGAGGGACTTCAACTAAATGTACGGGGATAGGTTCAGGTGTGAAGTTTTGGGTTGAGATAGCGGAGGTAGAGAGTCTTATCTCTACTCCACTCCAACTTTCCCTGATTGAAGTGATACTGTGGTAGGTAATGGACTTGAAAATTGGGGCAACCTCTTTCCTGGTGCCCAGAGTGACTGCACTCAAAACAATAGAACCCATAGGGCCTGTATCCTTAGTGTTGTAAGATGGGCCTCACCAAAAGTTAGACTGGGGTCAATTGGTGTAAACAGCACCACTCAATAGGTGAACTGATGATGTCAACTCGGTTGGGAGTGAGGCGCTTAGTGATAATAAGCTCAGGGGTTACTAGATGGACGCTAAACAGGATGGGGTAATTCCCCAAATAAGAAAGTCTGGCAGCAAATACGGTAAGCTTCTGCTCAGTATTTGGGCGTAGAAAAGGTAGCAGATAGATGGTGTAAAATTCGAACAATTTAAGCAAAGGCACTTTGTCCTCTACATGTGGTTCCATGACATTGTAAAGTTCACAGTATGGCTTCACTGCAGAGGTCATTGCAATGCAAATGTCAGATTTGAATAAAGCCCTGCCCTGAGTAATATGTGAGCTTCTGCCATATATTGATCAGTGAACGCAGTGAGGGTCATATTACATTTAAACTAAGGGTCAAGAACTCTGCCTTCCACTGAAAGATCTTTGCAGTACCCCTGAACAACCGCAGTAAAGTATCCTTCACTTCCTGGTATGTGACAGAACTGTTGGGAAGGTAGCAAGTAACATGATCAGCGCTTCCAACATCTAAGGTGAGTAAATACAATTACACTTTCTGCCAGTCAGAAGCTCCTTTTGCTGAAAATTTAAATTGCTTAAAGAACCCATGGATGTTTGCATTGTAATCAAATGAAGGCAGATTATCAATACAAACCTCCAAAAGAAGTTCATCCTGCCTTTGGAGTACAGCGTCCAAGGTAAGTCTAATTTCTACATATTCATTTGGCCTAGTGTGCCAGAAAGATTCCCTGTTAGTGCAGGCCTGATGCAACATGGCTGACGCCTGATTTTTTATTTTATTTTTGGTGTTGACAATGTGCCCCCTGTAGTGAGCACCACTGTTATAAATTCTTCAGAATTGTTGTGATATGCCAAAAGGTTTTTTGTAGGTCAAGCCCACTGAGCAATGGCTGGATGATAAGGAGATAGGTGGCCAATGAAAAACATAATTACTAATAATATATGAAGCGACTACTTCAGTCACACTACTTTATTTCTTTTCATATATGACAGCAGATTCCTTCTGCTCCACTCCCTTCTTTCTTGTAACAATCCCCCTTCTTCAATTTTCTTGTCTTCCTTATATCTCAGAATTTTTGGTCAATACCAAATATTTTGTTTAGAATATTTGTTCCAGCATATTCTATTGATTCTGGTAAGTCTTGATTCATTAAATGTAAATTGCCTAGTTTGAGGCGATTTACTAATAAATAATTGAGCATTGACATCTCCTAATCATCTCATTAGAAAGTAATTCAATAACCATCCGTTCTAACACAATATCGACTCATCCTAAGACATTCAATAATCATAATTTAGAATCATATACGGTGGATTCTACCCATTCTAACATAATGACTAAGGCTTATTATCCAGTCATATCAGAATCATGATATTTATAATTTCGCGCTAGCCTGGATGGTGAACGCATTGGAAATGGCTGTTGTTCATAATTAAGAGTCAATAGAAGAGTTGAGCGCTAAATCCCATTTTATCCTCTTAAAAATTTTCAGAAAAGCAATTTCTTTTAGATAATGAAGATATATAGATTATTATCATTTGTTGTATTTATGAGATCACTTGGGATTAGAAATAAAGATCAGATATTCCTGAAGTTAAATACCACTATTAAGTACTCTGCGTTTCTTGTGTCAAGAGAAGAACCTCTAAATCTAATCCTAGGTTAAGTTCTAACAAAAAATGGATTGAAGTTTCACCAAGAAGGCCACTGAACTATAATTGCCAGATAAGTCCAAAGAGACCTCTAAGTTTCCAATTAGGAATCAATTCATTAGAGTTGAAGTTTTTTTAACATCTAAACCTGCTGACATTTGGTTTAAATTATGTTATTCATAGTGTTGCTATAATCATATAAGAAAATTGAAGTGAGAGAAATATCCCTTATTATTTAAAATTTTACTAATGCCTTTACCAGTGGGTTGAAGTAAGATTATTGTACCTGTTCAAAGGAGATCCTGAGCTGGAGAAATAAGTTTTTGTGAACTACTCAATTGGACACTAGTCTCCATACTAATCAAAAATACCCACAAATCTATAAAATTATTTATCAACGATTATTGTTGCACATATAAAGAAGCTGTGCAAGAAACCTCTAGGAGCTTAAAGGGGTTATATTCTGTGAGTAAAGTAACATGTTTGCATATTGATGCATATTCCAAAGGAGGAAGTTGAGTAGCCACCAGCTTCCAAATTTTCACATTGATGCTCAATACAGGGGTTAAATCTGTGACTTTTGCGAAATTAGCACATAAATTAGTCTGATAACTTATCATGAAGGTCTTAAAAAGAAGAACTAAAGAAGCTTTAGACAGAACTAGAAAATATTAACAAGAATGCGCTATATTTTATATCACAGGATGATTTCATTACCTTTAAAAAATGTGTGATGAGAGCCAAAGAAAAGGTTAAGCAAGTTGAGAAAAACAACACGGACCTCTGTGGAAAAATTGACTTCTTAAAATTAATATGGATGATTTAATTAAAAAGTATTGCTTTAGAAGGTCAAGAAAGAAGTGGATCAAGAATGCTTACACCAGTTTATGAAAGAAATAGCATGACTATCAAAATGATAGAGGAATTAAGAGAACCATAAATGCAATTGTGAACAGATAGAAGCAGATAACAAAGCGCCTAAAGCTCCATTTGGAAGAATCACCCATCCATAAATATTTCTGGGTCATTTGGAGCATTAAAGAAATGACACCCAAAGTTACTCCCTGAATAATATAGTCATTGGGCAGAATTACTTTCTAGCGGAGGCATGATGAATTTCAAAGCACACCAAAATTACATGAGTTCCATAAGTGACGTCACTGCACTTTATAATTTCCTGATTTATTTGAGGTAAGACAAACATGTAACAGACATTACCAAAAACTAAAAACTAATTTAACTAATCAATCAAACAAAACGCCCAAAATGGGCGGATTGAATGAAACACACCAAACAAAAACAACCAACCAGGTGGGACAGCGGAAAACTGCTTATCCGACTATGGAAGAAGGGGAGGGGGATTGGGGGCTCATCTTTGGCAGCAGCTTCCTCATCCCAGAGTAGTACTCATGTCAAGGTGGAGAGCAATGGTGTCAGGGCATCATAGGAATGTGATTCAATATCACTGGTGATTGGTATTTCATGGAAATTGCCAGCTAAGAAAATGGCGCTGATATATTTGGCTAAAATTTTTTTTGGCTTTTATGTGGGCGTCCAAGAGTTTAATGAATGTTGAAATATTGGGTTTGGGTAATCTTAGCTTTAGGATTCCAAGCTACAGTTACCACGTTTTATAGTGTCAATAAAATTTTTGTGCAATTGATTCACTGTAATCTTAATTTTTTGAGTGAGGTTTGAGGGATAACAGGAGGGGGAATACCTCCTGTGAGCATCGCCACTGCATTGTATGATTTCCAAGATGACGATTTTGATTTCAGTGACTGAAAAAAAATTAGACATAATGAACTGTCTAAACACAGGTTGTCAAAATCTGGTGCTACCCCATTTAAATGGGGACAATTGGTCTTATTATGAAGCTAAGGATGCTATTATGAGTGAATACAGAAGCCCTATGTAGATTTCTAACTGAAAACAGGAATTTATGAGCATTAAATTTTTAAAAATGAGACTCTAACAACTTTTGCTGATCAATTCTATTTGGAATCTCAGATCCTGGATGGGGCAAAAATTATATTTGAAGTTGAAGCGCAGATAGCAATGCAGTTAAAGATTTGGCCCTATGAAAATCTACACCAGGCCATGGGGTTTTCACTGATGAATATGACTTCCACATCACAGAAGGTGGAATTCATAAAGATATTAGGATTGATATTTGACGCGCCTAACTAATTTTATGAGGAAATTTTTACAAGGACAAGCAAAATTTAAGCAGATTTTGAAGATAACAATATTGAGAATAATGGAAAATTGCTGAGCAGAACCAAACTTTAATTAGGAAGAAACCTGATAAATAAAAGTGAATTGATAATTTGAAGCTCCGCTATTGGATAAGTGGAGCGACGGGATAGCTTATCACTCAAAGTTGGGGGATGAAACCAAAGAGAAAAATGAAACTCGTGATGACTCAAGTGGAGGATGAATATACTATTTTAGAAAAGGAATTGAAGTCTAGATATGGAACTATATAGTGCTAGAAGAGGAACTGTTCCACTAGACATCCACTTAAGATGAAGATTTTTAGTAGGGACAGCTCAGGTTTAAACCTGGGTCCACTGAAATAGTCCTGAGATGTGTGGTGCTTAGATGAGACACTAGATGAAAAAATTAGATGAGATTGAGATGGACAGCAATCATTCAAAAGTATTGGAATACAATACCAAGGATGAAGGTTATTAAGAGAATGAGGTCAAAAAGGAAGCAATTGATCCAGGATTGTGGAGGGAATCTCTCACCCAATATTGTTCAATTAATAAGAGAGACACAGAATGCTGAAGATGAGGATCATAAATTCAATTGAAATTAGATGAAGATAATATTAAGATATCAATCCGCGTAATTAGTTGATTGAATCCAGATACATAGGCAGAAATACTTCAAATGTTAAGGTTGGCGATTAATCCCAAAAAAGCATTTTAAAGAAAAACCAGTCAGAACAATTAAACGGAATTGGCAGATATAGATAGATTTGCAGCTTTGTGAGATATAAGGTTTCAAGTTCCAGTTGCAAAATATAAAATTAAATTAGGAACTTTCAGAATGGAAAGTTGGGAATAGCGAATGAATGGGACCATTTTAGAGTATCACAAAGTTGGTAGTGTTGCCTTTACACAAAAAAATCACAGATGAATGTTTAGTTAATAAGGGCAATATTAAAAAACTAAAAAGTATTGAATCTAAAAAATAATTGCAATGTTCCTGGATGACCACTAAGCCAAAAATGTTAGTTATGTCTGATGAGTTGGTCAAGTCCCAAGGGGACCGATGAACCAGAAGAGTAGTTCCAAGAGGGGACTGCTTAACCATGATAGTGGTTAAGTCTTAAAAATAGTCTTCTGAACCATGATAGTTGATTAAGTTAAAAAACTTACTGAACCAAAGAGTGAAAGGGAAAAGAAGAACCTCTGACCTATTCATAGGCTAAGTACTATTGAAAAGAAAAAATATAAAAAATGAAATAAGAAAAAATATAAAGAGAAATATATAGCAAGAAAAAACATACTTAAATAGAGATTTTTATTGGATCATGATGAAGGTGCATCAGCAGTAGTCCCACATGCCAAGGCTAGAGAGGGGAATGAGTTATGATGGAGAATACCATTGTCAGCACTAGGGCCAGCCCAGGTTCTTACTGGGTCCACCAGGAAGAAGTCCTAAGGAGATTATGAGAAAAGAGCATTGGTAGGATCAGGATAGGCTGAAACTAGATCCACCACAAGTAGTCCCTAGAAAGAGAACTGCTAGATTAAAATGGAGCTTATCCTGGGGGAGTACAGGAACAAGAACTCAGCAAAGCCAGCTGAGAAGTTCCTAAGGATGACAAGGAATTGTTGAAGCCTAAACTGTTGGAGTATAGGGGCAAAAGAAATCAAGAAAACCACCTGAAAATATACTTTAAGCGACAAAGTGTCATACAACACTTACCTAGGGTAACAGCTTTCCAGAACTTTTATTGGCAAGAATATCTGAACTATTCTGGCATTGCATGTAGCCATGGGAACCGCGCTCTACAGACTTGGCAGCAAGGAGGGAATAAAGAGGAGGAGCAATAATTTTGAACAGTACATGAAGCGTTAAGTGTGGGGAAGACCATGCTCTGCTGAAGTTGTAGAAGTATAATGGCTGGAACATGACTATGGTCCAAAGCGATGTCCATCCCTGAAGTTTTTATCTTCTGCTGGATAATCTGATCAAACGAGAGGATATCTTGGGACTTTGGACATGACCAATTTTCCACTCAAAAAAGATTAGAATCTTCCTATTTGCTATGAAGATAGAGCCTCATATGGATTTAGGAGTTATTGATTTATATGCAATAACTATTATTTGGCAATCTATCACTAAAAATATTTGTCAATCCGCTGAGTTTTGATTTGCTAGATGGATGAGTGTTTTGTTGAGGATGATCCCCAAAAATAAACAAGCAATTAAGCAGTCAATTTTCATACTGATTTTATATTGACTTGTAGGAGTCAATTATTTTTTATTGCCAATTGACTATGAAAGTACTGAAGTAGCTAGGTGAGTGATGTCGCCTGCAATAGGAACTGGAGATTTACACTTTTGGGTATCACAACCTGATAGTTATGGGTAAAAGTCCAATATCTAAGCAGATTGTTAACCTAATAAGGGTAAATTGGTAAAATTGAATGAGGCAATTGAAACGTGTTTTCATTTCAATCCAGAGAAGGGTGTGTTTGAATAAGGGAGAGAACCCAGACCAACTTGATGAGGAAGATCATCATTTTGTGCTAATCTCGAGGGTAAATTCATCAGCAACAGCTGCCGTTCCAAATTGGTGCGCCAACAGAAGAGTTGGGCGCTGTATCCCCTATATATTCCTATGAAAATTATTTAGAAAATCAGATTCTTATAGATGGTAAAATACTTAGTTGATTATACATTTGTTGTATTAATTGTGTATGTTTGGGCTTAGAGTAGAAGATCAGATATCCCTGAAGTTAAAATTTATAATTAAGTTAACGCAGTTCAATCTTAAAAGAAAAACTTTGAGCCTAATTGTAATTTTAAGTTCTACTTGAAGAAAGGCAGTTGAAGTTTCACCAAGAAGGCCACAAAACTATAATTTCCAGAAAATTCTGAGAAACCTTTAAGTTGGAATCAAGAGTCAAGTCTTAAGCGTAAAAGTTCTTTTAGAACCTCTAAACCTGCTGCCATTGGGTTTAAATTCTGTTGTTATCCAGAGTACTGCTAAAAACCATAAAAAAGTTGAAGGAAGAGGAATATCCTTATTATCTAAAAAATTAATTTAATGCCTTCACCAGTGGGTTAAAGTTTGATTATTGTGCCTGTTTAAAAGAAGATCCTGAGCAGGAGGAATATTTGGTCATTGTAAAGAATGAGTTTGTCTTGATCGTTACTTTACAACTCAAATTTGGATTTTTCAAATCTGAGCCAGATCGCTTTATAACCATTTTTGGTTCATTCGTTTTGAAAACTGGGTTGTGCCTCACCCAAGTTGTAGATTAGGCTTGTGCGAGCCTTTCAATAACTTGGGTGAGGCCCCTGAAGCGCTGCCTTTATAATGCACTCCTGCCCATCCTGAAGTTCACTTCAGAATTCCAAGAAACTACTATAGCATTCCCTTCATGAGGAGCATTGTCAGTTGCTCCCCAGATGAGCTCTGGTCAACGGGCACCTCTGTTTTTTATGTTCCTGAATAAAAATAAAGGATTTTTCAGGGTTAGCATACCTTGCATACCTATGGTCTTTTTTTGGGTGTTACGTTTGAAGAAGCTTTTGCGTGGTTGGGTTAGACCAACCACACAGAGGACTTACATAGCCAGCTATTAGTAGGCAATATTTGGCGTTGTCAGTGCCCCAAACTCTCCCTACTCGGTTAGGCCGCTTTGGTTGCTTGTTGGTGCACCAAAGTAATATGTAAGTATATGGCAGTCAGAACAGGGGTTTTTCAAGTCTGTGACAGTCGTGAACTAATCAACTGTATGCTAGTCATCATATTATTACAATCACTCACATATTTATAAAATTATTTATCACAATTATTAGCTACGCATATAAAAAATATGCGCTCATCAACGCGGCAAAACTTCTCTTTTTGATCATAATTATCTCCAAATCCACCAGCGCATTAAGTCGTTCACTTGTGTGTCAGCTCTCATCACTTTTGCTGAGCATCAACTTGCTCAATATGTTGAGGAGATGGACACTTTTGGCCTCATAGATGAAGAAAATCCACAATTATATCTCCTTATGCATCATGTTGCCGATGCTCCTACTCCAATGTTGCCTGCCATGGTCCGCCAGTAAAGCGGGTGCTAGACAAAAGTTTCCTCAAAGAATCCTCACCTTCTTATATGGCTTCCTAGGATGTTAGCCTAGGTGCCACATTGTGATTTATTCATTTTTGGTAATCACTTTGTTTTGCTCATTAGCAAATAAAGATGAGTGGTGGCTTCCCCTCTTGGGTTAGGCACAACTAGTGAAAAAAATATAAAGAACGTGTGAAAGAATACCCTTAGAAACTTATAGGAGGTGTATTACTAAAAAAGTAAAGTCTCAAGTTTGCATATCTGTGCTCAATAAAGAAAAAGTTGAGTAGCCACAAGTTCCCAAATTTTCACAGGTACAAATGCTATGGATTGTGTCAATGAGAGATGCATTGTATGGAGATAATAATGGTGGTAAGCATGAATCTATAAATTAAATTACTAATTTAAAGCTGATTAAAGCATGTAAGGATCTTAATAGCTGTTGGATGTAGGATTAATGAGAACCTAAATGAGTCCTTGGGCGGCATCACTTTTGGCTCATATACAAAAAAGTCAGAGGACATCTCGTCATTGTAGATTCTTTCCTCTGATTAGAAAATTACAAAAGGTATATTGTCTTAATCTGAGAATCAGCAACATTTTCAAAAGACGTGGAGAGTCTAATTTTCTTAGCAATGGATTGAAATAAGGTTACTGACAGATAGATCTGACTCCTGAATATAATAATAAGTACACTCTGATCATCAGACAAGGTCTATCAACCAATAATGTTGCTGAAAAGGATTTTTAATGATCCAGCTACCTTCCAGCAATGAATTGACATTATGTTCAACTTCATGATTTTATTGTGTCTGAGAAAACTTAGATACACAATATTTATACAAGCATAACTATAAGCAACCATAACACCTTTTGAATTCTTTACATGTCTCTGAGCCTTAAATATGAAGTTTTAACATTCAAGTGCTCATTTTTAGAGTGACACTTTGTTACTTGGCCACATCAGTGAACTGAATCAGGCTTTAAAATGTTAAAGTAGAGGCAATCGCTAATATAAAATAACGTTAGTGTATGAGTGACATCCAGGTGTTTCTAAGCTTGGTTGGATACTAATAACAGTGTAATACGCGTCACATGCATACTACTTCATAGATCAAGATTTTATCTAAACTATTGGTCTCACTTTGGCCAACTGGACCTATGCCCGTTGACAGAGTTCTGAGCTTCCAAATAGCATATAGAAAAACTACGCAGTATCTTTTTTATAATTTAAAATAGATTTTATATCAGAGACTATACAATTAAAAATAAAATAGGTTAAGGTAAGCCTTATACTTTAGTTAAATAATACAAAAATTAGGGGGTGGAAGGCAAGTTGGTAGGGCATATGGCTACCAACCTGAAGGTTGCAGGTTTGATTCCCACCCTTTGCACATTGATTTGGGTGCCATCTGAAGGAAGCTATTGGTGGTTAGTAGGTATTGTAACATGAAAACCTTACCCATGACATAATCAGAAAAATCTGAGTTTTGATCCATGGTGGAAAACTTTATTCAATGGAGCTGACCCTGCTCAGGTTTCATGTTAATTAATTCTTTCTTTCACTCTCTTGCAATGCCTGTCCCCTAATCAGATTGCCTTGAATAAATAAATGAATAATACAAGAATTTATTACATCATACCACCCAGCTTCTGAACAATATTATCATAGTTTTTAAGTACTTTGACAATGAGCACAATAGTAGGATATTTATAATGAGTATATTGGATAATGGTACACATTTTTGGAAGGAATTAATAAAATTAAGAGGAATATTGAATAATAATTCTTAAGTAAGCTTGGGCTTTGGATAAGAAATTTTGTGTATGCTTTTTCAACTAATATGCTGTAAAAACCGTGGGGTTTTCACTGGTGCACAGGTTTGCTTAACTTCTGACTCTGGGCATAAATATGAACTCGCTAATTATAAAAAGACAATTAGTTTAGTCAATTTCAGATAAATAGGTAGATTCAGCCCTACTATGGTGGATAATAATAAGTGACTTCACCCTCACTCTGACAATAAAAAATTTAAAAGACTTCAGCCTCACTCTGGCGTTGACACTTAGATAGGAAGTAATCCTTCACAACTTTTTCTTGGAGTAAACAATCAACAATAGAAAATAATAAAGTGTTCACAGTTCTAAGGTGTTTTTTATTATTAAAACGAGGGAATATTTAAAGGTGGAAGTATGGGAGGACATGAGTTAGTGGTAAATTGTGGTAACCACAATGCTCTTGGTACGCCTAGCCAACAAAAAAGAGATTTTGGTTCAAATTCAAGAAAGATCTCAGCTGATATTCATGAAGAATAGCGTATTTAAATCACCATTCATATCAGCCCACATGTCAGCTACCAAACTGTCAAATTCCCATGAATAATTGCCCATTTGGAGCCAATTTACTCATTTTCAAATTGTTGGCAAAAATCCCTGATGAAATTGTAAACTTATTATCATCAGAGATGATCCTATGAGAACTACATTTAATCATTTAGTCAGTTAATATTGCCAACTAGATGACAAAAATAAATTATCATCCTAAGCTTAATCAATAAACCAAAATAAAATATGTAAACCATTAATTTAAATAAATCGAGGCTTAATTAATCTCAAGCTGGATAATGTGGTCATATAAAATTCCCACACATCCCCCCACTTGACCAGATTATCAGATAAAATGTCCTCATCCAATACTTCACACTATAAGTGAGTCCTGGCCAACCTATTTGATTTGGACGCATCCCTTTTTTTGATGTCAGAAAACCACCCAAAGAGGTATCCTTTCCCTTCCTGCCAGATCTAGTGCCCTGAGTCAACTCAATTCAGTTATCTCTTCATCTACTCTCCCCAAAATGGTACCTATTTTTGAAGAAGAAATAGGGTTGGCCATTTCCTCAATAAATTCTCAGCTTTTAATTTCATATTCCCCTTCCTACAAGCTCAACTTTGGATTATTATTGGACTCAGCTCCATCTTCTCTAAATTCAGTAATTGCCCTTAAGTTCAATGAAGCAATTTCCCTTAATTCAGATCAATAATTTATAATTAAGCCAGTTCTTCTCCCTGAGTTCCTTTTTTCATATCAGCCAGTTTTATCAACCAACAATTTTGTCAACCAAATTAGCAATCAGCGATGATGAGCATGTTGAGCTTCCATTTCAGGTTCTTAGGCGGATAATGACTGAAGCCTTTAGCATTTCTTTTGATTCTCATGACCTTGATGATTTGCTCGACCAAAATACTGCAGCTTATGCTCTTCAGTTTGCAGGGCAAGTACTTCACATATGGGCCACCTCAATCCCCACATCACCAAATTTACACCTTTCCTTTCCTTATCAATTTCAGGAGGCCTGCAGCCGCCACCTCCAAGATGCTGTTCATTATCTGCACAATTACTTTGCAGTGGGTTCTATCTGGCGATACCTCCCATTGATGGCAATAATTTGGGGCATAGTTCAAAGCTACCTGCACATCTTCCAAGTTTGTTGTTCTCTCATATGGCAAGTGTCCTTGATGAAGCTCATCATCCAGCATTTTGCACACAGCTTCCGGCGCCTGTGCCATATAGTGATTACATGGACTTATTTGCAGATTGCATTTTCTTGCATTGCTGTTTTCCCACACATCCAGTGTTTCTCGCCTTGCTAATTTGTACATTTCATTTACTCTTCCAATTGTAGCATATTCTCAAAATTCCCCTTGGGTCCAAATACTTGGTTTTGTGTTGCTCTAACCTTTGCTAGCATCTGATCACAGATCAACTTCATTGGCCTCTTTCATAATATTGTTGTTCAACCTCCCTCCCCCAGGAGTATCAAAGAAGAGCTTGCAATTCACAACCTGAGGCTTAAAAAGACAAAAAAAAAAATAAAAGATATTTACTTTTTAATTTTAATTTTAATTTAAATTTTTAATTTTTTTTTTTTTTCTCATTTTCTAAAAATATAATAATTTTTTTCTTCCTTATCTAAATGTATATATATTAATTCCATTTTTCTGAGAAAATTACTGTGTACCCTATAAAAATATGTTTATTGGGCACATTTTTGATTGTGTAGGCATTCTTTTCTGTTTTAGCAATAACCTCAAATGGTCCTGACCATAATGCATCTAGCTTATTTTGGCGACTAAACCCATGTGCATCACAATAGGCTACTCATTTTTTCAACGGCAATTTCTAAGGTTAAATTGAATTTTATCGTCAGCTTTTTTGGCCTGATACTTCTTTTGATTGTAGTATCACAAGCATGAGATTGGTGATCCACTATTATATTCATGAGATGATATAGGCAATTATATGTACTCATCCCCAGAGTTGGCTCCACTGCTGAATAGATAATTGGTGGCAATGCTGCCCTATAACCATATGATAATTCAAATGGCGTGTTTCCTGTGATTGAATGAAAACTGATGTTGTACACAAAAGTTACCAAAATTAAATTAGACGCCCAGGATAAGGCTTTACCCAAGATCAGCTTTCTTAGCATAGTGGCAAGCTTTCATCGACTCTTTCAACAACTCCATTTATTTCAGGTCAATAGGGTGCAGACACCACCCCTTTAATTACCATTTGATCATTCAGGCGTGGAATTACAAATGAGGTCTAGCTTGTCCAGTTGTTTCTTAGCAACACTTGGGGACACCTGTGCCAATATACCACCTGCTTTGAATACTTTGGCAGTACTCAGGGAGACTACTTGGCTCAAGGCTTGGGTTTCAACCCACCTTGTAAGGTGGTTGATAGCTACTATGATGTAACGTACCCCACCCATACTTACACTCAATGGTCCCATAACTTGATTAAAACCGTGTGCCAAGAAAATCCTGGCTTCACCAAGCGATAATTTATAACGTTCTTGTGTAGCTTGTGGAGCTGAAATTCCATGCAACATGTATTATAAATTGGCAACGTCATAACTTAGACACCCAATAATAGTATTTCCTGATTTGTTTAAGAGTTTTTTTAAACCACCATGTCCAACAACCTTGTGGGCAGCCCAAATAATTTCTGCACGTTCTGAAGGTTTTGGAAGCAAAAGCCTTTTTCACCCATTATTTTAAATAATTGGCCATTGACATATTTGGTTTTCTGCATCGCCTTTTCCAGCGCATTTTATATTTCAATTGGTTCTTCTTGTAGTTCCCCACGGATCAATTGATCAAATAGGTCATCAGCATGATCTTGCACAGCAAAAATGACAGTTAACCTTGATAACTCATCAGCGTTTTTGATTTTCCTCTACAGCTTGATGTTCATCTTAAATTCATAGGCCTGAAACTTCAAAGCCTACCACTATAATCTCCCTTCTGGTTCTTTAAGATTATGAAGCCAATGAAGATAGGCGTGGTTGTTCATGGCCTTAGAATGTGTTCTGTGGATATAGACTAAAAATTGCTTACAGGCATATATAACTGCAAGACACTCTCACTCTGTGACCATATAGTTCCTTTCAGCCTTGGACAAAGTTTGACTGACATATGCCATGGGGTGGTCATCCCCATTTTTCGTCTACTTGGCTAAGGACAGCCCCTATTGCCATCAGCAATGCATCTGATTGAACAATATATGGTTTATCAAAAATTCAGATATTTTAAAATTGGATTCATTGTCAAATGTCTCCTCAACTCATTTAATTCAATCTGAGCCTCATTATTCCAGATGAATCCCTTTTTTGGATCCTTCAATAAATGAAAAAGTGTTATTTATTTGAGGCAAGCCGACCAGGGGATGGACAAAAAAGATACTAAATCTAGACTAAAAACTAACGTAACTTCTTGGTTCAAACAAAACGCCCTAATGAGTGGATTGAGTGAAATGCTTCGAAAAAAACAACCAACCAGGTGGGCAGCGGAAACCCCTTATCCCTCTATGGTGGAAGGGGAGGGGGGTTGAGGGGCTCATATTTGGCGTCCTCTTTAGCAGCAGCTTCTCCCATAGTAGAGTGCATGTCACAGCAGATAATAATCGCGTAGGGGCATCTGCGGCATGGGGGTTGATATCTCTAATAATTGAGATTTCATGGAAATTGCCAGCTATGTAAATGGCACTGAGATAATCAGTTAAAGCTTTTTCAACTTTGATGCAAGCGTCTGGGAGTTTAACAAACGTGACAATGTTGGTTTGGGTTATTTTTGCTTTTTGGATTCCGTGCTATAGTTGCCACGTTCTGGATAGCATCATTAACGTTTTTGTGTAGCTGGTTCACTGTGATTTTGCTTTTTTGGGGTTAGGGTTGCAGGGATAACAGGAGGTGAAATTCCTCCTGTGAGCATCACTACTGATTTAGTGACAGCTTTACACAGGGGATGACAATCCGGTGTTGCAGCTGCTTCAACTGCAAGCTGGTGATCACTGCAAAATTATTTGGCGTTTGGCTGTGGGGTATATAGTTGAGAGGGGTATCTGGCGTCCCATTCTGCATTAACAAACTGCTTAATTTTCAAAGATGGTTCTCCAATGAACTTACCTGATTCGTCAATTTCAGATAATAATTCCCATGGGTTTTGGTTGATTTGGATTGGGGAATCAGCGTACAGTTGAGGTTTGGTTGATTCATTTTGAGGAAGCATGGGATTGAACTGGGATCCAATCTGATGCTTGATTGGAGGAATTATCTGTGGCATTGGGATGAGAAGGAGGCTGATTGGTGGCTGAAAGTGTAGCTGCAGCTTCCAGTTTTGGGGGTGGGGGAGGTAGGATTGTGCCGCATACCAAAACTTGTACAGGGTGGGCAGCGGATTGGAGGTCAGCAGGTGAGTCATCCAATCCATCAGAAGTGGTTAAGTAGGGGCATTTGCATTTTGAGTGGTACAACTCAAAACATGATGGACAGATCATCCACCCGCCCTTGACATGGGCCCAAAATGGATGGTTTGGCGCTGAGGGAATAACGGTGTGCAGCGGAGTTGGCACTGCAATTTTATTGATTTCAGGGCTGATCATGGCATATGCCTGAGGCCCAGCGAGTTTTGTGGCCCCATTTGGGGCCACAAATTGTAAGTTGGGGTTGGAGCCATAAGCTTCCAAACCGTCCGTCAGCTCCTGGTGGAGCACTCCAGGGGGGAGGTGGGTGAGCAAACCAGAAAACTGAACAACCAAGGTGGTGTCTGCTGGGAGCCGAGTCCAAGTTGTGGGGAGAAAGGTGCCCTGGAATACCAGGGGCACAGTTGCTGCAGTGGCAGCGTTGGCTTCGCAGGTGAAGCCAAGGTCAAAATACCCCTTGTAGGGGCAGAAATCTATAAATATGGCGGGTGTCATCACCGCCTGTGCCATTTTGATAATGGCTTGGTCATGGTATGGGAATAGTTTCCCATATTAGACCCTTAGGCTGTAGCGCATGTTGCTCTGGGGGAGCACTAGGGGGCAGTGAGGTACCACTTGGGTAAAAGCAAAGTGGGCGTTGAGATCCTTGTGCGGAAAAAATTGTCCCATAGGTTTGGAATGACTGGGTGAACCAGTCCTAGCGTGTTTTCCTGCTGGATGGAAAATGATGGGGGAGTTTCGCCGCTGCCCCATGCTGGAACATCCAGCAGAGAATCTGAGGACATTGGAATGAAACTACAATGGGCAAATTCGATTTGTTTTATTTATTTGTGCAATTTTGCTTGGAAAGTTATGCTAAGCAGAAAGAGAGTTATAGACGGAAAAGTGGATCATCTATTTTTGCAAAATCCTTAATGAATTTACAATATTATCTGACCATTCCAAGAAAGACTTGAATATTCCAAACGATCTTAGGAACCAACATCTTTTTAATTGCTTCTACCTTCTGTTCTTGGGACTTGAGTCCCTCTGTGTTAATTAAAAACCCCATATACTCTAATTTCTCCTTGAAGAAATGACATTTTATTGGCTTCATCTTTAGATTTGCGGAAGCCAGTCACTTGAACACTTCCTCAAGTTGGTGTAGGTGTTTGGTGAACGTTTGGCTAAATACATTATTATTGTCCAGATAGACAAGGACATGGGACAGCTTCAGATCTGATAAAATCGTGTATTGCCCACTGGAATGTCGCAGGGGTGCAACACAACCCTTGAGAAATCCTCATTGGCTGGTACAGCCCCTTTGCTGTGATAATAGCTCATTTTCCTTGATCCTCTGGGGGCATATCTATCTGCCAATAACTGGAGATTAATTCCATGGCGGAGAAAAACTTGGCTACTCCTAACTGTTCCAGTGCATCATCGATTCTAGGCATTAAATATGAGTCATTTTTTGCGTTTTTAATTAAACAACAGTAACTAAATAACGACTTGATTTGATCCGTCTCTCTTTTTAACAATTAATATAGGATTTGCCCATGGACTGGATGATGGTAAAAGCATTCCATTCTCTAAGAGTTTTTTGATTTTTTGGAAAAAACTGCCTCTGCCACTCTATACCTTCGAATAGTCCTTAATAAAACTGGTCCAGCATCCCCAGTATTGAATTAGTATAAAACATCCTTTGCACACTTAAGACCATAGTCCTGAGCGAAAATAATTTAATATTCTTCAAATAAGGCCAGAACTTCATCTTTCAGGCCCTCTGTTAACCCAGCTAACTGATCCCTTTTGATCAGCGTGTGGATATTCCTGTTGGTCTCCTTTAATAATCCTAATTCTTTTTATTCTTCAAACTCATGGAAGGAACGATTTACCAATACTGGTTTTAACTGGGTGAATTCAACTACCTGATGCCAATTGACTTTTATCAGAGTTTTTCCCAGATTGGCCAGAAGGACCCAAATCTCATCATGACCAAGGTATTAAAATCCCTGGGCTACCCAAGGTTTGATCCTTGATTGTTGTCAAAGAGCTTAAACATCCAAATATGATAGCTCTGGAATTTCCAAAGTCAGTATGGTCTCCACAAATTGTTGCATTCCAACTGAATTATGATATCTTCATTAGAACAGATCGGGATTCCCTGATTTCCATCTACATATTTAAGTAACTTCTGAATTTTCTTCCCAGCCAATTTGTAACAAACAGGTTCTATCCCATCCTTATAGATTAAGTTGATGAAATTGTTTCTCTTACTGAGGGGCACCTCACCTCACGTTGATAAATCAGTGGCAACGTCTGCCCCAGAATCATCAAAGTGTCTTCCTCAAAACCACATTTGACCCCATACTTCCACATGAAGTCAGCGCCAATGAGGATATCATAATTCTGGTTGGCCAATAAAATTGACGGCGCCAATACAACCAAGGATCCAAACTGTAGTGGCAGAGCACCATAGGCCCCACAGAAAGTGGTAGAGCCAGGGCTAGCCATCTCATACTGCTTTCTGTGCTCTATGTACAGTTTGGCTTTTAATCTCTTGATAATTTGGTTGATATATATGATTTGCTCCAACTGTTTAAAATTGCCTTGATGGGGATTCGGTTTACCAAAATATCCATAGACATACACTCAGAAAAATAAGATAAGCTACTGTTTACTGCATGTATGACAGATTTATTGTCTGAATACAGGGTATGAATTAACTGAGCTGATATATTGGGGAACATTTTTTTAAATTGTACCAATTGGAATCAATATATTGACTTCATTTGATTTGGCATTAATAGGTCACTTTAATCTCTGATGTTTCAGACATTCTCCATTAAGTGTCAGGCATATGGACAAGTCACCTTTTTCTAATGATTTGGGGGCAATCTCCTTCTATTTTGATCGTGTTATTGCGTTTACATCTTGATAAACAATTTGATGAAGGGGATCTAACTCAGGCTGATCCACCATAGTTCTGACTTGTCCAATTAGCATAATTTATCTAGGAAAAATTGGTTATTTGAAGTTCTAGATTATCCCTCATCTATACCACATGGACTTTTCCCTGCCCATTGGAAGTTATTTGTTTCTCATTGGGCTGGACTAAATTATCCTTATCCTTCAGTTTGCATTGTTTACAATTATTGGCAAAATGAACAGGCTGTCCACACTTATTATGAGTTCTCCAAGGATTATTGAGCGGTCCTTATCCTTCATACTGTTTGTCTTGATTCCCACGATTGTTAGAATTTTTGGATTTTTTTGGGGAATATACTGAACCCTTATTATTATTTAACTAATTATTTTGTTTGTATATTCAATTTAGTGCTTTAAACGTTGCTAACAAGCCCTTTAGATGTTCTATCATTTGTGAAATAATTTATTTGATAGTAAGAGTGGATGACATCATTTGGTGCAATTCTAGGTGAAGATGCAACGCGTTCTGCATTGCAATCCTTCCATCAAAATTGGTCATCATATTAACCCCACTAAGGATTTGTGCTTCCTCATAAAAATGATTGGCAAATGCCCCCACTGTATCATTCCTCCTAAACTGAATTCCCATAAATTCTGACTTCCAGGCTGACATCTTATCTGGACTATCAAATTATTTCAAAATCGCCTCCTTTGCTTCCTTATAGCTCCAGTTCTCCCCACAAAGATATGACAAAACGAGATTTTGACATGAAGTATCAAGGCAATTTATGACGGTGACAGTTTTCTGCTGGTCACTATAGCCATACAAGGTTATCTCAAAGTTAACGGAAGAAGGCAGGCGCATTATCCCAATGGAAAACGAGTAACTTTAGAGTGCTATTAGAATCTTTAATGATGATTGGTGTGGTATTTCTAATCAGAATTTGACCGGACACTGGAGTTTCTTCAGGTTTAAAATCAGGAAGCGCCGCAATGGTTGGGGGAATCTCCTGAACAAGGGTGGGGCATGCTGTCAGCACAACTTTATACTCCAATAGATGCTGACTCATCCTCAAATGATTCACCTTGTGGTACTCATCTCGTGGGCAAGTACACTTAGAGACTTCAAGGTCATCCAATCATCTAAGGACTTTTCTCTCTCAAGCCAAGCGTTTTTGGTCATTTCCTTAAAATGATTATTATTATTATTTTACAATTATGAGTGGCTTTCAAGGTTTCAATTTTCTTCTACAATGTGCCCTCTCGTTTTTTAAATATTAAATATATGTTCATATAGTTTTCAATTCTCCTTTTCATATTTGAACATTTCACCATCTAATTTGATGACTTTAAGCTTCAAGGAATCTAATTTGGAATGAGTTGTCAATTCTAATGCATTCTTATTGACGATTTCTATCTCTGTATGAGGCTTGTCAATTTTAGCTCTCATTTCCTCAATGAGTTTTTCAAATTTTGGTTCCATAACTTCATTGGTATTCTTAATTTCCCGTCTCCCCTTGATTAAATCAAGCATGACCGTGTGGGTTTTGGTGTTGGCAGCAGCTATTGGCACAGTTGCCTCCTGAGCTCAAATCAAATCATCAATATTTAATTCAGCCAATCAGTAGTGACTGTCAACATCATGCTTCCATTAGTAATTAGTCCAAATTTGGTTGATAATCTCTTCAACTAGTTCCCAAAGTTTAGTATTCAGATCAGCCACCAGGTTCTTAATTTGGGTGTTTTATCGCTGAACACAATGTGATGTGGAATCTAAGAAAGCACAAATCTGCTGAAAACTGACTTCTAGTTGTCACATTAACACCTGTTGTTGTACGCTGTTGTGTCAAGTGTACTCAACTAGATCAGCAATCACCACCTGAAGCCAGACTTGGATAGCTCTCATGTTTTTGGTAGTTGGCTACACATACTTGATAACATAATTGCTGATGTTACTATAACTTTGCAAATATCCCATTAAGGGTGAAATGTTCATATTGAGAAAATTATGAATTGGAGTCTTCACTCTTCCTGATTGGTTGTGTGGTGGAATAATCCACATTTTCAATCAAGAGTATTGGTCAGAGAATTTGAAATTCACTCATCAGGATATCACTAATACCGGGTAAATTTTCTTAGGTTTTGCTCTGAAGGTGGTTCATAGATTGTTACAGCAATCTCATTACTCCAATCGTTGATAGATGGATATATTGGGGATCCACCAGCTTACCCGCCTCTAATAAGATGTTTTCTCTCTGGTCTGCTGATGATCCTGCCTTCTAGTTTTTTTGGGGTTTCCATATTAGTTAAGCAATTCAGCATTATTAATTTCTTTTAAACTTGACTCATCCCCTGTAGTGAGCACCACATGTAAACTGTGGGGTTTTCACTGGTGCACAGGTTCGCTCAACTTTTGACTCTGGGAATAAATATGAACTTTCTAATTGTATGAAGACAATTAGCTTAATCAAGTTCAGATACATAGGTAGATTCAGCCCTACTATGGTGGATAATAATAAGTGATTTCACCCTCACTCTGACAATAAAATAATTTAAGTGACTTCAGCCTCACTCTGGCGTTGACACTTAGATAGGAAGTACTCCTTCACAACTTTTTCTTGGAGTAAACAATCAACAATAGAAAATAATAAAGTGTTCACAGTTCTAAGGTGTTTTTTATTATTAAAAAGAGGGAATATTTAAAGGTGGAAGTATGGGAGAACATGAGTTAGTGGTAAATTGTGGTAACCACAATGCTCTTGGTACGCCTAGCCAACAAAAAAGAGATTTTGGTTCAAATTCAAGAAAGATCTCAGCTGATATTCATGAAGAATAGCGTATTTAAATTACCATTCATATCAGCCCACATGTCAGCTACCAAACTTTCAAATTCCCATGAATAATTGCCCATATGGAGCCAATTTACTCATTTTTAAATTGTTGGCAAAAATCCCTGATGAAATTGTAAACTTATTATCATCAGAGATGATCCTATGGGAATTATGATTAACCATTTGGTCAGTTGTTATTGCCAACTAGATGATATAATCAAATAATCAGCCAAAGCTTTATAAGCTAAATTAAAAAATGCAATTCATTAGCTTTAAAAAATTGAAGCTTAATTAATCCTAATATGGATAATGTGGTCATATAAAAAATCCCACATATGCATGACTTCTGTAAGTCTTTCCACCAAGGACAACAATCCAGGTGGTGAATACTGTAACAGATGGTATTAATCCCTTCTCTGCATTTTAAATTTAGGTTCAGATTTTTTTTAATCTGAATTGATTTGTTTAAAGATTTTTGGTGTTTGTCAGTTTTGGGCGCTAGGTTGTGCCTCGCCTGAATTATTAATTTGGCTCTTGTGAGCCTAATCAATGTTTGGGCGAGGCCCCAGAAAGGTGACCTTTGAGGTCAAGCCCACACAATTATGAACTTCATTTGGAATTTCCTCTCCATCTCAATTCCCACTCTCATGTGTGTTTTTCTGGTGGACTTGAGGCCACCCTTGCCTTATCTTACCTGATGATCCGCGCACAACAAGTTTTTGGCATGTTAACAAAAACATGGAATTTCAGAGCTTGATCTCACTTAAATATCCTGTCTTTTTCTTGGTGTTTTTGGGGCATCAGATTATTGGGATTCTGTTCATCCACGACTCTTTATTTGATAATGAAAAATAAGGTTAATTCCAGGGTTTGCAACCTTGAATCATTATTCTGTCTTTACCTCACTTTAAATTTCCCTAATTTTGAGGTTTACTACCTTGAGAGTCCATCTCACACTGGCTGTTCAACGTCAATTGCATCAAATCTAAGGTAAGATGGAAATTGGAAACTGTGATGTTTACAACTGGTTACATACTACCTCTTATTAAGATAGGAAAGGGTAATTTAATTTATTAAAATTCCTATAATTGCGCCCACCCCAATCCCCCTCCTGTCTAGCACTTGTTATTTTAAAAGATTAAGCTCATGTGCAAAAAAATCCCTTAACTCTACCAAAACGTTAAAAGTCCTTAGAAAAGTCCAATGCCGCCTCTCATTTACCCAAAAATTCAGAATTTTTTGAAATCTGAAGGCATTACAACGCTTAAGTTATATGAAATTAATTTTTCCAAAAAATTTTGTAAATTCAGACCCCAACTTTATCCTCCTCCCACTATTTTCCAATATCCCTTTCTGACACTTTTAGATTTGATGTCAATTGAGAGCTGGACTTCCAAAGTTGGAGCGCACCTTGA
Organism: Massospora cicadina; assembly: GCA_022478985.1. Lineage (NCBI taxonomy): Eukaryota > Fungi > Entomophthoromycota > Entomophthoromycetes > Entomophthorales > Entomophthoraceae > Massospora > Massospora cicadina. The sequence continues at coordinate 195,797 of JAKSZP010009240.1, forward strand.
GTATGAAATTTTATTATAGATTTCAAGATAACAAAATTGGAGAGACGTTAATTATGGCTTATCTCAGCACTTCCCCCAACCTTGATTCTCACGCTACCTTTTGAATTAACCCTCTCCCACCCACAGTTCTTGTGCCATCTTGAAAACTGACCCACTCCCCTCAAGTTTGCACCCTGGAAACCTGTAGCTGGATAAGAAGTTGCCCTGGAGCTGCAGAACCCAAGAACATAGTTACAAGTTGTAAAACCCTTTCTTTATATATAATCCAGTGCCCTTACTAATGAGAACACTGGCCTATTAATTTTTTTCAAGCCGTTTATTTTGAAAAAAAACGTTTCTCCTCCTGCCATTTGTTTTTGTCATATTTGACATTTATTGAGGATCATGTCGCCCAGCCAGGCCAGTATGGTGCACTCAATAAGATGGCGCTCCCTCAATAACTAGAGGGTATTAGAGCCGCCTTGACAACATTTTCTTGTTTACTCTGGTTACTTTGTGGATTCCACAAAGTTGCAATCAGAGCAAACTTAGGACACCAAATCCTAACACTATAGACCAGTCATAAATAAAAATTTTTTTGCAGTGCAGCGTGGAACACCACTCATCTCCTTTCTTGCCCCTTCTCATCATTTCCCTGACATTTGGGTTTGTCAGTTTCTTGGAACATCCTCTCATATGTTTCCTAGGGCCACTGTCTACAAACCACTGCTCATTATATGTCAGTTTTTTAAAGAGAACTTGTCATTTGTTTTGGTATTTTGCCTGATAATGGATCTTTTGATTGCTGATCCCCACATGATGGCCCATCCCAGCCTAATTTTATCCACAGCAAGCTCAGATTACCCAATTTAGCCCCTTTTTCAGGATAGGGTAACTATTATTGTCAAATGATAAGTAGTCCTTCAGATTTAACCCCCAACGTCACAATATCACCCCCTACTGACCCCTCATTTATTAGTTTACCCTGTGTACAACCTTATTGGAAGGTTTGCAAAATAGAAAAGGGTAATGTAAGGCTTACTACTAAGGGCAATAAGCCATATGGTGCCTAAAACCCCTTTTCAGATAGGAAAGACAAATTTAGTTCTTTAAAGTTCCTATACTTGCTCTCAACCCAATCCCCCTCCTTCTAGCACATGGTATATTAAAAATATTGAGCTCCTATGCAGAGAAATTCTTAGTATCTACCAAAACGTTAGAAGTACCTCAGGTAAGTCTAACAATACCGCCTCACGTTACCTCAAATATCCAGAAATTTAAAAAATCCAATGGCGTTAGGACGCTTAAGTTATAAGAATGCAATTTCACTTCTGAACTAAAAACTCTGATCCCAATATTACAATCCTAACCACTATTTCCCTAATATCCCTTTTCGACATTTTAAAAAATTTGCTGTCATTAAAGAGACAGACTTCAAATATGGAGCGCGCTTAGAGTTAAGAAAACATTTAAATAAAATCAAGGTAGAAAATTAGGGGGCAGCCAATCATGGAGCGCCCCACCACCTCCCCAAACCTCAGTTCTCATGCTACCTCACGAATTACCTCTTTCCCAACCTCAATTTAATGCCAACTCACTTACAGACTGTTATAATTGGGAACTTCAATCACCTTATTGAGCACCAATTGGTAACTCTTTGGATCTGTTTACTCTTTTTGGATAGTAACTTACTCAGCTCCCTTGTTCAAATGCACAGGCTCCTTATATGTGAGTTGCTTAAATAGTTGATTATAAATTGTGAAGGGCAGTTAAGTATAAGACTAATATTCTAGTTAAGCTTATTTTAGCCAGGATGGGTATTAGTTCCAAAGCAACTCTGGTGCTTGTCCTAATCTTATATTGTATTCCAGAAAATCATTTCGACTTCTTCCCTCTCTGAGGAACTTAAACTCAGCTCAAGTTCAGAGGTTTGTCCGTCACTTTTGCAGAACTTAACCTAGGATTAGGTTCAGCTTTTTATTCCTTCTCATCATGAAAAGTCCACGGAGAACATAGCAAATAGTATGACAAAGGATCTTCTTGTCCTAATAAATCTAATCACAAGAGCAAACAGCTTAAATTATTAAACTCTATTTATAATTGTTTAATCTAACCTGATCCAATTTACTCCATTAACATAAAAACTAAAAGAATCTATACAGAATTTAGTGCCCAACTCTTTTGTTGGTGCCTCAGTTTGGAATGTCAGCCATCGCCAATAGATTACCCCTCAAGGGTCATGCTAAATGATGATCATCCTCATCAGATTATTTTGGTTCTCTCCCCTACTCAAACATGACCTCTTTTGGGTTTAATAAAGAATGTGTCCCAACGCCTTTGCTCAACTCCATTGAATCACCCTTATTAGGCTAGGAACCTGCTTAGGTAATGGGATATTATCCATAAGCAGCAGGTTGTGATCCTAAAAGGCTAATTAAAAATTGCGTATTCAAAACAGCATTACTTGATCAGTAACTCATAAACCTCTTGTTTGATCACAACTAACTTAAACAACTCTTACAAGCTAATCAAGCTATTGATAATAAAAAAAGACTCCCTAATCACTTGTTTATTGCCAGAGATCATACACAACGAAAAACTCATTGATCCTTGTGATCATAATCCAGAAGAGCAACAAATATTTGCTGAGGATCATTTTCTAGGCTATTATTTCATATATACAATTAAATACTCTAACATCCACTAGCAGGATGAGTCCCCTAATGGTCAAGAAGATATTCATATTCAATAAAGGTGAAAATGTGGCAAAATCCCAAAACATCCCCCACTTGACCAGATTATCAATCAATAAAGATTTTCTGGGTGCATACTCCGCTTTAATTCTGATTGATACCACCAGCATGGTTTAACTTTGGAGTTCTCTAGGTCCATCTCCATTCCTCGCTTAATGCATCTTTGGGTAATCCTTCTTCTTGGAATATTTCTGTTCTGTGTCCTCTTTACTGCTACCACTTCAGAGCGAGGTTCCCATGGCCACAAATTGTGCCAGTCTAGTCTGGGTGTTCTTGCCAATAAAAGGTCAGGAAAGCCTGTTTTACCCCACGTTGGGTTTATAAAACACCTCGTTGATTTAAGGATCTTCAAGGCAGCTTCTACAATTCCTTGTTCCTTGTATTCCCCCAAGATGGCCTTCATTTATTTAAGAACTACTTCTGATGAATCCATAACAACATTTCCTGATTCTAGTGATATGTTTTTCATTTCAGAGCATCAGGACTAATTGCGGTCAAATCAGTTTTAAACCAACTTTGTCCTACTAATAAGATTTTGGTGCATCCTTAGACGTTTTTGATGATGACATTCAAAAATTTAAATTTGATATTTTTGCATTTTTATTTTTTATATATTTAATAGCTTTACCCAGCCAAACGTTGCTGTGGCTTAGTTTAATTAAATGGAAAAGAAAGAAAAGAGAAAGCACATGTTTCTAATAGTGGTGTTACCTGGCATTGCTTAGTTCTTTATGAGCTTGCACTGAAAGCCTAAAAGCTGTGCCAGCACTATGCTTGAGCCACTTGGATAGATAGCTTTGCTGTTGACCTCATGGCTGGTGAGCTGGTTATCCTAAATATACTTAATAATATATAATAATCTGATTAAAACTCTAAAATAGATTTTTGTTTAGCTTTGGTGAGCAATTTGGGGAATTATTTGATAATTTTCACCAATTTTCGCCCACCCACCCAACTAGATTCACATATCAGACTTTATTAGTTTCAGGAGAGCCTTGATAACTTATTAGCTAATCTTTGCCAATTCTCACATATTCGCCCAAGCAGATTGAACATAACAGATTTAATAGTTTCATATTTGTTAATATTCGCCAAGTATCACCCACTTGCCTTAATAGATTAAACTTAATAGTCTTGATGGTTTCAAAAATTAGTCAGCTATTATGTCAGTGAATGTGTTTCATTGATTAGAAAGCGTACATCCACTAAAAAGTAAATAAGGAAGGTTGACCTTGGAACAAATATACCACAACAAGTTTTTTTCGCCTGTGCTGGTTTTGAACCTGTGTCAATCAAAACCTGACCCAGAGTGGAGCAGGAACCACCCTGCTATGCTACCACTTCTCCATACATCCATGATTACTTCTAAGTTAATATAGATCTTTTAAGTCAGCAATATACTGTTAAAATCTAAGAATAGCTTTCTTGATAAGTTAACTTCAACAAGATTTATCAGGCTGAAGTTTGGCCTAATAATCTTTGATTTTGCCAGTGGCTTATGGTATTTGGACCATTCAGAAACTCACTAGGCATATAAAAATAGCCCTGACTATTCTGGTCAATTTTGAGCATAATTTTTTCCTCATAATCGGAACTTTGACCAAGACAGGCAAAGTTACAAGCTGTGGATCTCTAGATCCCAGCTTGCTGACACTCTCCAAAAGCAACCTAGAAAATGGGAATGAATATTAAATATAATAAATCTTAATTATACTAAAATCTAATAATTAACCATTATGCCAGGCGCATGTATTTATACCTATAGGGCATCTCCTGGCCAAATTTGAGCATGCAATCTCAACAGATTATTTTCCACCTCAGTCCAGTCCTTACACTGATATGACAGAGACCTATTGCTAGATTTATTGATGGCAAAATATTTTCATATTTGGGAGGATTTCAGGGACAAAAATTGCAACAATGAGTGTACAAAATTGTCCTAAGATCATCTCAAAATAATTTTCATAATACTGCTGACATAACATGAATTCTGGGAGTTTTGGAATCAATTCAGGTACATAATGTACCCTTAATTGAGATTTCAACAGGCCTCTCTTGATTGCACTAGGTACTCCCATTTGGGAAGCCATGTGCAAGTGCTATCATGCAAGTTACATTTATCAACATACAAAAACTTATTTTAGGACCAGCTCAATTTATGGTTTCATCATACAGCTGATGTAAATGACTCCCTGATTGGGATATCAACTGCTATCTAAATGGCATTAGGTACTCCCATTTGGGCAGTCCTTGTGCATGTGCTATTGTGTTGATTTAAACACACCAACATACAAATTTCGCCCTAGGGTGGGAAATTGATTATGTTTTAATGACTATCTGTCCATAGGACTTTTAGACGTTGTCTTTGGGTTGAACCAAAACAACTTCTTATGTTGGATAATAATAGTTGTCCCAAATCATTAGGACTAGTTGCTAAGGTTTTATGCAGCAATAATTGGCCCACCTATGTGAATGTATTCAGCCTAAGCTTTTGTTAAAAGTAATTAGATAGAATTGACATTGAGTAAATAAGTGAGCTGAGTAGTTGCAGAGAAGGTTGGCCTCAATGTGCAAGCGTATTTGGCCCATGCTTTTAATTTTATAATTAAATCGATATTGCAATAATCAGCTCAAGCTGTGTTATTGCAATAGGCTTTACTTAGAGTATTAGCTCAAGCATTAGAAGGATAATTGGCCTAATCTATTGGTTGTCAAAGGGTTTATTTTCAAGTCAACCACCATAATCTAACATATCCCACCACTTGACTTGAACATAAGCACTATGGTTCCCAATTAGCCTTCATTGATCACTGTCATTTGTTAACTTTGGCCCAATTGGCTGACAACCTGGTCTTTAATCTTATTGTTAGTTTTGGCCCAAATGGCTGACAAATCTGGAGTTGAATACTTTTATTGTTAATTTTGGCCCAAATGGCTGATGAATCTGGAGTGAGATCTTCTCCCCATCACCAAGTGCAAACAAAAGTATTAGATAGGCATGATGTATATATAAATTGGTTATTTTAGTTTATATATTTATTATTTTATTATTTTATCATTTTACTTTTTTCTTCTTTTTTATACTATATTTTATTTTAAATTACAAACCTAATATTATATATTTTTTAATTGCCAAGCTCTTGAACCTCTTTATAAACCTTAAGTGGACAAAGTTGTATATCAAATTGGCCCTAACTTCTCTGTTAACACGTGATGTTTTCTCCATGTTGGTCAAGATATGCAAATTGGCCATTTAAAATTTTTTAGGAAGATTATGTCATAAATGCTTTTGTTCTCTGTATCCAGATTAGCCCAAACATAAATTTTAAAGTCATCATGCTTTTAATTTAATTTTATGTAATTTCTTTGGCATGAAGTAGCATGTTTGATGAGTCATTCTGTGCTTTCAGATGTAAGGTCAATCAGGATTGTTGTATCCATGTGAGATCCCCCACTGTAATAAGATTTAGGAAGTAGGAGGTACCTGTATCAGAGCTAGATTCTAGCTTGTTGCAATTTCTTCTGGCTAAATCTTCCAGAAACTAGTTATGTTGGTCCATTTTAGAGAGTGTCACCAATTTTAAATGATCACCACTTGTTAAAACCCAAGGATTACTCAATTGATAAATGGATTTCTGAACGCTTAATTGGGCTGAAGTTTGGCTGACTGATCCATAATTTTGCCAGTGACTTATGGTATTTTGACCGTTTGGAAACTCACTAGGCATATTCAAATGGCTCCGACTTTTCTGGCCAATTTTGGGCTTGAATTTCCAAACCATAATTATGAACTTCAACTGAGGCAGGCAAAGTTACAAGCTGTGGATCCTGAGATCCCAGCTTGCCAACACTCTCCAAGGGCAACTTAAGATAAAAATGGAAAGAGGATTTAATAAAATAAATCTTTATTAGACTAGATTATTTGATAATTATTCATTAGGCCAGGCGCCAGTTTTTATGCCTCTAGGGCATCTCCTGGCCACATTTGAGCATGTAATCTCAACAGATTATTTTCCACCTCAGTTTGGCTCTTGAACTTATATGACTGAGACCTATCGCTAGGTTTATTGGTGGAAGAATAATCTCATTTTTTAGTACTAGATGGTCCCAACCCACGGAAGAATAATCTCATATTCAGGAGTTTTTAGGGATGAAAATTGCAACAACAAGCGTGAAAGATTGTCCTGGGATCAATTTAAAATGAGTTTCATCATACTGCTGACAAAATACAAATTCTGGGAGATTTTGGCATCAGTTTACGTATATGATGTACCCTTAATTGAGATGTCAACAGGCCTCTCTTGATTTCACTAGGTACTCCCATTGGGGCGGTCCATGTGCAAGTGCTATTGTGCTGAATAACCATATTGACATAGAAAAATTATTCATCAAACAGATCAAAATATGTTTTCATCATACTTTTGATGAAAACGAATCCCTAGTTGGGATGTTAACTGGCCCTCTTGATTGCACTAGGTACTCCCATTTGGAAGGTCCATGTGCAAGTGTTATCATGCCAATTTTGCATAATGACATATAAAATTTGCCATAGGCAGGAAATATTTTGACAAGTCATTAATGATTTCATCACACAGCTGACAAAAACAACTCCCTAATTAGGATGTTAACTGACCCTCTTGATAGCACTAGGTACTCCCATTTGGGTGGTCCATGTGTAAGTGCTATTGTGCCAATTATGAGGATTGACATAAAAAATTTGCCCTAAGGCGGAAAAAGGATTACATTCTTTCTATCTATTAGTTCACATTTCTGTAGACATTATCTTCAGGTTATCCCAAACTACTTTACATTCTGATTATTTAATATTGGTCCCATTAGTCAAAACTAGTTGCTGAGGTTTGGTGCAGCAATAATCAGCCCAACTGTGCAAGTGTATTTGGGCCAATCTTCCAATAAATTAATCAAAATTGAATTGTTGTTGAGTTAATCCCAAGCTGTATAGTTACAGAGAAGATCAGCCTGAATGTGTGAGTGTATTTAGCCTGAGCTTTTATAATATAATTAATCATGTTGTGATAAAAGGCCTGAGCTGTGTTATTGCAATAGGCTTTAATTAGTTTACTAGCTCAAGCATTAGAAGGATAATCAGCCTTTTCTGCTGGTTGATAAAGGGTATATTGAGTAACCACCAGAATCTAACAGTACCCAAGATTAGCTCAAAGGAGTGATGGCTTAAAAAATGAGGATTTATAATCATTGCTAAATCACTAAAGTGAATACTAAAACAATTAAATATACTAACTCAGTCAACCACTAACTGCTTGATAAACCCAAACTAACTTATTGAAACAACCAAAATCACCACCAACTTACTTAAATCAATTAACCTATCAAATCAACCATCACTTACCAATTACTAGAACCATCAAAAGTTATAAACCTAAAACCACCAACAGCTTGGAAAAACCATTAAAACTTCTAATTTAACTGAATATTAACTGCTTATTCATAGCTATATACTGAATACTATTAAAACATATTTTCTTTCAATTGTTACATATAAGTTTTTTATTACTGCTATAAAGTATTTAAAAATTCAGAAACCTTTGTGGGCATGCGCACAACAACACATCAAGGTTTCATTTCAATTGGATGGATAGTCTAGGAACGCTTTGGCACAAACATACAAACATTTATTTTTATATATAAGTCTCTTTATGACTTTTTATCTTATATAATTTTTTTAATAATTTTCCTTATGTTGTTTTATTTTGCAATAGGACATAACCTATAAAAATAGGTCAGAGTCTTTTTTCATTTCACCCACTTTGGCATAAAATTTTATTTTTATTTAACAAGATATTATGATCCAAAAGTCTATTTTTAGGACTCACCCACCTCTCATGGTTCAGTGGTCCCCTCCTGAGACTTGACCAACACTATGACTTAACCTTTTTTTCTAGGATTAGTGGCATTTCAGAAACATTGCACCTATTCCTCTCTGTGTGGATCTAGGGGATTTGGATGCTCAGTAATGCTATTCAGGCCTTGCTTTCCACAATAATTTGAAGGAGAGGTTCCACTCTCTACTGCTGGATCTATCTTTTTAGGGATTAATAACCACTTTGTTTTTTAAAAAAGTAGTACTTCACTTACTTAAAGAATTGTTTTTATAAGATTTTTATTTTTAATAATCTGAGGGTCAAGAATATAACCCTCTTATTATTTCACAGCTTATTATTTATATATCTTAAGGCTCAAAGTGGGGGTACAAAAATCAGATTAGGATATGAATAGCCAATTTTAAGAATATGGGGGTTGGAACCATCAGAGCTCTCAAACTTTCCTTGCTTCAATGGGATTGACAATGGATGGTCATTAACTGATAAGATAAATCCATGAGGCAAGAATATAATATATTAAGCCAGTCACCAGGCGGGAAAATATTTGCACCTGGTGAGACCACTCCAAGGCTATAAAAGGGTTGTTCATGTCTTAGGTGTTTGAACTTAGTTAGAAGGGGGATGAAGAGGACCCTCATAACAGCTCCCCTGATTTTGCTGCAGGTTTAGTGTAGCCCTACTATTAGCCTTAAGGCAATTTGTCAAAGGAGTGGGGCAATACTATTGCACCAATTTGTAAGGTTCAACCAAGAATCAACCAAGGGTTTTGTGGCCAATGTTACCTAAGTCAAAACCTAAAACACTCATATTGCAGTATCAGACTTGTATTGTATGACATCACCCCCTTCAATAGTGCTAAAAGAGAATAAGGCTGCAAGAACAGCCATGGACTCAGTTAACAGTGACTCTGGTAGCAAAGGATTTGATGGAGCACTCATCCCCTCGCTTATAAGTGACTTTAAAAGGAATCTTTCCAAACAGACTCAATCTTCTCCCTTATAAGCAAATACAATTGTGGTAGTACAGCACCAAGTCAGATACTTGGAAGGAAGGAAGAGGGGATGGAGCTCATTAGTGACTTGAACCTCTTTTGTGAAAGTTTTGGCCAAATTAGTCAATGCCTCTGATTGTAACTGAATGATGTGAAGGGCAAACTTCTTCATGGCTTGCTCAGGGTCAATCCTATCAGTGAAAGTATTTCTGACTAATCATGCTGATAACCTAGGTTCCCGTCCATACAGCACATAGTAAGGAGAAATTTGAGGAACTAGTAATAGCCGATCAGGCAAGCCATGAGGGCACTGGATAAGTAGAGATCCCGGTGAAGAATGTAAGTCCAGGGGAACGCCCCCTTTGTGTAAATTGGGCGAATTTCCATTTATGAGAAAGAAGGGTCCATAGAGAGTGGCTGTAATCATGTCACCAGGGGCGACCTCACCCACATGGTAGACAAGCGCTGGGTAACAGCACTCAATCTTTAGAATCCTTCCCCAGTACCTGCACTCATCTCTGCCAAATTTATCCGCTGAATGATGAAATCTGCACCAAGATTACTGAATCGAAGTTGAAATGTCCAAAACCAATGGGAATAAAGTCTGACAATTGGAAAACTGATATTTGGAAAGAGACCATAAAAAGATTTATTGGCTGGAACCGTGGATAACATTAAGGCATCAAGTGATATGATTGCCGCTGCCAAATTCTTCAAAATTGTTGGGTATTGTTACCAATAATTTGAAACCCCTAGTTCAAGAATCAGAAGTTGCATCTGACAAAACCATTTGGCTTAACAAAACTCCAGCAACTAGGAACAGGCGGGTTGGCCCATCCTGAACCCGTTTCCAACCAATTGGGACCACCCCTATGTGGGGTGGCCCTGGGGAATCACCGTTAACATCAGGCCAGATGCTGTTGCACCAACTGGCATAAACACAGTCGATCATCAGTCCAGGCATTTGTGGACAAACTGATGCCAACTCAGCCTGCTGCAGAATCCTTTGATTTTAATTCCAAATAAATATTATTTGCCCCTCACCTGAAGATTCGCCGGGTTAGGTCAAATTTAAGGGACCTGATCCCTGCTTTGACCCACTATCAATCAAAGAAAATTTAATCAGTTGCATTGCACTGAGAAAATGTTGGTCAATTTTCTTTATTTTATCATTTCAATAAAACTCATTACCCAAATTCCAGTTTCTATGTTAAAACTAAACCTCACTCTTTTCGCCTATACTCCAACAACCCTCAGGGTTTATTGCCATGTTCACCTGGTACCTTGCTAGGTGTCTATGCTCAATTATGGCTCATGGGTACCTAATGGCGGAAGTTTTTCCTAGTTCCATAACCTTCATACCAGCAGCAGTGTCACTGGCATTTGATTTGCCGTTTGGGTGCTCTAGCACTTAAACTGGCAGGCAGGACTAAAATTAACTTGCTGTTTGCCTGAAAAAGAGGGTCTGATGTGGCCATCTTTTGTAAAATAGAGACCAAATTTCCAAAAAGCTCTTTCAATTGTACCATTCATGAAAGGGTTGTAAGGGGCTGAGAAAAGTTGCTAAATTCCCAGTGAAGTGGCTAGGATCTCGACCACTCTAGAGGTGAAGTTTTTCCCTATATCACACAAAAGAACCTGGGGGCAACCAGATGGGTGAAATTTGTTTTGATGGAGGAAGGTGGTAGTGGCTTTGGCTGTCTGAGCTGGAGGAGCTACAGCCTCAACCCATTTTCTAAAGTGATCAATACCTAACAATGTATATCGATTCCCACCAGTAGTTTGGGGTAGAGGGACAACCAAATATAGGCTTATTGTGTAGAAGGGCTGTTGAGGAGTGGTAGACTGATATTGATACCTGGTTTTAAAGCTGGATTGCTTCTTACATGTCAGACAGACTCTCAGGACTTTGATTATGGTTTCCATGACTCCCTCCCAGCAGTATCGTTCTTTCACCCACTAATAGATTTTCCGCACTCCTTTATGCCCTATAATGGCATAAGACTTCATAATAACAGGTACTTTCTCTGATGGTTGGAGGTAGGGCAACCAGTTTATACCTTACTTTTTTTATAGCTTTCCATCATCCACCATAGTGTTGCAGGAGGTTGAGCAAGCATGTTATGATAGGGTTCATCCTCATCCGCCCAAGCGTCAGGAGTCATTAGGGGGTCATGTAGCCTCTCAGCTTCACTATTGTCTAAGTAAAGGACTGGCAGTCAGGTCAACCCGTTGGCATTCAAGTGATGTGTCCCAGATCAGTGATCAATGGTCATATCATAGTGCTGGAACAAAGCCCAGCGTGCTAACCACCCAGTGTGATCTTTCATATTCTGTAACCACTTAAAAGGCGTGTTCATTAAACTACCTTTAATGAGGTCCCATATAAGAAGAGCGGTAATATTTGACCGTGATCAAGATGGTAAGGCACTTCTTCTAAGTGACTCTATAATTGCGTTTTGCCTTACAAAGCATATTTCTCAAGTAAAAACAGGATGATCAACCCAATGCTCATCCAATTGAGCCAAGGTAGCTTTAGCATCATAGTCAGAGGCATCAGTAAACAGCATGAAGGGTTTACCATAGTCAGGGGTCTTAGGATTGGCCATTTCTGCAGCAACTTTTTTAGCATTTCAAATGAAGCCTTTTATTCCGCTCAAAATGGAAAGGAATATTCTTAGGTAAAAGGCGTGGTGAGGGTCTCACTGAATTGTGCAAATTTAGGGTTAATTTGATGGGAATATCCCATAATGACCAATAACATTTGAATATTGCAGAGGGTTTTAAGGGGTAGGCATCTTGGATATTGTATCAACCTTATCATGGAGAGGCTGGATCCCATCTGGGAGATGGCATGGCCCAGTAAATCTAACTTCTTCAAAAAAGGAAGTATAATTGGAGGGTTATAGCTTATTATGAGAGGCCCACAGGCGTTAGACGACTTATTTTAAGTGTGAAAGGTGCTCATTGAATTTTGGGGAGAACATGTTGATATCCTCGTAATAAATTATTACCAACTAAGATTAAGATCTTGCAGTATGTGGTCCATTGCTTTCTTAAACGTGTCAGGCGCATTGCACAACTCCTGGGTAGCCAAGTGGGTGAAATAGGCCCTCACTGTTGATAATAGCACATTCCTCCTGATTTTGCAGATAAAGGTCAATCTGTTAGTATCTGCTAGCCAAGTCCAAAGCCGAAAACATCTTGGATCCAGAGAGTTAGGACAAATGTCGTCAATTCAGGGGATAAGGTAACTATCCCTTTTGGTGAGGGTATTCAGTTTGTGGTTGTCCATAACTACCCAATGACCGCCATTCTTTTTTTATATAATCAGAAGAGGAGAAGACCAAGAGCTTTGAGAAGGCACCAGCAGCCTCACATCCAGCAACTGTTTCAGCTCCGTTCTCATTTGGAGCTCCTCAACCTTTGATTTCCAATAAGGCTTGGATCAAATAGGCTGGGCAAAACCAACTTAATGGTGTGGCTTCAGTCCTTCATATTCCCAATGAGTTTCAGATTTGGAGAATATGTTACTATAAACCTTTAGGAGAGAGTGAACTTTTTTGATCTCTGTGAATGCTAATAAAATTAGAAATTTGAACGTTGGGCAAAGCGCATAACACTTAATTAGTAGGTAGTCCCAGATCTAACATAGACCCAATATTATGAACTTGTCAGATGTTCTCAATTGGAATCAGAAGGTCTTCTCTCAATCTCCTGATGCTTCTTTACGAACATGAACATGTTATTAAGATTCCCTAGCAGAATATTGAGAAGTCGCTGGTAGGCAGAGTCTAGAATACCTTGAAATATCTAAAGTTAAAAAGGTCTTATCCCATCAATGCTTGTTAAGTACAGTAGGTAGTTGCGAGTAAATTGCACAGTAAGCTTGGTGTCATCACATTTTGTTCAACCGCCTTGACTACTACCTCCTCTGACGCATACAGTGGAAGTCCATCTAAAGCATCCACAAAGTCAGGCAGTATTTTTGTGTATCTGTCAAAAGTGGTATAAAGCAAGGAGAAGGAGAAAGATGGGTACTATCAGATAATTGCTTTTACAAACAATGGGCTCCGCTAGTGTGCCAGACCAAAAAGTATGGAGACTAGCTGACCCTTTCGTTTCTCCTTCTTAGGCTTACCAACCCCCTACAAGTCCACTTCCACCCACCAAACCAGAAGACCAACGACTTCGCCTTAGCCTCATGGTCCAGCTTGGGTGTGCTCCAGTGAGTCCATCTCCCATCCTGGGCGGCGATGACACTTCCGCGCTGACCTACGCTCAAGATTGATGGACAAAATTACCCCATAGGGTGGCTAGTTGGACAGGTTCCCATTGGTTCCTTGTAGGGCTGATGTATTAAAACTGGCTGTTTCATCCACTCCAGGAATGTCACCCTACACCTAATTTAGGGAACTCCATTCCCAAACTATCCATTTTAGTGGCTCTTTTAACTTCAAAATAAATAAAGGTGGGTGAAAAAAGGTCTTTATTTGGAGTCAAAGACTATTTATACTTTAGGCTATTACGCCTATGAAAACCCCTTGGCCATCCAAACTGGAACCTCAACCAATTCCAGTCATCCGTGGTAGCAATCTCCTCCCATATTGATCATCCTTATCACCATATCTCAGTTCAACTCATCCTTGGCACAAGTCTCCAGTCAGTCATTTATAAATTTCTATTATAAAAAATTAGAGCATCCTTGGCATAAGTTGCTAGTACTATAAATTAGGAAGCAAAATTATAATTGGACAATTGATAACGAATACTTCAGCTTTCTGCTGGAAAAAAACTTACAATCAGATTCACATGGCAGTTGGCATCAAGCTAGTATTCAGAAAAACTCAGATTTGAGGAAGCAAAATCATCTTCAGACGGCTGATGACACATACTTCAGCTTACCCGCAGGACTTTCTACAATCACCCATGATTTGCAGTCAGTGTCAAAATAGGAATTACAAACCTAACCGATTTTAATATTAAAATATTGAACTAGGCAATTAGCTGGTAATTATGTCAAACTAACAAACACCCCTAAATCTGATATTATCAGAAGGTATCCATATGGTAAAAATATCAGACATCTCCACCCACTTAACCAGATGGCACACCTCCAGCATGACCCACTCCAATGGTAAGACAAACATACCCCATTGCCCCCTCAAAGGAGTGCCAGATCTGAAACAGAAGCTCTCACCACCTCCTAACATGTCCTACAACTACTCAAGCAGCTCATTAGCAAAGCGCCCTGTAGTGAGCACCAATTCTCAGAAAATTGCTTTTCTGAACATTGGGCTCCACTAGTGTGACAGGTCAACCATTATGAAGATTATCTGACCCTTGCTGTTTTGACTTCATAGGCGTACCAACACCCTATAAGTCCACGTCCAACCTACCAACCCAGCAGATCAATGACTTCGCCTTAGCCTTAACCCCATGGTCCCTCTTGACTGTGCCCCAGTGAGTCCATCCCCATCCTGGGTGGCCATGGAACTCCCAGGCTGCACCACCTTCATGACCAATCTCCAGCCCCTCTCAGGTGTGCCCCGTCGAGTCCATCCCCCACCCTTGCGGCTATAGCACTTCTGCGCTGCACCATCCTCAAGGCTGACGACCAATGTCACATCATCGTTGGTTACCAGTTATCCAGGTTCCCATCAGTTCCTTGTAATGCTGAGGTATGGGAGCTGGCTGCATTGACCACTCCAGGCATTTCACCCCATGCCTATGTCAACAATCTCCAGTACCACCCATATCCAATTTAATGGCTCTTGCTACTTTAAATATAAAAATAAAGGTGGGTAAAAGAGAGATCTTTATTTGAAGGAAGAAAAACTATTTATACTTTAGGCTACTGCGCCTATGAAAACCCCTTAGCCATCCAAGCCAAAACCACAACCAATTTCAGTCATCCGTGGTAGTGATTCCCTTCCATCTTGCTCATCCCAATCACCAAATATTAGGTTGACTCATCCTCAGAACAAGTTGCCACTTAGTCATATATTAACTTCTATTATAAACATAACTTCAAGCAAGCTCAGCATAAGTTGCCAGTACTCTAAATTAGGCAGCAAAATCATAATTGGACAATTGATAATGAATACTTCAGCTATCTGCCAGGAAATCCCAAAAATGGCTTCACATGGCAGTTGGCATCGAGCTAAGCTCCGTCAAACTCAAATTTTAGGCAGTGAAATCATCTTCAAATGGTTGATAATTTTAGTTAACTTTCCTCTGGAAATTTCAACAATAACCCATGGTTTTCAGTCAACATCAAACTAGGAATCCACCAAACCTAATCGCTTATTAATGTTAAAATAATATCAAACTAGGTGATTAGCTGGCAATCACGCCCAACTAACTTAACCTATATTTTGATATCATTGGGAGAAATCCATCTGGTTAATTTTCTAGCAGGTACTCAACTACACATGTGTATTATTTCTTCTTAGGTTCATCATCTTTAAAGACTTGGGAGAACTTCATATTTAGAAGAGAAAGAAATCTCTATTTTTATGTTGAAACTTTTTGAAATACTCAATAATGAATTAAGTGCCACTGAGTAGGTTATATGCGTGATTTCAATGCCAAAGGGGGGCGGACAGGAGGATTTCCAAATATGTAAGGGTTAAGAAGAGTATGCTTTTATAGCTCACATGTTGTTGGGCCCCACAGTTTTCAAACTCTTGATAATAGTACAGGTCAGGCGTCAACTTAATTTTATGGATGATATTTGATGAAACCACATTGACTGGGCCACCCATATCAAGAATGGCTAGAACTCGCACCTTATTGATGACAGCCTTTACTTTGGTTATAGTGCTACCAAAAGTAGGGGGAGGGCAAGAATTTTCTTTAAAAAGAGAGAAGAGCAATGCGTTGCATGATCTTAGGGTATCTATATTTAATATTTTGGAGGGTATGAACTTGTTGGGTTGATCTTATTGTTGTATCATAAGCTGGTCAGCACCACTGGCAGTATCAATCACATTTGAGCACCTCAAAACCTGTTGGATATAGTCTGTTAGCGTATCATGATCATATATATTCTTTCAGGCCACAAACTATCCAGTATCCGCAATTACATTGGGGCTCCTAGTACATATTATTTGCCGTCTTCACCACCCCCTTTAGACTCTTCATCAGAGGGGTTGTCAATTGTCAAAATCTGAGGATCACTCACTTGAAAATTGGTATCCTGTATGCTTATTTGGACAAAGTTCCTCTGGATGATCTTCAATATGGTCAGTGGTTTACACTATACTCACCATTCAAAAGCTCACTAGGACTAATAAGATAGCCCCAACGCTTCTGATCATTTTGAGCATAATTTTCCCAACGTACCTGTGAGCTTCTTATGAGGCAGGGTTCAATACAAGCTGTGCTTTCAGCTTACTGACACTTCTCCAAAGAAAGGATGCAATGAGAAAACCAGGAAAGAGATGAATTAAGTATAAGTTTTATTATAAGTTATTTATTTGATGATCGGTCATTAGGCCAGGCACCAGTATTTGTACCTCTAGGGCATCTCCTAGCCACATTTGAGCACAAAATTTCAACATATGTTTTACCACCTCAGTTCAGTCCTTGAAATAATATGACTGAAACCTTTTCTTAAGTTTATTAGTGGAAAAAATTTCTTAAAATTGGGAGGATTTCAGGTAGAAAATTGCAATTAAAGCATGCAAAATTGTCCTAGGATCTTCTTGATTTGAGCTTCATCATACTGCTGACGAAACACACCTTCTGTGAAATTCTTGCCTCAATTAAAGTAGATGACATACCCCTAATTGGGATGTCAGCAGGCCTCTCCCTCGATAGCACTAAGTACTCCCTTTTGAGTGGTCCATGTGCAAGTGCTATCATTCCAATTATGTGGATTGATATACAAATTTCACACTAGGGCGGATAATTGATTAAGTTTTTTGTTCATCTGATGATCCATGGGATTTTTAGACATTAACTTTGGGTTGGTCCCAAACGGTTTTTTTATACAAGTTAGTTGATTGTGTTCCCAATAGTTAAGACCAATTGCCGAGATTTGATGCATAGGAAATTGGCCATAATACGTGATTGTATTCAGCCCAAGCGCTTTGATATAAACTTGATTAAATTGACATTTAGATATTCATTCCAAATTATGTAATTGCAATAGGCTTTGAAGTGAGAGTATAGGTGTTAGCTTAAGCGTTAAAAGATAATTGGCCTGATCTGATGGTTGTTAGAAAATTATTTGCAAGTCAACTACCAGAAACAGAAATTTCACCCCTCTTGACTTGAACATAAGCCCTAAGGTTTCTAATTAGCCTTTGTTGGTATGTTATCATCAGCACAAACTCCCAATGAGAATGGAGTTGGGTTTTTTATTTGGTAACTTCTGCCTGTATGCCTAATTGGTTTAAAGTATGATCCTCTTATTATTACTTTTGGCCTAATGACCGCCAAGTCTGAAGTTGGATCCTCTACCCAACCTCAAGTGCAAACTAAAGGTACAATTAAAATAAAACTATTATATAATTATTTTTTTTGTTTTTGTTTTGTTTTTTTTCAACTTTTTCTTTTCTTAATTGGCCCGCTTATTAAACCTTCTTAAGAATTTCGCATGGACTCAGTTGTATATATGGCCAGTCCTAATATCCTGGATTGTGTATATGAACTTAGACGTTTTCTCAATCACTTCAGATGGCCTGACCCAGATGTAATTAAATTTTGTAATTGGCCCGATCTGTGGGTGTTGCAAAATAGAATTTTTTCATTAACTTCAAATTGGCCAGTGTGTAGCGATTCTATATAGGCATTTTGACGTTGGGCCTTTTTCTTGGCAAAACTGTTGTCGAAGGCTTGAGCTTGTAATTAGATTATTGCATCTGAAAACTTCTTGACCTACTTAGATAAGTGTTTCTGCCAGGATCCTCTAGGGCTGAATATAGCAGCATTGGTAGAACTGGGTGTCTACCATATAATACTTGATATGGAGACATCCAGGTTAATGAATGGTAGGAGATATTGTTGGCAAAGACTGCCAAACTTAGATAAGTACTCTATTTGGATGTTTTGGCCGAGGTTAATTTCTGGATAATGTTCACCAAAGTCCCATTTACGCGCTCAACCGTCCATTTAGTTTTGGGGTGTCAGGGGGTAGAAAGCACACCTCATACTCCTATTAGTTGTTTGAGCTTAGCAAGGACATTGCTGTAAATTTGGTTCCATTATTGGTCAGAACAACCTGGGGACATCCATGTTTGTGGATGATGTTTTCAAGGACGAATTTGGCAGTGGTTGCCGCTCCAGCTTCCTGAATGGCCTTGGCCTCGACCCATTTGGTCAAGAGGTCGATGACAACAATTATGTACTTGGCCTTCATATTGCTTGGTGGAAATGGGCTAACAACTTCAATTGATACAGTGTGCCAGGCGAAGTTGGGTTGAACAAGCTGGTAAGATGTGCTTTTTTGGAACGGTTTTTTGCCTTGGCACTCTGCACAGCATTCTAGCATTTCTTGGATGTCGAAATGCATTGACTCCCTGTAGTAAAATTTCTTCAGATGCTCTTTCATCTTCTTGAATCAACCATGCCCTATGGTCTTATATGCTGCCACTACTAGGTTAGTTCAGGACAATGATCTTGGGAAATTATACTTTTTATCCTCGACAATATTGTAAAGCATCCCATTTTCAATAGTTGTAGTTTTTTTTATAGAACTGATAATATTTTTTGGATGGATTTGGGCCCATCTTGATACTCTACGCTGATCATTTTCATAAACAACTCATTGGCGGCCCAACTAAGTGTTGCAAGAGTGGGTAGTCAGGATAAACAGTTGGCATTTTGGTGTTTTGCCCCAGCTCAATGCTTGTTGGTATAGTCATAAGCTTGAAGCTTTAATGCCCAGCGGGCTAATCGGGTCTCAGGTCCTTTAATTTGCTTAACCATCTTAAGGAAGCATGATTGGTAATAACTTTGAAATGAGTGCCACGAAGTAGACCTGGAATTGCTTGCAAGCATATATGACGGCTAAGCATTCTCATTCCATCACCATGAAGTTCCTTTTGTAAATGTTTAAGGTCTGACTACTAAAGGCAACAGGATGATCTTCACCATCTTCTACAACTTGGGATATCATAACCCCCACTGCTGTTTGGGATGCATAAGTTTGGACAATAAATTGTGATTGAAGTCTGGGTATTAAAGAACAGGCGCGCTTAATAGGGCCTATCGGAGTTGGTCAAACATATCCTGGCAAGCTGGAGTCCATTCAAATGGGACCTTATCTTTAAGCAGATAAAAAGCGGCTATCCAAGTTGTGCAAAGTAGGCATTAAACTGGCAATAGTACCCAATCATTCCTAGGAATACTTAGATATTGCGCTTGAATTTGGGTTGGTTCATTTTGGAGATGGCATCCAGCTTAGAGGGTTGGGGCCGAAGACCCACTTTATTAATCACAAATCTGAGGTATTCCAGTTTGTCTTTTAAAAAACTGACATTTTCTGGGATTTTTAAATTTTGCAGCAGCTAACCTTCTGTGAACCTCCTCTATTTGTTCAAGGTGATCGTCAAAAGTGCGGCTGAAAACGTCAATATCATAAATAAATACTAATACACATGACAATTTCAAATCTCCCAGGATTGAGTCCATTGCCTGTTGGAATGTAGCCGGGGCATTGAAGAGCCCTTGAGGCATTCTTTCGACTTAAATTGCCCACTTGGGTTATAATTGCACATTTCTCATGCTCCTTTTTGGGAAGATCTATTTGCCAATATCTGCTGATAGGTCCATTGCCAAGAAGAATTTTGCGCCCCCTAGCCAATCCAAGGCGTCATCAATTCGTGGCAGTGGGTACCTTCCTTCTTCGTGATGATGTTTATTTTCTGATAATCAATGACTATACAATTGCTTCCATCCTTTTTCTTAAAATTTAAACTTGGTGCTGCCTGTGGACTTTTTGTCAGACTAACATTCCACAATCGAGGAGTTCCTTAATATCCTTGGATACTGCTTCTTCTGATGATTTTGAGCGTCTGATTGTGAGTAATCAAATAGGTTTATGACCTTCAAGATACTTTTTTGGGTGACATATTTAGCACATCTCAAGTCGAAATCATCTTGTGTAAATTTTTCCTAATATTTTGAGAATAAATCTTGAGCTTGGCTTTTCTTGTTGTTCAGATTCTTACATCGGCCATAAGGACAACATTATTTATGCTGAGTAGGACCTTATCACGGAGCCCTAATTTGACAAAAGTTCTGAACTCATGGAATGAGTGAATTTCCGTGGTAGGGAACAGATGCAGAATAATTGATTGTTTGATGTCACCTGATGGAGATGGGCCAATTTCGCAGGTTTTAACATAAGATATGTATTTCTCCTTGGTTATAGGATAATAATTCCAGGGTCAATGTTTGGTTGGAATTGAGATTTAGACCATTGTTGATATACTTCACCATAAAGTCCTTCTGAAATATTAATTGTTAATCCTGTTGGGACAATTACTTGTTCTCCAGATGGTATAGTGATGGTCTGATTTGATCAAAGTGGAATGTCATTTGACTCATCAAACTGTGTGGGTAGTGGTTTTATCTTTGACCGTGCTTTGGAATACTCAATTGAAATGACTCCATCTTTGTAGGCCAGATTTATAATAAGCTGGGTTTCTTTTTCTCAACTGCCTTATCACAGTTATAGTAAAGTGGAATGGTCTGGACAAGAATGGTGAAAGTATTGTCCTTATGATTGGTAACAATTCCATATCTTCTTAAAAAATTAGTCCCAATTAGGATACCATAGTTCATATTCAGCAATACTATAGCAGGTGCTGTTACTACAATAGATCCAAATCTAAGAGGTAGGGTACTGCAGGCGCCCAGCGATTTAGTTTTATGTGCTCCAGCTGTTCTATACTTCTGACAGTGGGCAACATCAGGTGCAATTGTCGCTTTTTTAACCACGTTGTGCTGACTATATTGATAGGAGCACCACTATCAACAATGGCTCAAACTCACACCTTGTTTACCGCTATGTCCAAATAAGTACAATCAGGGTAGTTTTCAGAGGTATTTATTGTATGAATGTTGTGACTGCTGCATATTCCAGGTGTGATTTCAGGCTTGAGCAAATATCTGGGAAGCTATCTGCTAAGGTCTTCATGGGAATAGCATTTTGAATCTTTTTAAGATTAGTTAGGTCAGTTGAGCATCTGGGTTGTAGGTCCAAACTCTGATCAATAATTTGCTTTGCTAAGGTTTTGATATCTCTTCTTGGGCTTCTTTGGTAATTTTTAAGGGTTTAGTTGCTTTTGCTGTGGCCCAAGTTTTGACTATCATGACATCATTAGACATTGATATGGGTGAGGTTATTTTCAGCAACATCTTTGGCCCTAAAGAGCTCACCAGGGTCAGGTGTAATAGTTTAAAAATTGGTGGAGTTAGAGCATTCTGCCTCTACTCCACTGCTCTTTTCCCTCCTCACTATTGCTGTTAATTTCTAGAGCAAAGTAGACCCCAGGCTTTTTGTTGAAACGCCTGTAGCATTGTCAAGCAAAAACCCTAGTTACCACATTTGTGGCATGTAATCGGCCCTGTTTGCTGCTTTTGCTTGAACTTTTGGTTCATATTTTGGATATTTTACCCTGTTCGGTCATAGTGTTGTTTTTAGGGCCTGAAAATTGGGCATTTTGCTGATCTTTGGCCCAATTAGGTTTATTGAAATTATGGGGTCAGCTTCTCAAGTAATTAGTAAGCTCTTGGATTTCCAAGCTTCTATTGAATGCAGGCAACATGACATTGTGCAGTTCATGGAAGGGCATAATTGCATGTTCCATTGCTGTCTTGGCGTCAAACTTATCTATTGCTTTGCATCCACCCAGTAATTGTTCCTCTAGGAAGAATCTATCCACAAAGTCCTTAATAGTCTCATTCTGTTTGAATTCGATATTAAGAAGCTCCCTTTTTCAGGTTTCTAGTTTCTCATTCCTCCAAGCTGTTTTGTTATTGCAATTTTGGCATCCATATAGGACCAATCGTCACCCAAATAGGGCATAAAGAGGTCACAGCTATAAGCATTGAGTGAGTTAATTAGTGCAAATCCTTTTGCATGGTCTGATGCTACTCTCATTGCTTTTTAAATAACTTGAGTAAAGAGTGAACGTTTACATCCTTATCAAACTTTGGTATATTCAATGGTTTGAAGTCATCTCGCCCTATTTTGGGCATAGGGGTTGAACTTCTTCTTGAAGTTTTAGTGTATCATCGCCCATGATCTACCCTCTTTCCCGTTGGGAAGTATCTGGAGTTGGGATTGCTGCCAGTACTCCATGCATAAACGGATGTTCAAAATATCAGTTACTGAATCAGTGTCAATTTCTGATGATTTATTTTCATGATATTGCTCTGAACTACTGGATTCTGATGCTTGATTTGGCCCTTATTTTTCCAAATTGTTTTTGGCCAGATGGACAGAGCTTTTTCCTATATTTCTTTTGTCAAAGCTGTGTGAGCATCAGCCACTTTGTTTTTTGAGGTTGTCATGCTTTTCTTTGAATAAAGATTGATTGGACGTTATGCTTTTAAATTCCTTTTCACATACTATTAACTTAGGAATTTGCAGTTGATAATTGCATTCTGAGTTACCAAATTTCATGAGTAATTTCAGTGTTTCTAGCCCAAAAGTCTTGACATAAATGTTCAAATTTTTGAGAATTCCTTGTTGTTCGAGGCATCATCATGATCATCCCTATTCAGGCGACTGGTTTTGCTGCATGAGCTCCCCTACTATGACAATATTTTACTGGAGGAGGTACCAGCTTTGGAGCCTTAATGACTGGGAAAATAATCTGAGATGGTCTTGTCAGTAGTTTCCATCTTGATGTCACTTTTCTGTCTGGCCAAATCTGCTAGGAATTGGTTAATGGAATCCATTTTAGAGAGAGTCACCAGATTTGAGTGAGCACCAGTTGTCAAAATCCAATGATTGCTCGCTTGAAACTTTATATCATAAATGCTTAATTGGGATGAAATTCCACTGGATAATCCTCAATATGGCTAGCGGCCTATGGTATATTCACCGTTTGAAAATCACTAGCCCTAATAAAATAGCCCTGTCACTTCTGGTCGATTTTAGGCATATTTATCCCAACGTAATTAAGAACTACTTCTGAAACAGGTTTCAAAAAGCTGTGCTTTCAGCTTGCCAACAATTCTCCAATGAAAGGATTCAATGAGAAAACCAGGAAAGAGATGAAATAAATATAATTTTTATTATAAGCTATTCACTTGATGGTCAATCATTAGGCCAGGCGCCAGTATTTATAGCTCTAGGGCATCTCCTAGCCACATTTGAGCACAAAATTTCAACAGATATTTTACCACCTCAGTTTGGCCTTTGAACTGATATTACTGAAACCTTTTCTTAGGTTTATTAGTGGCAAAAGCTTTCTCAAAATTGAAAGGATTTCAGGTACAAAAATTAAAATAAAATCATGCAAAATTGTCCTAGGATTTTCTTGAACTGAGTTTCATCATACTGCTGATGAAATACAACTTCTGTAAAATTCTTTTCTCAATTAAAGTAGACGATGTACCCCTAATCAGAGCATCGGCAAGCCTCTCACTTGATAGCACTAGTTACTCCCTTTTGAGAAGTCCATGTGCTTATGCTATCATACCGATTATGTGGATCAACATATAAATTTTGCCCGAGGGCCAAGAATTGATTACGTTTTTCAATTTTCTGATAATCTAGGGATTTTTAGACGTTAAATTCAGGTCAGTCCCAGTATAACTTGTTTACAAGTTTTTTGATTGTGTTCCCAATAGTTAGGACCAATTGTCAAGATTTGATACATAGGAAATTGGCCATAATATGTGAGTGTATTCAGCCCAAGCGTATTGATAAAAACTTGATTAATTAACATTGAGATATTCGGCCTAAATTATGTAATTGCAATAGGCTTTGATGTGAGAGTATAGGTGTTAGCTCAAGCGTTGAAAGGATAATCAGCCCAATCTGATAATTGTTGAAGGTTTATTTTCGAGTCAATCACCAGTCACTGACATTCATGTACACCAAAAGGTTGCTAATAGGGGACTGAGAAACCATCTTGTCCTCCTCACAGGGGGGGCTTTTGGGCTCATCTACCCTTTTGGATTTTAGAGGGATAATTGTAGCTGCATTAACTTTTAGGTACACTTGAGAAGAAGAAATTTGACGCTTGGTCAGAGGTGAGTCTTGGGTTATGGAGGACGGCTCTGAGTGATGTGAGGGCGGATATGCAGTGAAGGACCATTTTAAGAGAGAAAGTGGGGTATGACGAGAACTCAACGGATCTTATAGGGCTGACTTGGTGTGCAGCTGAGAGGAGAGAGACCGACCTTATTACTCCTGGTGCCCTCTATCCAACCTCTAATGGAGGAGGACAGTCTTATTTGAAACGCCCCACAGGAACTGGCTTTGGAAGGGTAGTCAGCACTGGAAGTGTCAGTACAAATTTCTGGGTAGACTAGTTTCTTAAAGAACAGCAATCTCTAATAACGTCTCTTTTATAACAAGAACATTCTGTAAGGAATGCTTCATTAAAAAAATATCGGACTAATGAAGGGTAAGAGACTAATCCAGCCATAATGGCAGCAATAGTGTCATTAAAATTAGCATTTTAGCGAGCAGGAGAGTCTGGGCTGCACTGTAAAATGATAAATGAAGGTGGTAACTGGTTTCCCCTTTATTAGACTTAGGCACACATATGCCTGTTTTTTTACTGCGCAAGCTCTGCACGTGTCAAATTCCTCAATGAGTGCTTTCTTCACCTTGGCCCAAGTATTAATGGTGTCAGTACAAGGAACCATTACCTCTTGGGTGGAGCAGCAGAGGAAGATGAGGATATGCTTTATCTTGTAGGAATCGGGTTTCCCTTCCATAACAGCCTCATAAAAGAAGAGGAAAGAGGCAATGCTACTATCACCTGGGATAAACTTGTGAAAGGGGGTTTTGAAATAAATTGAGCAATCTCATGAAAGGCTTGGCATAAGCGTTGCTTAAGTGTTTTATGACGAGACAGTGCACTGGCTAGCTACTGTTATAAAGCTACTAGTCAGGGTTTGGATGCTGAGGGAGGTTGTGAGGGTTAATTAACACAACACTATCCAATTTTAATCTTGTTTTTGTGGTGTAATACCTTCTGTAATGAGTAACTTGTTGAATTTAAGGGTATTTTTTTGATGCTCACTGGTGCTTTGCACCCAAATTCACCAATGTTTTTCAGGAGAAGTTTCACCCTCTACTGTTGGGTTAAACATTTTTATGGGATAAAGGACCACTTTATCTTTAAAATAATAATACGTCAATTGACCTAAAGGGTTGTTTTTATAAATTTTTTATATTAATAGTTTGGGGGTCAATATACAAATCCTCTTTATGTTTCACAATTTAGTATTTAAGTATGTTGAGGCTCAAAGTGGGGTAGGTACGAAATTCAGATTAGGCTACAAAGAACTAAATTAAGGAATATGGGGTTTGGACTTATTGGAGCCCTTAAACTTCGCCTTGCTTCAAAGGGATGTCCAATGATGGTCATTAACTTCTAGGATAAACCCATGAGGCAAGGATTTAATATATTAAAGCCAATCACCTGGCGGGAAAATATTATGCACCTGGTGAGACCCCTTCCAAAGCTTTAAATGGGTGTGGTCATGGTGTAAAAAGTTGAACTAAGTTAGAAAAATAAAGAGGACCCTTGGAACAACTCTCTTAATTTTGCCACAGGTTCAGCATAACCCTACTACTAGCCTTAGGAAAATTTGCCTAAGGAGTGGGGGCAATAGTATTACCCCCAATTTATAGGGTTCCACTTAGAATTAGCTAGGGGTTTTTTTTGGATAATGTTACTTAAATCGAAACCCAAAGCACTCTTATTGCAGTATTTGACTTGTAAATTTCTGACACTCTCCTAAATCCAATACTTAAGATATTTTGTATGGACACGTTTAACTAAAAGCCCATCCACAATGGTTTTAATCATGTAAGCATCAGTCACTGACTTGACGACCACTTCATACAGACCCACCACAAAGCATCCAACTTATTTTCTTTGTATAAAACCATGGGCGTCAAAATAGGCTACCCTATCCCCACATGGTACTATTGTATCACTGGTCAGTTCTTGCCATACATCAACTTTGCTTTTAATATTTTTTTCAGGTGGTAGCAAATGCCTGCAATTGCAGTTTGATCATTATGCAGGACAGTCAATTCAGCATTGATTAGTATAAATCCCGCTGTTGGCTCTATGACAGTTTATTGAAATTGGATGGTAAAGCTCCTCTCATCTGTAAAGTAATTTAAATAGCACTTTTCTGTCACAAATGATAATTTATGTTGCATGCGAATGTAACTAAAGATAGGTATTTCACCAAGTAAAAGTTTTTTCTGTGACCAATTTCTTTAGCGTCATGGCTAGCATTGCATTTACTCGTTCCAAATTTTGTTTGTTTCTGGCCTATATGCAATGGATACTACTCATCTGATCCCAAAAAAAATTTGTTAAGCCTTGGGATTATATAGGTTTTAAAACCGGTTCTATTGTCACTCAAGTTAATTTGAAGGCATCCATGCCAGTATACCATATGATCCAAAATAAATTTTGCTGTGCTTGGGGCATCCACTCTGATCAGGACTTTCGTTTTGACCCATATAGTTAGATGGTTTATTGCGTTTATGAGTATTTCGCTCCTCCTGTACTATTACTCAGGGGTCCTATCACATTGGTTGGAACTGTTTGCCACACAAATCCAGGGCGCACTAGCCTGTATCCTGTTATATTCTTATGGGGCTTGTGGAGTTGGTATTCCAAACAACAGGCCAGGTAGTTGATGACATCATAGTTGATCAGTTCCCATAGTAGTAAGGTGAATATGGTTCATAACTTTTTAGTACACCATGGCTGACGACTTTGTGTGTGGCTTGGATTAATTCAACTTGTTCTGACAGCTCTAGGAATTAAAACTGTTTTTCATTTATTGTTTTAAATGATTGTCCACTCTTCGTCTCAGTGTTTTACATTGCTTTTATTAGTATACCTTGAAATTCTAAGGGTTCATCCCAGACATTGCCTTCTATCATCCTTAGGAATACCTCGTTACTTGATAGTAAATAGCTTGGACAGCAGGCGTTTTTGATAATAAGTCAAAATTTTGATGCACTACTCTGGCCTGGTGTAGTATCTCAAATCATAGGTTTGTAATTTTAAAGCCCATTTGGACAGTCGCCCCTCTGCTTCCTTCAGGTTATTAGCCAGTGTAAAGACAAGTGATCTGTCACCACTTTAAAGTGCATTCCATGGATTTACACTCAGAATTGCTTGTATAGATTAATTACCACAAGTTATTTGTGCTCCATCATGGTATAATACCTTTTTTTGGCGTAAGTGACTGACTCAAATAGTACACTGGATGTTCTTCCATGTATCCATTCACTCAAATCAAAACAGCACCAAATACGCCCTTAATGAAGCATAAGTTTAGATGATAAATCCCCATTAAAATGTTTGGTACTTTAAGTCAAGACTGGTCATTAAAGATTTACATAGCACATTAAATGAATCCAGAGCCTCATTGTTCCACACAAATCCTTTTTTGGATCTTTTAATTAGTGGAATAATGGCTCTGTAAATTCAGCAGAATCCTTTATATATTGGAGATAGTTGTTGAATTCCTAGCGTTCACTTATGCCCGCCGGCGCTTTTTCACAGGATCCAAAAATTTAGCAGATCAGGAGTATTAAAACTTTCAGCTGATATTTATAATTAATATGATTTGTTTAGTATATTTTTAATCTAAAACAAATTAAACCTGAAATCTATAAAAGGATAAATTTTTATATTGACTTTATTAGTTGTGGCAGTGAGATCAAAAAAGCACCCTAATCATAATTTACTGCTTGGTATTTTAACAATCTGAAGATTAAGATGTGAGGGCCAAGAAATGCATTATACCTTACAAGAATAAAAATTAGGAATATGGGGTTTTAATCTATTGGAATCATTGATTCTTGACTTGCTTCAATGTAACGGCAAATGGAGGGTCAATACTGGGTAGGACAATTCCTTTAGGTAAGAATTTTAGTATAATTAACCCAATCATTAGGCGGAAAATATTTGCACCTTGTATGACTCTCTAAACCTATAAAAGCTGGTAGTCTCCGCCTAGGAGTCTAACGTAAACTATAAGTGGGCCAGGGAGAAACCTCAGACAGACTCCCATGATTCCGCCGCATGATCAGTGCAATCTGACTACCCAATTTCTTGCTATTTGCCTGAGAAGTATTAATAAAATTATTACCCCAACTTGAGGGGCTACACCGATAATTGGCCAAGGTCTTTTAGCTTACAGTAATGTATTTACCATAAAAACGCACTTCTCACAATATTGGACTTTTGGTTGTCCAACATTTCCCCCTTTAAGAGTGGTAGTGTGTGAATAAAAGCGTAAAAACCAGCCATGAACCTGGTTGATGGTAACTCCAGAAGCAAGGGATTTGTTAGAGTATTCATCCCCTCGCTTATATATTATTACAAAAAGGTCCCTTGCGATAGACCCAAGCTTCTCAATCCTAGGGGTAATCCGATTGTGGGAATACAAGACCAAGTCTGATACTTGGAAGGAAGGAAGAGGGGCCCAGCTCTTATTAGCGGCTTGACCTTCTTTAGTGACAGTCTTACCCAAGTTAATCATAGCCTCTGCTTGTAGTTGGATGATGTGCTGGGACAACTTTTTTGTAGTTTGTTCAGGGTCAGTCCTGTCAGAGAAAATATCTTTGGTTAATAAGGCCAGCACCCCCAGTTCTCAACCATACAGCACACGGAAAGGGGAAATTTTTAAGATGAGATGGTAACTAATACAATAGGCCATGAGCTGCTGAGTAGGTAGAGATCCCAGTGCTGAGGGTCTGAATTGGCCAGTTTGCGGAGTATAAGTCTAGGGTTTCATTAACTCTTTCTATAGCACCACTTGTGGATGGGTTGTATGAGGCCATTAAGAGTTGTTGTGTTCCCATGGAGGTGGCGAGGAAATTTATAACTCATGTGGTAAAGTTTTTACCATTGTCACAAAGGAGTACCTGGGGGCAACCATGCCATGTGGGGATATTCTGATGTAATAAGGTAGCAGTGGCTTTGGAAGTCTGAGCGTGGAGAGCAACAGCTTCAACTCATTTGGTAAAATGGTCAATTCCAGCCAAGCTATAATGATTGCCCCAGTAGTAAGAGGGAGAGGACCTACCAAATCCTAACTTATGATGTGGAAGGGTTGTTGGGGCGTCGTAGATAGGTACTGATAACGGATCTTGGATCTGGATTGTTTTTTACAGGTCAGGCAGGCATCCAGGACTTCACTTGGTCTCCATGATGCCCTCCCAATAATACCGCTCTTTAACCCACTCATGAGGTTTTCAGACTTCGCCATGGCCCATGATAGTGTGAGACTACAGGATCACAGTTACTCGCTCTGATGGCTGGAGATAGGGCAACCAGTTTACTACTACTTTCTTGTATAACTTCCAATTTCCACCTTGGTGTTGTGGGAGTGATGAGCTAACATTTTCTGTTTTGGTTCTTCTTCATCCCATGCGTCAGTAATCATGAGGAGGTCATTTAACCTCTCAGCTTCATAATTGTCCAAGTGAAGAACAGGCAGCTGCGTCAACCCGCCTGAATTCATATGGTGAGTTCCTGATCAGTGCTTAATGGTCATGTCAGAATGATGGATCTTCAGAGCACAGCGAGCCGCCGTCCGGTGGGTTCCTTAATCTTTTGCAACTTTTTCAAAGAGGCGTGATCGCTACCACTTTGAACAATGTCTCATATGAGAAGGGGTGGTATTATTAGACAGCAAACAAGATGGCCAGGCACTCCTTCTCAGTGACGTTGTAGTTGCGTTCAGCTTTTGAGAGCATTTTGTGAAGTAGAACATTGGGTGGCTGACCCCATTCTCATCCAATTGAGCTAAGATAGCCCAACGGCGTAGTTGAAGGCATCTGTGAACACATGAAGGGCTTGCCAAAGTCCGGGTGATGGAGGATTGGCCGTTTTTGCAATATCGCCTTCAGGGTCTCAAACGCGACTTTTTGTTTAATACCCCAATATAATGGAGTGCTTTTAGCTAAGAGACATACGAGGGGCACACTGAGCTAGGCAAACCATGGGGATAAATTGATGGTAATACACCATCTTTCCCAAGAATAACTGTATGTCATGAAGGGTTTTGGGCGCGGGAATATTGGATATCACTTCAATCTTATCTTAGAGGGGAAGAATCATCCTGAGAGATAGCGTTTCCAGGGAAATCCAACTTCTTCTGAAAGAAGGTATATTTGGAAGGCTTCAGCTTGAGGTATGATGGCCGCAATTGTTGAAACAAGTCTTTTAGGTGTGTGAGGTGCTCGTTGAAGGTCTTGGAAAAACTGTTATATCATCGAGATAGACAATCACACAGCTCAGCTTGAGATCCTGGAGAATATGATCCATTGGCCACTGAAAAGTGGCTGGCGCATTTCACAACCTCCAGGATATCCAAGTGGGTTGAAATAAGCCCTCGCTACAGATAAGGGTACTTTTCTCCTGATCCTGAGGAGAAAGGTCCATCTGATAATGCCCACCAGCCAAGTCCATGTCAGAAAAGAACATGGCCCCAGAGAGTTGGGCTAGAGCGTTGTCAATATGAGAAATAGGGTAGCTGTCTTTCTTGTTGAGGTTGTTCAGCTTACAGTAGTCCATAACTACCCAATGACCTCCATTTTTCTTCTTTACTTTGTAGAAGAGTGGACTACCTTGAGCTTTGGGATGGCACCAACAACCCAAGATCCAGCAGCTGTTTGAGCTTTACCTGCATTTGTTACTCCTCAACTTTGGATTTGCAGTAGGGTTTAGAGCAGATGGGTTGAGCCTCCTCATCATAAATATGAGTCCACCCCTTCATGTGCCCATAATCAATGTCAGATCTGGAGAAAATGTCGCTATAGGCTTCAAGTAAGGTGTGGACTTTGTTGAGCTCCACTTGGGTTAGATCCCCAGAGATGTGAATGGTAGGCAATGCACATAAAGATAAATTGGCGGGTAAGCCCATATCAGCTATAGGCTCAATACAGTGGATTTGTTCCATGTCCTTAATGGGCATCTGAAGGCCTCTTATAATTACCTGGTGCTTTTTTATAGCCAAATCATTCGGTGTTAGATTTCACAGTAGGAGATTGATGGGTCACTGGTAGGCTGGGTCTAATACATAAGGGAGTACTCTGGTCTCTAAGGGACTAACACCCTTAATGCTGGTAAATGCATTAATCAGTTGTGGGGGATTTGTAGGGTAATATTCGTATCTACTACCCTTTATTCCCCAGCCTTAATAACTACCACTTCAGAAGCATAAATAGAAATATCTTTAAGAGCGTCGCTGATTCAGGCAGCTTCTTTGTACTATGCCCCGTTATAGTTTAACGTAGTGGTAAGAGAAAGGAGGAGTACTTAATTGTGCAAGAATATTCTTATTACTCTTATAATTAGTCAGAATTATAAGAACCTTGTAGTAAGAAGTGATAGATAGCCTTAATAAAGTTAACAACCCCTTCATATTTGAGCATGAACTGGGTACCAATGTGTAGAACATAGGTATTGTTGGCCAAGTTACCTCTGAGACTGACAAGATGAGCTTTCTAAAACGAATGGGCAGTGAAGAGTATGCTCCGATGGTGCAGGTTTTTTGGTCCTGCAGTCTAAAATTCTTGGTTGTAATCAAGGTCAGGGACCAGCTTAATATTTTTAATGAGTTAAGTTGATACAACCTCCACTGGGGATCCAATGTCAAGGATAGTTCTAACTTGCACTTAATTAATGACAACCTCCACTTTGATTAAGGATCCACCTAAGTTGAGATAGAGCGATGGCTTCTTTTAAACAGAGAGTAGAGGCAAGTCTTTTAGCAATTTTAGGGTATCTCTCTTGGATTGACTGCAGGATATGAATGCGCTGGGTATATAGGATCGGTGTGGCAATAAGCTGGTCAGCGTCACTGGCAGTGTCAATAACCTCAAAACCCCTCATCACATGATGAAGATAAGTTTGATGGGGGATTTTAGACATATGCATCCTCTCAGGGCTAACCTATCAGAGCCTTTACTTCACCTGGGGCTTCTAAGAAATAATGACCAACACTTCATAACCCGCATACCCATTGTCAGAGGAATTATTAATGCACTTCAGGGAGTCCATTGGTTGTGAGGTAACTTCAGAGCTTCCTTTGTTGTAGGAGAGATCCTGGGGGCGCTCATCTACCCTTTTAGCTGTTGAAGGAAATGCTGTAAATTTTGCAGCTCTACATAGAGACTTTGATGTAGGGAATTTCTTCTGCCTCATGGCTACAATTTTTGGACTGAGAGATGGCCAGAGGAGCAGATGAAGAAGATAAAGGTAGCATTTTGTAAGGATGGTGCGATGTAAACATTTGGGAATGACGCTCTGGTGAAAAAAAAGGGGCAAGGCAAAGGGACGACTGCCTTCACCAACTAACTTTATGCGCTGAAGACTAAATGGAGCACTACCCCGTCACAATTATTAACCTCTGGCTATCTTCACGTGATGGAGAAGCATTTTTTGGTGGCAGCTCAACAGGAGCAGGTTTCAGAGAGAGGAAGACGTAAGTGAGGCTGAGCGGTCATTTTGGATGCTTGCTTCAGAGCTTCTTGTGTAGGATCAAATTTGTAAATGTCAGCCAACGCTAGTAATGTCTCCTTGATATCTCACAAAATTCGGAAAGAGCGCTTAACTCAAGTGACATGCATTGCCAAGGAGGGATGTGATGCTAATACGGCCAAGATAGCCGCAATGGCATCATCCAATGGTAACTTTTTTGCAAGCAGTAGAGAATGAGCTTTACTGCAATACTGCTCAACAAAAGAGACTATAGATTTTCCCTTCTAAATGCTTAGGCTTATAAAGGCCTATTTTTGCCTGTTCAAACTCTGTGGGGAGCTAAATTATTCAATAAGCTTTGTTTAACCTCAGCCCAGATGCTGAGGGTGGCCATGTAGAAACCATTATTTTCTGAGCCATACAATTAAAGTAGGGAAGGATATGCTTAATTTTCAGATGGTCAGTTGCTCTTTACATAGCAGCTTCATACATAAAAAAGGAGCTATACTTCACTCGCTTGGGGTAAACTTGTCTCTAAAAGGGGGTTATGGATACTAGGAGAGGTCCCATAAGGGCATTGAAAAGAGTGCTGCTCAAGCCTTTTGAGGCGAGACAAAGCACTGGCTAACTGTAGTTTCATAGTAGTTAGCAGGGGTCTAAAGTCAGTGGGAAGGTCGTAAGGGTTACCTGACCAATAAACTCCATCTTCCCTAGTTTTTTTTGTGGTTAAAAACCTTGTAGTGAGCACCACTTGTCAAATCCTAGCATTCACTAATGCCAGCTGCTGCTATTTGCACAGGATATGACAATTTTTCAGAGCAGTAGTATCAAAACTCTCAGCTGATTTTTATAAAAATAGGGGATTTAGTTAATATTTTTTAGATTATAATAGAAAACTTGAAAGCTATAAAAAGAGGAGGTTTCTATATTAATTTTATTAGTCATGGAGACGGGGTCAAAAAAGAACCCTAATCATATGTCATTGCTTAATATTTTAACAATCTGAAGCTCAAAGTGAGAGGGCTGAGAAATTCATTATAACTTACAAGCCTCCAAAGTTAGGGAATATGGGAGGTTTGACCTATCAGAACTCTTGATTCTCGTCTAGCTTCAATGGAACGGCTTATGGAAGGTCAATACTGGGTAGGAAAAGTTCGTTAGGTAAAGATTTAACATATTTAACCCAAACATTGGGCGGTAAAATATTTGCCCTTTTTGGGACCACCTCCACCCTAAGTAAGGGGGTGTTTTCCGCATAGGTATTTACATTACAATATATGTGAACTGGAGAGAAATCTCTTACAAACTCACATGATTACGCCGCATGGTCAGTACAGTGTAATTACCCAAAATCATGATACTTGCCCGAGAAGTATTAATAAAAGTATCAACCCATGTTATGGGGTTCCACCAAGAATCAGTCAGGGTTTTTTCGGCTGATAGTATTGTTATTTAACTCCAAACGCTCTTCTCACAATATTAAACTTGTAATTATCTGAAAATAGTAGCTGATCATACCAAGAATTACTTGGAAACCTGAAGCTTTTCTAGAACTAACATATGTTTTATTGCCATAATCTTCTACTGCTGGGTTGCAGCCCATTAGAGTATATAAAAGACTTATATACTCAAACTCCTTCTTGAAGAAGTGACATTTTTTGGCTTTGTTTTCATGTTTGCCATTGCCAAACGCTAAACACATATCCTCAGTGCCTCAAATGGTCCATGAAGGTCCTTCTGACAACAATGGCCTTCTTTGTCAAATATAATCCCCCTCCTATCCTATGGTAGGTGATACAACTGCCAATACATTTGATCGCAGCCAAATAAATCAAAATATTAAATATATTGTTGACATTTTTGACCTTTCTATTTATTATTATTAATATATGTTTCTTTGCAAAGGGGCATCCCTACAAGTAGAAGTTGAGGTCCACTTTACCCTTCTCTAATTCAAAGTTTCATTTTTAACTTAACTAGTTACCATGGGTTAAAAGGTCTATTTTAAAGACTCAACCAACTAATTTGGTTCAGCGGTCCCCTCTTGAGACTTTAAAAATTCTTATGGTTCAGCATTCCCCTCCTTGGAACTTGACCAGAACACCAGGATTTAACCACGCTCATGATTCAGCGGTCCCACGGGGAAATTGCAGCCTTCTTTTTTAAGTAATTTTTAACATTCTTCATCATCCTTAACTTTTTGATTAGTTCCGCTGACAGATTAGGAAACAATTAACTAATCACGCTGACTGATATAATAAAGTTAACCTCATCAATTTCACCTTGATTTAAGGGTCTTCATCCTCAGCATTTTACATAATTATCACTTGAATAATACAAGGTCAATGTCTTCTTCTAACTCCTTGGATCAGTAGCATTACTTTATGGACTCATTTAATGCCTCACACCTCAGGACTATTTCAAGTAACCATTTTCAACCCATGTTGTCCCTGCTGAATTTTTTAAAAATAATATGTCTAGTGCAACATGTTTGTCCGTGGTTCTAGATTGTTCCTTGTCTAGATTGCAGGCCCTTTTCCCAGCTTGTGACTAATTTCCTTCTATCTTTCCTGGACTAGAGCAACTTTCTCCTTGGGTTTCTTGCATAAACATTGAAAAGCTAAATGTCCAGGTCTCCCACACTGGTGGCAGCATATCTGCGTCTTATCTTCTCATTTTGTACTTTAGGTTTGTTCCTCAACATGTCTTAATTGGGTTGCTCCTTATTCATCTTATCAAGTTTACAGTATTTTGGGATCAAGTCTGGATCACTTTGAATGTTCGGTTTGGGGATTCAAAAGTAGCTCCCAACATCTAAAAATTATCCACCATTTAAAATGTGGACATTTGTGTCGCTAATTATGAAGCCTTTGTTTAGTGGAAATCACAATAGGGCCATAGCACCTCTTGCATCATGATTTGGGTGTCACAACACTAGCACTTTTTACACCGCACAGGATCTGTGGTTCCTGGTAGAATCAGTCCGCAAAAGCTACTAGGGTCTCATTTTTTTGTATCTTTTATTAATTTCTGCTTGTGATTAGACATCCGTGTAGTTCTTCCAAATTCTAGCATAATGGCTTCCTTGGCCTCATGATAAGACCAATTGTCCCCATCAAGATAGAGTAATGTTTATTCTGACAATTAGTGTTCAGGAAGTTCACAAAAGTCTCTGCCTTTTGTCACTCACGGAATTTGAACATCAAAATCTTGAATAATTGGAAAAATGCAGGGTTGTTATCATGACGGAACATGGGTAATTTTGGTGTGTTTTAAAGTTTATATGAATCTCCTCTATCAGGGGAATTCTTCCCAATAACTCAATTGGCTATGGGAAAATCTTTGGGGGTCAATTCCAAATTTGCTCCAATTAGCTCAGGCATATTTCTGGGTGGTGAAACTTTCCTTAATTGAGTTTCAGACGGATTATCAGCTTTTGCCTCAATATGCAACAATAACATTTTTGGTTCTACATTTTTTTATATGAATCAATTGGTGTACTATCTCTTCATTTAACCAGCATAAATACTCATGAGCTGCTTTTTTTCAGCCTTCTGAAATGAAACTTTTTTAAATCAATTTACACATCCTGAAATTTAAGAATTTGACTTTTCCAC
The DNA here is from genome assembly GCA_022478985.1 of Massospora cicadina. Taxonomy (NCBI): domain Eukaryota; kingdom Fungi; phylum Entomophthoromycota; class Entomophthoromycetes; order Entomophthorales; family Entomophthoraceae; genus Massospora; species Massospora cicadina. Next base: position 232,673 of record JAKSZP010009240.1, read on the forward strand.
AGAGGTCATTGTTTATTTTTCTACTTGTTCTATCTCTTCCTCTGCCTTTGTCAAAGATTCTTCTAATGCAGAGAAATTGGCATGTGTATGCTGAGTTGAGCGAGTTTTATTGACAGTCTCTAGTTCCATCCAAAGCTTTCATAGTTCATTCTTATAAGAAAAGTTTGATGCAATTTTCTTATTAAAATTGGCTAAGCTCAACTACCTTTTGTAGTGAGCACAAAAATTAAAGATGGGAACTGGTAGTGACTCAATTTTAGCACCAATTTTAAAAATCTTTGGGATATGTTTATCACTAAAGATAGTGTTGGTATTCTTGCCCATAAACCCAGCAAGCTAGATTACCAGGGATTGCTAGGGGATAATTCCCTAATGTGAGATGAATTAGAAATTGGTTGACTCTGATTTTGGGGTAACTTTGTTTGGGGGATTCTAGGCTATTTGTCTTGTCAGATTCATTGGGGAAAGATCCATATGAATGCCTAAGATCTCGTCAGGCAGAGTTGCCAACGAAATAGGGGCTTCTGATAGTTGATTAACTATCAGGTTTACTGATTGGATCAATCAGGTTTCTTCACCAACCAATTGGAAATTTAAGGAGTAAGTTGTGAGGTGAGTGATGCCATCTACAACTAGTGAATCGATCAGTTGGTTTGTGACCTAACTTAATGGGTAACAAGTCTACATACTAAGTAGGCCACTTTCCAAATATGGTTGGTTTGCTTGGATCAAGAGAAAAACGTTAGGGACACGTTTTCTGACTATTTCCATTTTAGGTCTTGAGGATGTCCAATGAAAGAATCCTAGCCTGGATGGGGAAGAACATTGTTGCTGAGATGAGGATAAATGATTCAATGGCAACAGCTGCCATTTCATCAAGGAGGTGTCAACTGATGGATGGGTTCCAGGTACCCTACTATAAATTCCCTAGAATTTACTAATAAAAATATATAATTTACCAGATAATAAAATGCCAAATTATCATCTTTAATTAAGTCTTAGCTAAGTAAACTTTATCAGCATCCATTTGTTCTATTCTTTCTCATGGATATTATTACTGTGCGCAATAATTGTAAGACTCATTAAGATAAAGAGTAAGGATCTGAGTGGGGATCTAGAGATGAAGCTGAATCAAATTGGGGATTGCTGCTGACTGTGTGTCAAACAAGAGAAACTGTAAACAGGGATCTAAGAGTAGATTGAATTAGGCGGTATGAGGGAACAAATCCCTATTTCAAGACATCTTACGTATTTTGAGAGGAAACACTGGCCAAGTGTAGGGCCAAAATCTAATACTTCCATTCAACTACAGGTTTTAGTTGTCATACTATTATCAAACGATTATATCAACTACTATACAATGTGGAGAATTGCACAAAACCCAAACCTGTGCAAGTAATATATTTATAGGGGCAATTAACCAAAAATAATCAAGAAACCTATAAGTTTTAATAGACAGTAAATCCGCTTCATCTCCTTTATTAAATTGCACAGGTTCCTTGTATTTGCGTTAGTCAAAATAGTTGATTATGAGTTATAATGTTTAGTAGTAGTCCTAGGACTACTACTTTAGTTGCTCTTTTTTGCCAAGATGGTCATTAGGTCCAACACCAACCTGGTGCTTGTCCTAATCTTGAATTGTATTATAGAAAACTGTAAGGATTTCTTCCTTTTTTGGAAAACTTAAATTCAGCTCAGGTTCAGAGGTTCTTCCCGTCACTTTTGTAGAAATTAACCTAGGATTAGGTTCAGCTTTTTCTTACTTTTCATCATGCAGAGTCCACCAAGAAAACAGCAATAAGTAGGACAAAGAGTTCTTGTCCTTCCAACTCTTATCATAAAAGCAAACAGATAAGTCATAAAACTCCATTTGTAAAATGTTGCTTTTTAAATCATATCTATTTTCTTAAAAAAGTATAAGAAAATTTAAAGAAATTGGATGCTTAACTCTTTTGTTAGCGCCAATTGGGAACGGCATCCCTCAAGGTGAATTAATCCTTTAGGGTTGCATGAAATGGTAATCTTCCTCATCATACTAGTTGGGTTCTCTCCCCTAATTAAACATGGCCTCTTCTAGTTGAAACAAAGAACGTGTCCAAAGCCTTTGCTCTACACCATTAAATCACCCTTATTATGTTAACAACCTGATTAGTTAATGGGACTTTTAACCATAAACAACAGGTTGAGATATAAAGGACTAACTTAAGAGTTGCTTTATTACAGACGCATTACTATCCCAGCAACACAGAAACCCCTTAGTCAATTGGCAACCTAATTCTGATTGAATCCTATAGTTTAATTAAGTTATTTTAATAATTTTGACTCCCTAATAACTTATTTTTGTCAGGGATCATCCCTAGTGTAACACTAAATGGTCCTTGTGATCTTAATCCAGATGACATAAAGTATTCGCTGAGGTTTTTTCTCTGAACAATAATTATCATAATTACAATTGATGACTCACACATTCACTAACGGGATGTATCCCCTAGTGGACAAGCAGATGAATCATAATCAATGAAGCTGGGTGATGTGGGCAAAAATCCCAACGCTGACTCTCTCCCCCAAGCGTGTACCCTGAAAACCTGCTCTGGAGAAGATGCTGATCCAAGAGCCTCAGAACCCAAGAACAGTGTTGCAAGTTGTAAAACCGTTTCTTTATATAAAGGCCAGTACCCTTACTAGTGAGAATACTGGCCTATTCGTTTTTTCTAGTCTTGTTTCATTTAAAAAATTCCGTTCTGACGTTTTTTATCTTTAGGCATTTTTGAGCATCATGGCGCGCACCAAGGCCGCTTTTGTGCAACCATAAATATGGCGCAGCCCTTATCAACTAGAGGGTTTTGAGACCATCTTGACCACAGCTACTAGATAATCTAGTGGCTGAATGGAACCTGCCAAAGTGCAATCAGAGCAAACTTGGGCCGCCAAATCCTAACAACTACCATACTTAAAAATTGGATAACAAAGCAAGCGGAGTTTGGGTTTTTGATTATTTAGTTAAAACAGAAACATAAACACATACCCTTTAACTAAATTCACTTTTTAAATATCTTTATTATAATAAAAGGTGGCGGCTTTTATAAGAGCTTATAAGCTTCATAAACCCTATCAATATCTTCTCTAAAAGAAAAGCTTTTAATTTATAGACAATAAGTGCTGAATGCTTTAAGACTAAGTAAGGTAATTTTAAAGGGTAGACATCTTTAGGAATCCTTTTGATCACATAGGTATCACAGTAGGCTACCTTGTCGCCTCCTTTAAAAAGTTTTACGTTTCTCAATAAAGATCATACATGCTCTTCTGATAAACCTTATGGTAAGGACATTTAGTAAGCTTTAGTTTAAAGTTTTAATCAGCGCTTTACCCAACCAGTCAAAGTAGTCCATTGGACAATTCAATCATCATCATAAGTTATAGCGCATAGTAAGAGAGACTAATCAGGGTGTAACTATAAAGGGGCTGAAATGGTGGAGCTCATTGGCAAAATGGTAACCAATGTTATATGCAAATAATTTGAAACTGTTATAAAGGGTCCATGGTGGAAGTTAAGCGACTACAAACTTATGAATGATTCTTCCAGAGTTCCGTTGACTCTTTTAACTACCACATCAGTCACAGGATGCTAAGTGGATCCAGGACTTCTCTGAACTTATAAGTCGTTCAGTTTGGGATAGTACTGGATTAAAATTTGGTGGCATTATCTGTCATAATGGAATGCGTACATGCATAATATCGTAAGAATTGTTATAGAGTAATTTGGTTTTAGTCAATTCTCTACCCCTGTTAATAAACTTAGCCTCAAGCTACCTGGTTAGGCATATGATGGCTATGATGTACATATGATCAAATTCAATGACCAATAAAGGCCATATATATAAAAGTAAAGATCTTTGTCAAGCCAATTAGGCTTGACTAACTGATAAGTGGTGAATTCAATAAATGGCTGTTTTTGCTTGAGCCCCTGAAACTTTCTAAAAGTCTTATTTAAAATCACATAAAGTCTCAATGGTAACCCTGTTAAATTTGTTCAAGTGCTTTGTTTAACACTTTATGGCTAAAAACCCTGATGTACTTACATAATAATTGTTGCTTTCTAATGTCGTGATAATATAATTGGTTTTGACCATCAAATATGGTTTTCTAGAGTACGCTACTTCAGATTTTCTGTGTTTTTCAAAAATAGGTCCATTGTTTGCTAGATGGCAGGCTTCTCATTGCATACTGTGAGCCTTCTTTTTCTCATATAGATAATTATCAAAAATGAGGCAAGGAGGAAACAACGGGTAATCTAAGACCCATCTTCACTCTAATGATTAATCCAGGGTGATGTAATGCTAATATCATATCTTTTAAATTAACGTCCATAAGCAAGTTAGCCTTTGGGTTCCTTTATGTTTGTAGAGCCATTGTAATGACTCTTGATCAGTGATAATATGAAATTAATCTCTTATAGATAAACCAAAATATTATGAATGAGGAAATAATAATTACTTTTCTCAGTTGCCATATAATCTATCTATTGTTAATTAGTGCGCAGATGCAAGATTTGATGGGATGTTCTTCGCCATTATCGTCATATTGAGATAAAACAGTCCCATTGACATTTAATGGTGAACAGATTATACACTAAAGGGATGAGAATTTTAAAACATTGTATAGGAGCCTTAGTCAATGCCATCATCTTTATACAGATCAACTTCACAATCCTTAGACCATTTAAATAGACACTCTAGTCCTAATATGTGGAAAGGCTTCTCAGCTGATTAAAATTTTTTGAATGAACTAGCATTAATATCCTACCATCACTAAGAACTCCTGAACATTTCATTTATTTTCAAGACCCTTTATAAGAATCTCAGCTATAAAATTTATGAGGTTATGGTCTTAGACCTTGAGCAACAATGTGTCCTAAGTAAAAAATTTGAGTTCTAGAGAGCTGATAGAGCTTAATTTTGAATACTTGAGTGATCTCATGCTATCCACTCAAGCAATTTTTTAGCAAGTAAGACAAATGTTAAGTAAAGGTTATGGATGCATATTAGTATTATTGAAGTACATGAAAAAACAGCTTTAATATTGAGCCGCATAGGATGGTGTAAATAGCCCTTTGAAATGTGGAAGGTGAATCAAAAAGCCCTGGGGCACACTGAACAATTAGTATAAAGTGGAGTGCTACCAAGCATTTATCATTTTCAACTTAAGCAGATTAAGTTTCTATACCTATTAATAAGATATAGGGCAGTGAATCAATTTTCTATCATAAAAAGTCGAGGGCATTAATGATTATCTTGATTGATTGGCTTTCCTTTTTTAAAAAAATGTATTTAGTGATAATTAATGACCAATTAATTAAACTGTATTTATTCTTGACTATAAGCACTAGGATAGCTCAAGGACCATCGGAGGATATAATCACCCATTGATGTAGAAGTCAAATGGGCTCCTTTAATACAAGTGTTGTCCCTGCTCCTTTAAATAGGTTTAGAGCATATAGCTCTATCATCACCAGTGTCAATATAGAATTGAATCCCTTGGAGCATCAAGATTACACTTTCTGGTAGCAAAGATCCTTTCATATTTCTGTGTCAAAGCTAAGACCTAGGTCCTTTTTTCTCCATCAGCTCTTCAAGTTTATTTCTGGGTAGATGTAAACGAATTTTGCGATATGTCAGACATTCTAATTTTTCAATTATTCTCAATTGTCTTCAACTAATTAACTTCTTCTCTAAAAATATATGTACTTATACAACTCTTGCACATTTTTGCAGTATTTCCTTGAGCAACCTGATTAAAAAGAGGACACAAAGCTTTCATATTGCTTGAGGTTATTAGTCATGCCGTAGCATAATAAAAGATCTGCAATCATTATTAAGGAGAATAAAATTTCTTAACAACCTTCAGGTAACTCCAAAGTTGATCATGAGAGTAAAACTCACTATTCCTTTGAAAAGTTTTGCAGTCTAAAGTTTATCATAATTAGATGCATAGGTTACAGAAATTACTAAGAAGGAGGATGACTACAATGCTCAACTTGTTAATATTATATAAAATTACTCCAACAGTGTGTTTACATTAACAAAAGTTATTCAGCAAGTGAGAGGAACCATTAATTTACAAGAGCGTTTGTAAAGGCAGCAGTTATCTAATATTCTAAAAACATTTCTCTCATAGTTAAAGCCAGACCATACCTTTTATAACTAGTACTGTCAAAGAAATGATGGTTATTTCTCAGCAACATAATGACGTGAGGACTGACTTGTAGTAAAACAAACTCACCAGTAAACCGCTGTACGCTCCTTCACTAATGGTATTATCCAGACCAATCATAATACCTATAGGAAATGGCCACGTCAATCACAAAGATTTATTATTCACAAATTTGATAAAGATTAAATTTACAGGGGCGCCGCTATTACCAATAATGCAAACTTAAATCTTTTATTCAACCGAGGTAAGCTGGCCAGGGGACAGGCATTACCAAACTAAAAAGTAAAACTAAAACACTAGCTTAACTAATCAATTTAAAAAACACCCAAAATGGATGGATTAAGTGAAACAAACCAAACAAAACAACTATCTTGGTGGGAAGCGGAGACCGCTTATCCCTCCATGGTGGAAGGGGAGAAGGGATTGGGGCTCATCTTTGGCAGCAGCTTCCTCATCCCAGAGTAGGGTACACGTCAAGGTGGATATCAAGGGCGTCAGGGCATCAGCTGCATGTAGTTCAATATCTTTGATGATTAGTATTTATGAGAAATTGACAACCATAAAAATGGCAGTAATATATTCAGCTAAAGCTTTTTTGTCTTAATGTGGGTATCTGGGAGTGTAAGAATGTGGTAATATTGGTTTTGGTAATCTTAGCTTTTGGATTCTGTGCTACAGTTACCACGTTCTGGATAGCGTTGTTAACAATTTTGTGTAATTTTTTTATATTATTCAACTTTTTGGAGTAAAATTTTCAGGGATATCAGGAGGGGAAATTCCTCCTGCAAGCGCTGCCACTGATTTAGCGGCAGCTTTGCATATGGGATGGCAATATGGTGTGGCAGCTCCTACTTCAAGCTGGTGGTTGCTGTAGAATGATTCGGCATTTGGCTATGGGGAATTTAAATAAAGGGGGAATTCTGCGTCCCATTTTGCATTACAGAACCAGTTGACTTGCAGCGATGGTTCTTCAATGATATTACCTGATTCGTCAATTTTATCCAAAAATTCCCATGAGTTCTGGTTGAATTGAATTGGGAAATCGGTGATGGATGAGGATTGGTTGATTTGTTGGAGGTTGCATGGGATCAAACTGGGGTGCAATCCTGCGCTTGATTGGAGGAATCATGTGTGGCACTGGGGCGAGGTGGAGGCTTATTGGTGGCTGCAGGTGCAGCTGCAGTAACAGACTTTGGGGGAGGGGGAGGTAGGATTGTACCCTATGCCAGAACTGGCGCAGGGTGGGTGGCGGATTGGTGGCTGTAGGATAAAATTAGCGCCATAAGAAGCAGCCAGGGATGGGCACTTGCGTTTTGAGTGGTCCAACTTGAAACAGGATTGACAGATCGTCCATCTGCCCTCGAAGTTTGCCCAGAATGGTGATCAGGAGCAGAGGGTTTGATTGAGCAGGAAGTAATCGCAAACAACTTTATTATAATATGGACTGATCGTTGCAAGTACCTAATGCCAAGAAAGGCATATGGCCCCATTTAGGACCACAATTTGTGGGATGTAGTGGAGATATAGACTATTAAACCTTCCATCAGCTCTTAATTAAGCACCTCAGGGTAAGGTGAGTGGGAAACCCAACTATTTTGGACTAACAAAGTGTTGTCCGAGGGAAGCTGGGTCTAAGTGGTGGAAATAGGGGTGTCATGGAAGCCGGGCACAGTTGCTGCAGTTGCGGCATCAGCTTCACATGTGAAGCCCAGGTCAAAATACCCCTTGTAGGGGAAGAAGTCAATGAGTATGTCAGGTTTTATAACGGCCAATGCTAGCTCAGTAATTTGTTTCATTATATGGGAATAACTTCCCATAGGTGACCCAAAAGCTGAAACATATTTTTTTGAAGGAGCATCAGGGGATAACCAGACATCACATGGGTACTCAAAAAGGTGGGCGTCAAGATTATTTGGTAGACTAAACTGACACGAGATTTTGGTGTGACTAAATGAACCAGTCTGGGATTGTTTCCCACTGGACGGAAAATTCTGGGGAAATTTTTCGCCGCTGCCTCACACTGGAGCAGACAGCGGAGAATCTAAGGACATCATGTAGGATAGTGGTTGGAAGTCAAAGTTTTACCTACTTTACGTTTATTAAATTTTCTCAGAAAGTTACGCTAAGCAGAAAGAAAGTCAAGATCATATTATACTATTATCTTTATATACTTTCAGCTTTATCCTGGAATATTTACATCCATTTATTTTCTTCTTTTTTACTTTTATTTTAATTGGTACTGCTAAACTTCTGAAATTTTCAACATCAAATATCTATTCTAGATTGAAGATCTTCCTAAAATTTACAAGCAAACTTTTAGCCTAATTTTATTATAATCAGTCATAACGGTTCATCTTAACAAAGTGCATTTGCTTTGTTAGTTAATAATTCTGATAAATAAAGTTAAAGAGCTATATATTCCTCAGTGATGATTAATTTAAATAAAAAGATTGTTGATGCTACTAGACTATTAATCTTTTACTCATTCCAGGCCAAACTATACCTTAAAACCCATAATTTTTAACTAGCGTTATGGAGTTACTAGTATAAAGTAAAGCACATTTATATATAGAATGTTCCTGCAATTTATAGCGCCTATTGATATCACTTTAGTATATATCAGGTTACCTGTCATGAAAAAGGCAGAAGAATTTTAGACTGGCCTGCTAGTCAGGATGCGTGAGCACCTAAAAAGCAAGCCAGAATGCTAAAAGCATTGCCACAAATATGATGTTATATAAAGCCATGAATTATGAAATGATAACTCGTTGGTGTAGAACAATTGTGACTAACACCCTGAAAATGAACCAAATGGGAGAAAACACAGACACCTGAGTCTCACTGCAGGGGGTGTACCACTGGGATAGTTTATACAAGGTTGCTGATAGGTGGGTTCAACACAACTGAGGAGACAAGGGGAGGATCCTTGCTTAGAAAAGGTGGATGTAAGGCCACAATATACTAGTATAATGATGGCGGATAGTTGCAATAAGGAGGTTGAATTGCCAGAAGTGTCTTGCTCGTTGAATCTAGTTGACAATGGTGGGAGTGATTCTAATCATCAAAACTGGTAAGTCCATCTAAAATAGGGACCAATAGGCCACCTTGGTAATGCTTATTGGGAAGTTTGATAAGAAGGATATCAATAAAGTAAAAATTGATTGTTTAGGGTGGAAAACAATCTAAAAGAAAGTGAAGAAAATCAACCAACAATATTCTCAGTGTGATGCAACTTATTAAATAGTTTATGATTGATGTGAGTACAAACAGGGATTGGGTCCCTCAAGTTTGACCTAACCAGCGAAATTTTGAGGAAGGGGGAAAATAATATCAATGGAAACCAACATTGAAGGATTTGGTGGCAGGCCAAGTCACTGTCAGTTATACCTCAAACGCCTGAACCAAGGCTTGACTGCGTTTCTGTCAATTGGTGCAACAGCATCTAGCCTGACAAGAAATGGGAATTCCCCAGGGCCACCCCATGTAGGGTAATCCCAATTGGTTGGAAGTGGGTTTGGGATGCCCAATCCGCCTGTGCCAGGTCACTGGGTCAATTGTTTGGTCATATGAGTTATGTCAGCTGCAACTCCTGATATTCTAGATAGTGGTTTTAAACTGTCATCGATGGTTTCTGATGATACTATCTGTACATTGGGGATCATCCCCAATAATTATGAGAGGGGGTTAGCATCAGCAATTGCAAAGCTGGCTGAGTTAAAACCGTCAGCAATTCTGGACAATAATTTTTCTTTATTCCCTTTTTGACTATGTGGTTTCCAATCATTGGGCTTGCTTACCATCAGTTTTGGACCTTTTGACTTCAATTTGGTGATCTCAGCGCAAATTTCCTTAATCTGGTGGACAAGTTTGGGCGAGGTGAGCGTGGTTACTGGGAAAGGAATCCAAAGAGGGAGAGCTGTTACCCAACGCTCATCTATCATGCAGGTGAGGTCGCCCTGGGTGATGAGGGGTGCAGCTGCCCTCTTTGAACCCTTTTTATTTTAAATGGGGAGATCGCCTGATTCACTCACAGGGATCATTATCTTGGACTTACATTACCAGAACAGTTGATTACATAATAAAATCTCAATACACTCACCTAATGAAGAGCAAAAAAAACCATTGACTTGGTGGCTGCAGCTGCATCATTGAAAATATTGTCTATTTTTAAAGCTGTCCAGATGTAAATTCTACAAGGATGTTGAAAATTAGGCACTTGTTAATCTTGCTGGTGCACTTTTAAATTTGAATTACAACAATATAATTGCAAGAGAATTATTTATATTAACTTTTAAGATAATTTCTTGAGGTGAAATTTATAAAACGATTATATTAAAATAAATGAATTTAAACACTAGTAAAAAATGGGGTTTTGAGGTTTTTATTATGTTAACAGGAGGGGTAAAAAGGGAACCCTCTCAATACTTAACTGCTTAGTATTTGTTGGAATTTGACCTGCTCCCAATCAATTCAATTTAAATTTCCCTACCTCCAATAATTCTCATAATTTTCCTCTCACAGAGCATTATTTCTGTCCCTAATTGACTTATCAAAAGAAAGCCTGCCATCGACTCACCACCTGATCAACATCAGGATGCTGAAGATCTTGCCAGTGGAGGACGTCGCTACCCTGAAAGGATTCGGAGAAAAACCTCAGCTATAAATATCCGCACCTTTTCTCAAATAAAGTTACGTTTTATCTCCCATTCATTCTTAGTTTTGCTTATCTCTAGAGCCTCTGTACAGCAAGCTCCTCTCCGGGCATCAACTTCACCACTTTTTATACAATAGGTCTCTAATCACCTATTCTCAAGCTTATAGCACGTTACCAGGCCCTACATTTAGGATTGTCGGCTCTCCCCACTGTCTGCTCGCTGAGGGACATTTTATCCCATCCATTTTGGTATGCTTCAGAGAAACTATTGCCCTCAGCTACCCTATCCCAACAAAATAATTGGTGCTCCCTGACAGGTACTCTCCCAAGCTACCTGGTGAATAAATATATTCACAATGGATGATTTTTGCCAAGACTCTACTTGGCCACTTACCAAAATATCCAGCATCACCCAATGGGTAACCTCCAATGGAAATCGCAACCCTGAGAACAATGAACCCAATTTTATGCAACTCCATGCTACACTCAATATCTCTATTCCAGCCCTAGAACCCCAAAACTATCATTTTCAGCCTACAGGTGTTACTGATACTATTAATCAATTACTTCTAGGTGCCCTTTTCCCCGGAGATCACTCCCATTGTAACCAAGCCTCTGCAGTTCCTGATAATATGCGAGCGCTATATGAATCTGCCACCTTATCTGGCTCCAAAGGAGGCATATCACGCACAGAGCAATATTTGTGACAGTTTGCGCATCCTGCCATTCACCATTTAGTCCAAATGATGGGGATCCACCATCAGGATATCTTGAGACAGTTTACCTTGTCACAAGAGTTATACACTCCTACCTTTTAGATTTATACAACGAGGCTTCTTCATTTGTAAGGGATAACTGTGAGGCTATTCTTGAAAGAAGCACTCAACTTTTCTCTATTAAAAATCAACTCTCCCAACTGGACGTGGAAGTGTCTATCCTGCTTCGTGAGGAAGTAGCTACCCAATCTACTGAGACTACCACAATTATTGAGATTTGGTTGCGACAAGCCATTACTAACCTCGCCAGCCAACTTAATGCTTTTACTGAAAAAACTTTTGGTAATAAATAATCCAGATTGAATCAACAATCCAACCAGAGTTTAATGTCTAAAGAATGGCTGAGATTCCAGGGCCCCCTGGCCCTGTGGGTCCCCTAGGCCCCCCCAAGAGCAAGGATCAGCTGGTCCCGCAGGAGTGATGGGGCCCCTTGGTTGGGATGGAAGTGAAGGGCCACCTGAGCCAACTGGCCCCCCTGGATATGGGCATCCTGGTCCTCGTGGGCCCCGTGGCCCTCTGGGTCTGACTGTGCACTTACCTTCCCCTCCAGAGGATCCTTCTTCAAATAGCTGCCTTCTTACTCTCAAACAAAACCTTGAAAATATTGCTTGAAGCTGCTGGCTATCTCACTATGGAGAACCTATTGATCGAGACCTTACTGTTGATGCAATTAAGGAAGGGTTTGATAATTCTCACCATCTTTACGATTCTCTCACTGACAATTTAACTCACCAAAAAGAAAACAATTATTAGGTTGGAGCAAGACAATTATGAGCTCCAATCCCTAGTTCAAAATCTACGTGTCAAAATGGAAACGATACGCAATGAATTTCAACAAAAAGCATCCATTGAGTCTCTAATTGCCTAAATTAGGGCTCATCAAGATGATCTGAACCATTTTAGACAACAAGCTGATTTAAATTGGAATCCTGTGCCACTGCCCAAATATGAGCTATCCAGAATCAATTGAATTAGCCCAGTAGGCGTTAATGTTATTTCAGCTCTCATGGGACTATGTTTAACCTTCTTTTAAAGACAAGTTCACCTTGGGGGAAAGAAGTATTGCTTCGTTTCTATATATCTATGAGAATGCAATAGAGGAAGATCCTGATTGATAAAAGGTTAAATACTTACCCTCTTGCCTTAGTAGATCCGCCAAAGAAACTATGGTACCTCACCTCATGAGATGCAGTACTTGGGCTGAGGTGAAGGCCGCGCTTATTAAAGAATTTGGTAGCGATCTCACCTTGGCAAATCAGAAACAGGCCTTTATGAGTATTAAGTTAAGACATGTCAAATCTCCCGCTGAGTTTGCTGCTCAATTCTACGCTGAGGCTCAAAATTGGTAACAAATAACTGCCTCACTCTCAATGATGCTGTTGTTGCCATCCTGTCTGCTTTAGAGTTTAACCTGCAGCTCCATCTTCACATAACTTCAATTAGAAATTTTACTCCTATTTTAGATATTAAGGAGGCTCTTCTTGAAATTCCTACTTCTGTAGTTACTGCCGCTCCTGCTTCCGCTTCAGCCTCAAATCCTCAATTCATGTGGTGAACAACAATAAGTCTGGAAAAAATCAAGCTCGACCCAACAGCACCTATTGTGGTTGTCAGGATCACACCGTTCAGCATTGTTATACAAAAATGGCTGAAGAGAAAGCAAAGAGGGGGCATCATAGGGCGAGAGGCTCCCTATGGTGACAACTTTACTGCACCTTGAGAACAATCAGTCATACTGTTTTCGCTGACCTTGTTGGCTTTAGTGCTCCTGAAGAGGAAACCCTATTGAGCATTCCATTGATATTAAACCTAGCGATATTTCTTATTATCCTCTTTTTAAGTCGGCCCCTGCAGCTATATATTCTATCACAGCTCAGTGGGGAGTGACGGTAACCAGTATTGATGTGGTGGTTCACAAGGTGAAAGTTCTTGCTATCATTGACTCTGGCTCTCCGATTAACATCATTTCTTCTTGACTAATCAGAAAAATTAAGATTCAGCCTGATCTTAACCATTCATTAGAATATGGGACCGCTGGTTCCGCATATGCTCTATCTATAGATGCTTATTCCCACTTGTCCCTAAAGTTAGGCGGCCTACAGCTCTCTATCCCTTCTGTAGCCTTGGATAATAATAGCTATGAGCTCCTATTGGGCACTGGGTTTCTTATGGAACATGCTGTCATTATTAACTTTAAGGATAGTTTCATTTCTATATTAGGATAACATGTCCCTTTGCATTTGACTTCTGCTCTTAAGGAAAAAGGGAATCGGGAGTTGAGAATGTGCCTGCTCAAATTTCCTGATTCCATTGAGCAACTAGGATATTATGCGTTGGGGTCCAAAGTTAAGTTGACCCCTCTCATGGTCGAGGCTGAGGATGAGAATGCCTTTACATTCTCCCCAAGTCCTTACCATACTTCCGCAGGCTCAAGTCCTGGTAGACACTGGGATCCAGTTGGTTCCCCCTCCTAATCATTTGCTCAAGATATCTAATTTACCTAAAACTTCCATATTTGAAGCTCTCCCCTGTCCAGGGGTTTTAGATCTCGCTATCAAGGCACTGTCACTGTTCTTTTAGCCAAACTCTACTAGTATCCTAAAGTCCTTGAGCTGAACCAACCTATTGCTTACAACCGCCTCTTACCTCATGACCAGGTGATGGGGGTTCATGGCGTTGGGACCCTTCGAGACTTTGGTTTAGAGGAGCCTCCTGTTGTGCTGCAGTGCCCATACAAATTGGTTCTGATTTAACAGCTGAGCAAAATGTGGCTGCTGAAGCTTTGATTGATGAATATTCGGATATTTTCTCCTTGGGCCCACATGATTATGGCCATATGCAAGGCGTTTAACACCAAGTTGATACTGGGGATGCTGCTCCTTTTTGCTCTCGACCTTATCAGAAATCAAAAACTGAAGAAGATCAGGTTACCCTTGAATTAAAGCAATTGCTTGATGCTGGCCTCTTTATACTTTCACATAGTCCATGGTCCTACCCTCTCCTGCTGATTAAAAAGAAGGATAAAAGCCATCATGTTGCTATGGACTATTGACAATTAGTTTACATTATGTGCAAGGACAGCTACCTTTTACCCAGCATTGATGACTCCTTACGCTCCTTATCTGGCTCCCAAAATTTTCTGCGATGGACCTGGACAGTGGCTACTGGCAGATTGATCTTTCCACTGAGGATTGTGCCAAGCGCGCCCTTGTCTCCCATGAAGGGTTGTTTGAGCCCACCCATATGCCTCAGGGGTTATGCAATGCCCCTGCTACCTTCCAACGGTCTATGGACCAGTTGTTTGGGGAGCTTAAACTCACGTGTGTGTTAGTATACCTTGATGATGTCACTGTCCTCTCCAGAACGTTTAATGCGCATCTCAATCAACTCTCCATCAGGTATTTCAGCAACTATGGGAGGCCTCCTTTTAATTAAAATCTTCTAAATTTAAAATCTTTGAACGAGAAATGGCATTTTTTAGGACACACGGTGACGCGGCAAGGTATCCTCTCCATCCCAGATAAGGTCTCTGCCATTGAATGCATTCCCACTACAAAGAATTTGTGAGACATCCAAGTCTTCCTGGGAATGGTGGGCTAATACAGCCAGTTTATCTCTCGCTTCGCTGACCTTGTTGAGCCCTTAATTGAACTCTTACCCAAAAATGTGCCCTTCTTTTGGGGCCCTGAACAGCAACAGTCCTTTGATTCCATCTGCACTGCCTTGTCATCAGCCCCTGTCTTAATACATCCTAACTTTGAGCAACTTTTTGATATCTTCACTGATGCCAGTGACACCGCTGTAGGCGCTATTCTTTCCCAGTCAGACCAAGACCAAGTTGACTACCCAGTTGCTTATTTTAGCAAGACGTTAACCTAGGCAGAGCGGAATTACTCAGTAACTGAAATTGAGTGACTGGAAGTTTTACTTGCTATCAAAAACTTCCGCCTCTATTTGTATGGTAAACTTTTTACAATAGTTACCAATCATTCCTCCCTCCGTTGGCTTTATCAAAATGAAAGATACCGATGGGAGGTTAGTTCGTTGTGCCTTCAGGCTCCAAAATTATGATTTTTCTATAGTTCACAGAGCCGGCGCCATTCATTAAAATGTGGATGGGCTATCTCGCCTTCCTATCTTACAAGTAACTATTCCTGAAGAAGATCGACTTTTTGAGCTTCTCCCTCACCCTAGGTTGTGGCCTCAAATTCTCCAGACATTCAAACTCGATTAAAGAAGATGGCTGCTTACACTAAAGTCATTGATGGTGTCTTGGTAAAGCAGATTGGCACCTCTTTTCTGCCCTATTTCCATCCTTCCCTTCATACTGAAACCATCATGGAAGCCCAAAAAACCCTTGGGCATGAAGCTATAAAGAAAACCCTAGAGTGGCTAAACACTTAATGTTACTTGGAGAATATGGCTGACCCCATTCATGATGTTTTGGAAAGTAGCCTCACCTGTTGTTCCCAAGACAAGTCTAATAACCACTTTAAATTTGAGCTCGTAGCCCCTGGGGCACCCTTTAGATTGTTAGCATTGCTATTGTAGGGCCATTACCTGTGGTTGTGGCTGTCTATGGCTATCACTATATTATCCTTGCCATCAATCACCTAACAAAGTGGGATGAGGCCACTTCAGTCCCTCGTGCTACTGCTAGAGCTACTGCCCTCTTCCTGTACTAACACGTATTCTCCTGTCACAGTTGCCCGCGGGTACTTTTATCAGACAATAGCATAAATTTTATCTCCTCTATAGTCCAATAATTAACTTCTTTGCTAGTTATAAAGCATCTCTTCACTACACCATATCACCCTGCCACCAATGGCGCGGTAGAGCATGCTAATGGTACTTTAATTTCCATTCTACAATAGTTAGCTGCTTCAGACCCTGTGCATTGGAATGATTCTCTCCCTAGTGCCTTATTGGCTTACCGAGTTAGCTATCACAGGATAATTAAGATGTCCCCTTTCCAAGCCCTATATGGCGCATGAGTCAATTTTGCCTTCCAGCCTTCACCCTATCCTTGAATCAGCTAATCTAAGCAATGTAGAGCTTACCCTGCAACGGCTGACTGATGAGACCTTATGTCTCTAAGATATGGCTAATGGTTTTATAAAAACTACCAATTTTAGAGAAGGGAATTGAGGCAATGAGCACTGACCTGCACTACCTGAATACTCCTTAGGAGATCTAGTTTTTTCTACCATCATCGCCCTGGGGGCAGGACCCATAAGCTTGCCACCACTTGGTCTGGTCTGTATTGGGTGATACACCGTAGGGGCCCTGAGTACTCTATCGCTGCTACTAATGCTGTCACTGTAGTTAATTGTGTCCACAGCTGTTTTATGCGCAAGTACTATCCCCCTTGGAAAGATCTTGAGGGGGGTGTTGTTGGGATTTGACCTGCTCCTAATCAATTCAATTTGAATTTCCCTACCTCTGATACCTCTCCAAATTTTCCTCTCATGGAGCATTATTTTCTGTCCCCTAATCGATTTACCAAAAGAAAGCCTGCCATCGACTCCACACCTAATTGACATCAGGATGCTGAAGATCTTGCCAGTGGAGGACGTCGCTACCCTGAAAGGATTAGGAGGAAAACCTCACCTATAAAACCCGCGCCTTTTCTTAAATAAAGTTACATTTTATCTCCCATTCATTCTTGGTTTTACTTATCTCTAGAGCCTCTGTACAGCAAGCTCCTCTCCGGCCATCAACTTCACCATTTTAAATACAGTAGGCCCCTCGTCATCTATTCTCAAGCTTATAGCACATTAATAGCCCCTACATTTAGGATTCCCAGATCTCCCCACTGTCTGCTCGCTGAGGGACATTTTATCCCATCCATTTTGGTATGCTTTGGAGGAACTATTACCCTCAGCTACCCTATCCTGACAGTATTAAAATGATATTGAGGCTTGAAGTTAGAGTGCTGAGTGATTCAGACTAGGCTATTAAGACTGAATTAGAAATATGGGGTTGCAACCTATCAGTGCTCTTGAAACTACCTCAATGGAACGGCCAATAGAGGGACAATAGTAGGTAGGACAAATCCGTAAGGTAAGGACTCAATATATGAGCCAATCACCGTGAGGAAGATTTTGCACCTTATGGGACCCCCTCTGACCCTATAAATGGGGAGTCTCCGCTTAGGTATACAATCTGAATTGCAGTAGGCTGGGGAGGTGCCTCAGAATGAATTCCCATAATTCGCACCGGGTTTGGTGCAATCTTATTAGTGAAAATTGAGTGATTTAGCTGAAAAGTGGGTAAAATAGCATACCCCTAATTAAGAGTTTTACCAAGAATCAGCCAGGGTTTTTTGGTTGATATTATTATTTAAATCCAAAACGATCTTCTTGAAATATTGGACTTGCAATTGTCCGGCATTACCTCCTTATAATAGTAAAGAAGTTGAATATAGGCGTAAGATCTGATCATGTGCCCGGTTGATGGTAATTCCAAAAGCAAGAGATTTGATAAAGTATTCACCCCTTGCTTATATGTAACTACAAAAGTCCCTCATAGATCAACCCAAGCTTCTCATTCTTAGGATTGATCTGATTGTGGTAATACAGTAACAAGTCTGATACTTGGAAGGAAGGGAGAGGGGCTCAGCTATCATTAGCAGTTTGGCCTTATTTCATGACAGTCTTTTCCAAGTTAGTCATAGACTTTTTGATTGGATGATGCGCTGAGCTAACTTTTTCATGGCTTGATCAGGGCCAGTCCTGTCAGAGAAAATATAAAAGAGCTAATATAGACAGCACCTCTGGTTCTTAACCATACAACACATGGAAAGGGGACATTAAAGGATGAAATATTAACTGATACAATAGGCTAGGAGTGCGCTAGGTAAGTATAAAAACTCAGGGAAGAGGTTCTGAATTGGCCATTTTTCGTTGTATAAAGAAGTATTCCATTAACTATTTCTATGGCCCCATTCATGGATGGGTTTTAGGGGGCCAATGAAGAGTTGTTTTCTTCCCATGGAGGTGGCAAGGACCTTTACTACTTTGGAGTTAGGGGTTTTCCCATTGTCACAAAGTAGGACCTAGGGGCAACCATGCCGAGTGAAGATCTATTGATGTAAGAAGGTAGCTGTGGATTTGGCAGTATGAGCAGAGAGAGCAACAGCTTCAGCCTAATTGGTAAAATGATAAATTTAGATAAAGATATAATAATTACCACCGGTGGTCTGAGGTAGAGGACCTACCACATCAAAACTTATGGTGTGGAAGGGTTGTTGGGTAAACTAGATTTGGTACTGATACCAGGTCTTGAAGCTGGATTGGTTTTCGCTTGTCATATAGGCAGCCAGGACATCAGTTATGGTGTCCATGATGCCTTTTCAGTAATATTGCTCCTTTACCTACTCATAGATTTTGCAGACTCCGCCATGCCCCACAATAATCTGAGACTCCAGGATCACAGGGACACGTTCTGATTGCCAGAGATAGGGCAACCAGCTTTTCCCTACATTTTTGTACAGCTTTCCACTCTCCACATTGGTGTTGCGAGAGTGCTGAGCTAGAATCTTTTGTAAAGGTTCATCCACATCAGCCCATTATTCAGGCTTCATTAGGAGTTATGTAACTTTTTGGCTTCACTAATATTCGAATGAAGGACTCATAGCCACGTCAACCCATCAACATTAAATATGGCGAGTTCCTGCCTTGTGCTCAGTTGTATGTCGTAATGCTGGAGCTTTAAAGCCCAGCGAGCCATCCGTCTAGTTGGATCATTCATATTCTGCAGCCACTTCAAGGAGGGGTGATTATTAACTACTTTGAAGGTCGTCCCATATAGGAAAAGGCAGTAATAATTTACAGCCAACAGGACATCAGGAAACTCCTTTTCAGTGACGCTGTAGTTGCTTTCAGCTTTTGAAAACATCTTGTTGAAGTAGGAAATGGGATAATTAACCCCCTGATCATCCAATTGAACCAAGATCCTCCATAGGCATAATTGGTGGCATCCATGAACAACATAAAGGGCTTGCCATAGTCAGGGTGGAGGACATTTGTCCTTTGTTACAGTAGCTTCTTCAGGGTTTCAAATACGGCTTTTTCTCAGCACCCCAATGGAATGGAGTGTTCTTAGCCAAGAGAATTACAAGGGGCTCACCGAGGTGGGAGAACTTGGGAATATATTTATGGTAATACCCATCATGCCTAAAAATACCTGGATATCACGAAGGTTTTGGGTACAGGCATCTAATCTATCGCTTTAAACTAGTCCTGTAGAGGCAGAATCCCATCTTGAGAGTTTGCGTGCCCAAAAACAAGCTTCTTCTGGAAGATAGTACATTTTGATGACTTCAAGTTAATGTTAGAAGCCCGTAAGCGTTGAAATAATTCTTTCTTGTGCTTGAGGTGCTAGTTAACGTTTTGGAAAAAACGGTTATATCAAACAGATAGAAAATCACACAGTTCAGTTTCAGATCCTGTAGGAGTGTCCATAGCCTGATGAAAAGTTTCAGGCGCATTGCACAACCCCTGAGGAAGATGAGTAGATTGGAACAGGCCTCCACTGTAGATAAGGACGCAATACTCCCAATCCTGCAGAGAAAGGTCCATCTGCCAATACCCGCTAGCCAATTCCATAGCAAAAAAGAACTTGAATCCAGAG
This sequence comes from Massospora cicadina, assembly GCA_022478985.1. Lineage (NCBI taxonomy): Eukaryota > Fungi > Entomophthoromycota > Entomophthoromycetes > Entomophthorales > Entomophthoraceae > Massospora > Massospora cicadina. The sequence goes on from JAKSZP010009240.1 coordinate 252,947, forward strand.
AGCTAGGTCAAAACGTCATCAACACAGTGGATAGGATAATTTTCATTTTTTGTGAGATTTTCAGTTTGTGGGAGTCCATAACTACCCTACGACCTCCATTTTTTCTTTAATAGAAGAGGGGACGACAAAGGGCTTTGTGACGGCACCAGCAACCCATCGTTCAGAAACTGTTTGAGCTCCATACTCATCAGTAGCTCCTCAACTTTGTAAATTCAGTATGGTTTGGATTAGATGGGACTAGCATCTCAAACGTCAATAGTGTGGGTCCAACCCTTCATGTTCTCATAATTGGCATCAGAGTTAAAGAAAATGTCTCTATAGTCCTCTTTAGGGTGTGGACTTTGCCAAGCTCTGCTGAAGTTAGCCCTCAGAAATATGAACGGTAAATAGGGTACATAATGATTGATCAGTGGGTAAGCCCATATTTCCATAAACCCAATACAGTGAACATTCTTGATGTCCTCAATAGAAATTAAAAATGCCTCTTCCAATCTCTTGATGATTTTTACGACCATGTCCTAAGGGGTGAGATTCCCCAGCAGGAGATTTATAGTCGCTGATAGACTAGATCTAGAACGCCAGGTAATACTTGGGGCTCTAGAGGACTAACATCCTCGACGCTAGTTAGGTGCAATAAGCAGTTGTGGGGATTCTCAGTGTAATCTTGGTGTCAACTACCCTTTGTTCACCTGCCTTGATTACTACTTCTAGAATCATAGAACGGGATACCCTCTAGAGCATCTAATAATTTGAGCAACATTTTTGTATTTCTTCCTGCTATGGTGTAGTGCAAGGATAAGGATGAGGAGGGGTACTCCACTGTGCAGGCTTAATCCTTTTTGTTAAGCTCATCATTGGTCAGAATCAGAGGGACCTTGTAGTTTAGCAGGGAGAGATAGCCCTGCTTCAAGTCAATGACTCCTTCATACTCAAGCATAAACTGTGTTTTAATGAGTATATCATAAATATTGTTAGCCTAGGCCACCGTGGGGGCTGGCAAGAAGAGCTTCCTATACAGAATGGCAAAAAAAGTATGCCCCAATATCGCATGTGTTGGGGGGACCAGCATTACCAAACTCTTGGGTGTAGTTGAGGTCGGGGGCAGCTTAATATTTTTGATGAGTTTGGATGACACAACATTAACAGTGGTCCTGCGTCAAGGATAGATGTGAACCATATCCGTTAACAACAACCTCCACTATTGTTAAAGTTCCATCCAAGTTGGGGAAAGAGATAGGACTTCCTCTAGATGGAGAGTAGAAGCAAGTCGCTGGGCAGTCTTGGGGTATCTCGCTTGGATATACTGCAGAGTATGAACACACTGGATAGATTGGATTAACGTAGCAATGAGCTAGTCAGCGTCGCTGGCAGTGTCAATAACCTCAAGCCCCCTCAGCATTTGATGAAAATGTGCATGGTGGGATATCCTAGCTGCATATACTCTTTACAGGTTTAATCTATCAAGTGCCTCTACTTCAATTGGGGCTCCTAATACATAATAGCTGAAACTTTACAACCCCCTTCATAATCATCGACAGAGAGTTAACAATGCATGTCAGGGAACCCATAGATTGTAAGATAGATTCATGGCTTACTTAATGCAGGATAGGCCCTGGGTTGCTCATTTACCTTAGTAACTTTTTGGGGAGGCGTTGGAATTATAAAAGGCTTGAAATATAGCCTTTGAAGTGACATGTTTAGGCTTCTCCATGACCTCAGTTTTTGAATTAAAGGCATCCAGAGAAGAGGCTGAGAGGGGTAGAGACAGCGGCTTGGAGGGACGTGAAAATTGATCTACCTTAGAAGACCGCTATGAAGAGAGAGGGGAGCAGAAAAAAAGTGATAACTGAAAACCAGGTGAGGATTAGGTTTGATTCTGGAGAAGAGCACTGTCTCATCACTGCTAGTACCCTCTGGCTATCTTCGCATGGTGGAGGGTCATGTTGCAGCTGTTCTGAGGGTGCAGATTTCCAGAGGGAGACGGCTATAGAAATGGATTAGGGGTTAAAGTAAATTCTTGCCTCAGGCTATTTGCATAAGGTCAAGTTCATGAAAGTCAGCAACCTCTAGCAGAGCCTCCTTAATATCCTGTACATTTTGAAAGGTGCGCTTGACGGCAGTGATATGCATCGCCAATGATGGATGAGATGCCAATTCAGCCAAAACAGCAGAAATAGCATCATTAATAGTGAGCATTTTGGCAAGCAACTGAGGTTGAGCTATACTATAAAAGCTCTCAACAAAAAAGGTGATCAACTCTACTTCTTGCAGATTAAGGCACATAAAGGCCTGTTTTTACCGTTGAAAACTCTGCTTGGAACCAAATTATTCAAGAAGCGCTTGCTTAACCTCCGTTCAAGTTCTGAAGTTGTCCATATTTAAGACCATTATTTCTTGAGCTATACAACACAAGCAGGGAATAATGTACTGGATTTTTTGACGATCAGTTGCTACTTCCATTGCAGATTCATAAACAAAGAGGAAGGAGTCAATACTGCCCTCAACCGGGGTAAACTTTTCCCTGAAAGGGGTTTATGTATGGAGTGCTGTTCAAGCCTTATAAGGCGAGACAAAGCACTGGCTAGCTGTTGTTCTAATTCAACTAGCCAAGACTCAGTTGGAAGTGGGGAGGTTGTGAGGTTAATCCCTTCATCAGCTTCCATTTTATTGTGCAATTATTTTGCGGTGTACTGGCCCCCTGTAGTGAGCACCACTTGTTGGAATTCAGGCGGTTGTTAAGATCACTGGTGCTTTTCAACACCTGAATTACAACATTGATGTTTGCAGGAGAAAATATTATTATCAACTTCTAGGATAATTTCTCGAGGTGATTTTTATATACCAGTTATATTTTAATAAATAAACTAAAACTCTATTAAAAAGTGGGTTTATGGATTTTATTATGTAACTGGAGGGGTAAAAAAAGGAACCCTCAAAATACTTCACTGCTTAGTTATAAAATGATATTGAGCGGTTTTTTTCCCGTAACAATCACTTTAGTTACTACAATTTAATTTTAACAGCAATTTTGATAATCACACAGAAGAGATGGGCGATTTTAATAAATCTCATACAACCTGGGAAAGTGTAGCGTCAAGAGGTGCGCAAAACGGTGCACCCAAGGGCAAGAAACGCCCTGGAGGGGGACTGGGAATTCAAGCTGCCAAGAGACCACAAACTTAGACACCATCCGGGTTTATGGTATTTGCTACAAAACAAGACCAATACATGAACATCCAGAATAACCAACCCCTATCAAAGGTGGAACATGGGCTTCGACTCATCCTCAGGGATGAGTCCCCACCCTATGGGAGAAAACATGCGAGGCACAGCCCTCCCTTTTCCCCACACAGTATTTGTCGCCACCAACAACATGGGCCACAGCTGGATCAATATAGGTTTCAAAACAGCTGAAGAAGCAGATGCCGCCACAAAAGTCTGCATCGAAATTGCCCTTCCCAAGGGCAAAAGAATAGTTTGCACCACGTGCACCAGATGGAACAAAGTGAAAACTTTGTTCATCTCCTTCAACTTGCTCCCTACCAACCTTCCTAATAAGGTAAATGAGGAGGAGCTCCGCAAAGGACTCGTAGCCTACAGAAAATTTGTGAAAATTGAACTACACCGATTTTTCCTGATGCCAACCCTGTACACAGGCAAAGCTATCGCCATGATCAACCCGCTCCCTAAAGTAAGATGACCTATCAAGAATCCCCTGCACAGCAGAGTTTCACTTCGCAGATGGGGGACAGTCATCCACATTTCAAATTACATCAGAACGTGCACCACCTATATGCAACCACTGCGGTTCATTGGGATACAAGGAACACGCATGCCCCATTAAGGAAGGCTTAATTGAAGCAGATTATTGTGAGGAAGCCATGAATGAAACTAAAGAAAACTTCGCCAGAATGACTGACGGCCACCACCCATTCCGCTGGGGTAAGGGTGGGCATTACTCCATCATGGACCCAGCTACACATAAACAATGCAAAGCGGGTCAAAAATCCCGCAAGCAGGCAGCAGCTGAGGCGGTAGCACATTCAGAGTCATCCATTGACCCCAGCCAAATTCAAGAGGACATAGCGAATATACACCAAGTCAACCAATAAGAACAATATGCCCAGGTTGAAAATTTTCACAGCAACTTGACTGAGTCACCAAGCGACATCAATCAAGTGCACTTTAAGGAACAATTCAGCTGCAATATGGGCGAAAATGCGGTGCCCAATTCTCCAAATTCAAACCCCAAAATCACAGAATCCAATCAGCACCCCGCATTGAACCACCATGAGACATGTGCGGGAAAAGATAACACAAATTTTAAAAACAGCAATTCCCGCGGAAAATTGGGTCAGAAAAAGGGAACTGACATTGACGCTGACAGGGTTGGAGTACAAACGCGGAGCATGGCCAAAATGAGCCATGGTGGGTTAGGGCCAGAGGGCCCTCCCAACTGCTCCTGAGGCGCCACAGGCACCTCAGTATCAATCAGGACACTAAACATCGCAGGAGCCAGGGCTAAAACGTCCCAAGCCAAAAAGCTGGACTTCCTGCAAAAACCCCTTGTAGACATCTTGGCCATCCAAGAAACCCACTTTCTAAAGGGGGAAGAAGAATCCTGGTCAGCCAGGGTCTCACCATCCCAATTGGTGTGGATATCTCACTGTGGGGTGATCATCCAAAATAAAAAAAATAGAAATTACAAACTCCTCATCACACCTTCACGGCTACGTCCTGGTAGCAATGATCACATGCCAAGAGGAAAAAATCTCAATAGCATGTATTTATGCACCGTGCACTGCAGCTGAGAGAAAACAATTCCTCAAAACCGTCCCAACACTCACCTTCCCACCAGATACCATCCTGTTGGGCGACTTTAACTGCTGGGATAACCCTGACATGGACCAATGGCCTAACCCCAGGGGATACCCACTGAGGCACATTGAATTATGCGCAATAAAGGCATCCCTTGGCCTACAGGACGCCCTCCCCCCAGATCACCACTCCTTCCCCAAATGACATGGCCCAACATATGCAAGGAAGCGCTCATATCAATGAGCTGCATCAATCACATCTTCATTCCGCAATCCCACTGATTAAACTTCTCCAACTTCACAACAAAAAAATTAATTTTTCTGACCACTGACTTGTCTCAGTGAAGCTCTAACTAACCTGAACCCATGCACAGGCATCGCCCAGGAGGAAGCTACACCTGGAAACATAAAATTGCCCAAAATATCTGACTGGGTCAAACATGAGGCTATGAACCCAGAATTCACAGCCCCATTTACTTCGGATCCCATCAAAACCTGTGCAAATTTCAAAGCTGAAATAATCAACAAAACTGGACATCTCGCATCATGTAAGTACACCGCCAACACAGCCACAATTAGGCGTACCTTGGCGGAACTAGACCACATCAAGCTCAACTCCCGAGGTCCAGTTATAGCCCCAACTGGGGGCACAAATGGTCGGAAATATCCGCCTGCCTAAACACCCTCATCTTTGATCACCAGCACAGAATCAAAGTATTGAACAAAGGTAAGTTCATAAAGGAAGGCAAAACATGCTCGACATACTTCTTCCACCAATTCCACTCCCATGACAACCAGCCCGCATGCACACAGGTCTGCAAAGCTGATGGCACCAAGGCAACTGGCCCTGAGGAGGTCAAGGCGGAAGTACACCGTTACTACACCAAACTATACTGTGATACACCAACTGACCCACAAAAAATCACAGAATCTATACATACTGCCAGAATACAAAGCAAACTGCCAGATTAAAACATACTAAATCAAATAACACGGGAAGAGCTTTGGGATACAATCCGCGGTGCACCATGTAGGAAATGCCTAGGGCTTGATGGGATACCTTACAAATTTTATAAAAAATATTTTAATTAAATTGCCCCCCTCCTCTTGGCATCTATGAACCAGTGCTTGCTGGAAACGCGCCTCCTACCTGGTGGCCATGAATCATATGTCATAACCCTGTATAAGAATGGTGACAAACTGGACCTGGCCAACTGGCGTCCAATTGCACTCTCTAACACTGATACAAAAATACTCACAAAACTTTTAGCAACAAGATTAGGCGCAATAGCCTCTAACGTCCTTTCACCCAACCAGTTTGGGTTCATACCAGGGCGCTCAATATGGAACATTATACACCCTGTTGCAAACATATGTCAGTTCAAAGCAACTGGAGCCCCTGGTCTTATTTGACCAGGAAAAGGCGTACGGCCGCGTTAGTTGGCCATACCTAAAATAATGCCTACACGCTTTCAAACTACCACCCATATTCATAAACCGGGCGATTCTCCTTACAGAATCTGCAAACATGGCTGTATGCAGCCCTGGCTTCCTAACTAACAGGATCACACCACACAGAGGGCTCAAACAGGGGGACCCCCTCAGCCCACTGATGTATAATTTCAGTTTTGATCCACTCCTTCGCGTATTTTAATCACGCCTCATGGGTACAACTGCACTAGGCCAGCAAACAGTCAAGATACTGGCCTTTGTGGATGTCTGAGTGGCAGGTATAGCTAACAACAATGATGCCCAACAGCTGGAATGCACCCTAGAGGAATACTCCATGGTGAGCAACGCATCGCCCAACAAAAGGAAAACAGAATTAATTCCTAGGCAAGTACACTAACAAATAGGGCTACAACACCTGAACCTCACACCCCCATACAAAGGAAAAACTCACTCATAGTACCCTTTGCATCATCTCCCACCACCCCTGTCCGCCACCTTAGGATATGGTTGGAAACAGGGGGATATGCCAATGAGACAATGGAGAACAATCTACTACAGCAGGTATCCAACCGCGTCGCCTCCCTCAAGGGAAGATCCCCAGAACTGACGGGGTGAGTAACAGTTGCTAACTCACTCATCCTCCCAATACTATGGTTCCCTGCCCACGCGATCGCCTTTTCGCCCATCTTCATAATGTCAATCCGCGCGCTCATCCAGGGCTGGCTGTGGTCAGGATCCCATCCACCCATACAGATGGAAACACTCTTTGGACCACGCTCAAGCGGAGGCATGGGACTAATAGATTTTGAGAGCCACGCCAACCGCATCCTGGGCACCTGGATAAAGGAAGTCCTTGCCCCAGACCTCCCGCAGCAACATTGGTCCAGGGCAATGAGGACTAACTTCGCGCAGGCGCTCAAAATAACCAACCCACATAGCCCACCCAGACTACTATCATACCTTGCTAAACGCCCCACTGCAACAGGCCCGCATGGAACTCCCCTCACTTCAAAAACATCCTCTGAGCCATCCGCTTCATGGGATGGACCATAGAGAACACTGGCACTGTGCAGGGAATGGGACGACCCAGCTCCCACTTCAAATTAAGAAAACCAGAAAACCACTTCCAGAAAGACATGCTTGCTACGACCCCAACCATTGCTAGAATTAGATACCTAGATGTGTTGGACATTCCCTATGACCTAACCACACAGAAGGCAGTGTGGAGAATGACGCACCACCCACTCCTACATCTGAGGGTAAAAGCCAACGCCTGGCGCTGCCTGAGAAAGACCTATAGGATGGCGGAGCGCTCCAATTTCCTCCACGCAACATGCGCAGTATGTGGAGGGGAGGGCTCCCTACACCACCGCCTAGAAACATGCCTCCAACCAAAGCCATATGGCGGTAAGTTGTGCGCCAGCTTAAGATCCAAGACGAGCAGGAATCATCTATCTCAAAGAGCCTCCTCGCGCTCCAGCTTGAGTCACCAACCCCATCTACCCTCCGCTCCCTAATGATAACCATTGCAATGTGGAAAATCCACACCATTTCCTTAGATGCGTTCAAGGGCACGGTCCCAACCATCCATGGGGTTATCAACAGGTTCCACGTCCACTTATTGGAGCACTTCCAATCCTGGCTCTATGGATATATGAGGCTAAGGCAACAGGCGCTCATAGAATCGTGGTTCCCACTTTGGTTCCTCCAAATGGACCCGTTTTTACACACCTGCTCCATAGCTGGGTAAACCCCCTTGGAGTAGCGCACCAACCCCCATACCTGGCAGTCCCGCTGGCAACAGGGGTAACCTGAGTACCCCGGGGTGCCCAACTTTATCTATCTTCGCTAACCCCCATTTTTGATGATACACATACTTGGTAATGCCCATCCCCCAATCAGCTTGCCTCGGTTAGTTAAAAAATAAAATGATATTGAGGCTTGAAGTTAGAGTGCTGAGTGATTCAGACTAGGCTATGAAGACTGAATCAGAATATGGGGCTTCAACCTATCAGAGTTCCTAAAACCACCTCACCTCAACATAACGGCCTATGTAGAATCAATAGTAGGTAGGGTAAATTTTTGAGGCAAGGATTTAATATATTATAGCCAATCACCATGGGGTAGATATTTGCACCTTATGGAACCTCCTCTGCGCCTATAAATGGGGGCTCTGCGCTTAGGTGTTTGTAATGAACAGCAGAAGAGCTGGAGAGTTGCCTCAGCATGACTTTCCATAATTTGCTGCAGGTTTTATGCTATCTTTTTTTTATTCAAGGTGGGCCGACCTGGGGATGATACCGAACCAATCAAGGGAAATAAAAATGAATGGGAAAGGAGGATAAAATATGAAAAACCTCCATGCGTGGCGAATGATAGGCCGGGAACTTCATGGACCGCCTTTTCTATTCGCTATCTTGGTTTGGGGCATTGGTGTGCAAAGCCAACACAGTCATAATCGTCCCCTACCCAAAGTTCCAGTACCAGAATCAAATTTAGGGAGGCAGTGGTAGGGTTTAGTGCTATCTTATTAATGAAAATTAAAAATGTGGCCAAAAAGAGGGAAATTATTACCCCAATTTAATGGGTTCCACTGAGAATCTGTCAGGAACTTCTGGATGATATTAATATTATTTAAATCTGAAACGCTCTTCTCACAATATTGAACTTGTATTTATCTGACAAGAATGTAGTTCAATTACTATCAAATATGGTAATAAAAAATGGTACCACCATTGCTATATACAAGTTGGAAGCCATCCGCTACTGATCCAATACTGTAACTCAGAATAAATTCACAACTTTCTTGAGTCAGTCACACTCTTGAAGTACTTTTGCTGACCATCCCTTATCTTACATCGTCCTTACATTCCATCACCGTTAAGAACTCTCCTTTCATTTATCACCTTTTCTGCCAGCATAATTTCTAGTGATAAAGGAACCTTTCCACATCTCCTGTTCTATGAAAAGATGTTAAAAAACTCTTTATAGTGGTTTGGAAAGCCTTTAGAACAGCTATGGATAAACTCTTGTTATAAGAGCACAATTAGTGGGAGCACTTAATTGTTTATTTATTAAAGACCTTTAGTGTTATGAGGCTTGCATGAGCCATCTCTTAATAAAGCATTGGTTGCCATATCTAAGCATTTTACACACTGGCGATATCTTTTAAAAGAGCCAAAAAAACTATAGCTGAGAAAACTGACCACAAATTTTTCACTTCACATTAGAAATCCCCAAAATCTGACACAAGAAGACCAGAATCACAGTATTTTGCTTAGCTAAAACTTTTATTGTTATCCATCAAGGAATCCACCCACATTATGCCAGACATTTTGCATATACAACCTCTATATGGGTTCTAACAATAAATGATGACTCTGAGTTGGTCAACTTAATTCCCCTTGACATATTATGACACTTCCCTCACCAGTCATTGCTATAATAGCTCTCTCTTTATGCGTTCAAATCAAAATTTTTAATTTCTATGTTAAATCTTCTGAGCCTACTGGACACGTTAGTTCAAGTTTACCTTCTCCAAACCCATCTGCAGATGAAAATTAAGCAATGACGATGCGCAGTAATTACAATTTTAAGACCTTAAGGCTTTGAATTCCTGACTTAAAATGACTTTGGAATATACATCTTTGGAGGGTATTCTAAGATATAAGGTAATATACTTATGCAAACAAGTCTTAATTTATTTGCTTAAGTTCCTAAATCATAATGGAACACTATCATTCTCCCATCATGGGCACTATTGGAATTTTAGTATAAATTATGATAGGCAGGTGCTACAAAGGCTACAAAATTATTAGTTCTGTGGCTTTAGCAAAATTGACACAAGTGCTATGAAGTTATTAGTTCTATTGCTTTAATTAATGCCAATTGGAAATACAAAATCCTATATTAATAGACAAAATAAACCTACGTGAGACAAAAATAGAGGTACTTTATTTGTTAGAAATGAGGAATATTTGTAGGGGTAAATTTAGTAGTTAATCATGAGGATTTTTAGGATGCACCTGAGGTAAGATCTTTTCTATTAGATGACTGATATTGCTGATTATTTATACTATAGTTGTGATGACCAGATATGATAAAATTCTTATTTGATGAGACTGACTTCCTTGTATGATATAATGCCTCATCAGATAGCTTAGCATCATCCTTCAGAGAAGGTGGATAACTCTGAAGGGTTGATCATCAATCTATCCTAGAATCAGTTATCTCCAACATAAATTTTGAATTCTCATTAGACCAAGATAATAAATCTCAATCTTGATTAATCTAGTCATCATAGTTGAGTCCCCAACAATACCCCTCAAGATCCTGCTTAAGGGGCACATACTTACGAATAAATCTACTATGAACTCTACTGATAACAGTACCAGTATCAACAGCTTTAATGGAGTATTCTTTACCCCCATGATAAATAATATTATAAGGACCAGCCCATAAGGTATCAAGTTTGTGAATCCTTCCTCCAGGTCTATGATGATAGAAGAGTACAAGATCCCCAACTTGGTATTTAGGTAGCGTAGGTCAATAAGCGTTGGTTCTAGTTCCCTCTTTTAAGGTTGCAGCAGCTAGAGAACTCAAAGCTAAAGCTTGTACTCGGATGATTTCATCAGCTAGCTTCCTCATAGCTAAATCAGTAGTTTTCAGGGTAGCCGCATCAAGTATAGGTTGTACACTTAAGGGGAGAATAGAATCCTGACCATATAAAGCTTTGAAAGGAAACATTATAATTATACAATGGTAGTTAACCCTATAAGCTAACATTGCACTGAGCAAATAGAGATTCCATCTACTAGGGTCATTGGAAGACATCTTTTGAAGAATGGATACAAGGGTACCATTTGCTTGTTCAACCGCACCATTAGTAGAAGGATTGTATGTGGACTTAAATGACTGTTAGGTACTCATTAATTTAGTGAGCTTGGAAGCCACCTGAGAAATGAAGTTGGTCCCATTATCCAATAACAGGACTTTTGAACTACCATGCCTGGAGAAAACTTGCTTAAAAGGAAAGGATGCAGTAGCCTTAGCGGTGACCATGGAGACTGAGATAGCTTTTAAACTATTTATTAGGATGGTCGATAGGTAATTAAATATATTGATGTCTATAAGGGGCAGTAGGGAGAGGACCCACCACATTGATACTCATAGTAGAAAAAGGTTTAAAAGTTCCCACAACTTTGTGTTGGAACATCAGATTTCCACCACGTTGTTGTTGGCAAGTGAGACAAGTATCCAACACGTCATGTACAGATTCTAGCACTTATCCCAGTAACAATGATTTTTTCAACCACTGTAAGGTCTTAGCGACAGCTCCATGCCCTACAGAGTGATGAGCCTCCATAATAGTATCAGTCCTCGTAGAGGGCCAAATAAAGGGCAACCATTTTGATCCCAACTACTTGTATAATGAACCTTCTTTAATCAGAGTATCTTTGGTTAAGTATTGTAGCTTCAATATAACATCCTTATATTCATGGTACCAGAGCTCAGGTCTACCAATCAAGTCATAGATGCGATCCTCCTCAGCAGAGAATAACGTTAGTATAGGCAATTGAGAAAGTTCATCAGCGTTTTGGTGAATAGCTCCAGTGCGATTTAAATTGTAAAGTCATAATTCTGGAACTTTAACGCCCTTCTAGCTAAGCGCCCATCAGGATCCTTCAATTGTTGCAACACTTCAAGGAAGTGTGATTGTGATGATAGTGAAATGCTTGCCATAGTGGTAAGAGCAAAAAAGCTTGATGGCAGATAAGACTGCGATGCATTCCCTCTCAGTAACGCTATAATTGCGTTCTGCCTTAGAAAGGGTTTTACTATAGTATGCGAGGGGTGATCAACCAGGTTAGTATCATGTTGAGCCAGAATGGCTCCAATAGCAATATCACTGGCTCTGTAAATAAAATAAAAGGTTTAGAAAAATAGAATGGGCTAAGATTGGTGCACTCACTAAGTCTTGGTGCAACAGATCTAAAGATTGCTGTTACAATTCTTCCCTTACAAAAGGTACTACCTTGTGCAAAAGGTAAACTAAAGGCTCCACAATCTCCGCAAAATGGGGTTATTTTTGCTATTAATAACCAACCATCCCTAAAAACACTAGGATATCGCGCAAGCTTTTAGGAACAGGCATGTCTGAAATAGTTTGTATCTTATTAGATAGTTGTAAAATCCTCTTGCGATTAACTTCATGACCTAATAATTCCATCTCAAACTTAAAAAAGCATACTTGGATGGTTTAGATTAAGCGAAGCGTGGCTCATCTGACCAAATACTTCATAAAAATGAGCAAAATGCTCGCTAAAAGTGCGAGAAAACAAAGTAACATCATCTAATTATACCAAAACACAAGAAAGTTTCAAATCCCCAAACAAGCCATCCATGGCTTGTTGAAAAGTAGCAGAGGCATTACAAAGCCCCTGCGGCATATGAGTGGGCTCAAATAACCCCTCACTAGAGATTAAAGCACATTTTTGATGGTCTTCAAGAGCCAGGTCAATTTGCTGATAATCACTGCAAGGTCCATAGCTGTGAAGTATTGTGACCCAGACAATAGTCTCAATTAATCTTCAATGCAAGGTAGAGGATATGAATCCTCTTTGGGTAACAGCATAAAGCCGATGATAGTCCATAACCACTCTATGACCCCCATCTTTTTTCCAAAAGAGTAGTAAAGGAGAAGGCCATGGACTCTTAGAAGGCGTTAATAGCCCCACATTGAGGTGTTGTATTAATTTCACTGAGACCTGAGCCTCCTTAACTTTAGATTTGTGATATGATCAAGCTTAAATAGGGGAAGTATCCCCGGTTTATCCTGATGTTGCACATCTTTCATTAGCCCTAAATCTCCAGGACCTAAGGCAAATATATCCGCATACTCTTCAATCAGAGCATCAGCATTATGCTGTTGTTCTGGAGTAAGCAAATCCCAAAAAATTGACGTCAATTCTAGCAGTGATAGGAGGATCTTCCAAACCAAATTCATGTAAATCTTCAAATTCTGATATGGATAAGATTTACTCACAGGAGTAGGCCGCACATAGGTGATGGGTTTATTGTGATTCAATTGAATAGGTTGAGAAGTGAGATTAACTAGTAGAAATAAAACAGTCCCATTGTAAGTGGGATCAAGGATGCCAGGGCAGATTAAAGCCTCCAAATGAGAGGGATTTTTGTAACGAAGATATCTAATACATGATCAGCGGTTCCAAATACTTGTACTCCAGTATCAATAATGACTTGAGCTTTTGGAGGAATGATAATCGGATTGTTAGAATATAAAGGCATTACTTCAGAGACACAAGCTGATGGAGGCGGAAGTATAGTCCTAGGTCTCATGATTTGGTATTCAAGACGTGAGATAGAAGTGAAGTATTCCAATAAAATTTCACGTCATTTGAGTTTGCCTTTGCTATTGGGAACGTCTTGTAGAATTAAAGGTACTCGGTACCCAATAAAAGAAAGGTAATTGTCCTTAAGACTGATGATCACATTAAAATCAATGAGAAATTTGGTTCCCAAGAGCAGGTCATAGAGTTGTTGTCCAACACTACTGCAGGGGCTGACACAACAGACTTCCCAAAGCGCATTGGAAGAGAGGAATAAGCTCCTATAGATTTAGTGTAGGAAGCACCACCAGTTCTGTAGTCTTGATAATGGTTTAAGTACGTCGCCAATTTGATTTTTTTTTTCATAAGCTGGGATGAGATTACATTGATGGGCGATACTATATTAATGATAGCCAAAACTTTCACCTTATGCACAATGACTTCCATCCTGGTCACATCAGTGCCAAAGTTTGAGATTGAAAACACTAAGAATTAAACGATTGAATTGAATTAGAAGAAGAAACAGAAGCATAAGCAGAAATAGTATCTTTGTTGGATAATTCATCATGGATATCAAGTTCACCAGAGCGGATATCACATAAAAGTCTTTAGAAGTGTTAAAAGGTTTCGATTGAGGCACTGGAGGTAGGTCAGCACAGGGAGCCTCCTGCCCAATGCTTACTTCTCTTTTCGACTCCACTACTTGTTTTTTTCCAACATTGAGATTACAAATGACCCACGAGACTGCAATAGTTGCATGGCTCCTTCTTTGGTTTGGGTTTGGACCTAGGCGGCATCACATGGATATAAATAAGAGTTTTATAGCAGAGGTCAGGTGTACCACACCATTAGGAATCTCCATGAGCGCTTCTTTGATATCAAGAATGGATCTGAAATTTCTTTTAAGTGATTTTAAATGTAGTAGCAGCTGAGTGCGAAAAGCAAACACACTCTTTACAGCTGATATGGCATCATCTACAGTAATCTGAAATGCAAGTAACAAGATTTTGTGCCCCATAATATAATCTTTTAGCAAAATCTTGAATTGACTCTCCTCGCTTGATTTGGATACTCATAAAGGCTTGCTTTGGTTAGATAGGATTTTATTACTCCCAAATTCTTTTATAATGGCGGTCTTCACTTGGGCCCATGTATTGCAAACCTTAAGGTGAGGAACAATGAACTCTTGAGTGAAATGGCTTAGGCAAGAGTTAATATGCCATACTTTCTGTTGATCTGTGCCTCATCCATTGCACGCTCATAGACAAAGAGAAACGAATGAATGCTACCTTCACCTGGCTCAAACTTATCCTTAAAGGTAGGTTTGAAGGTTTTGGTTTCATTACTCAAAACATGTACACCCAATACTCTTATATTATTGAGGTCCTCCAGTAAATTATAAACCCATTGAGCAATATGATTATTCGCAGGTTGTTGACTCAAGTTAGATTATGCTGTGATCCTCTCTTCCTGCTTGTTCTTAAGTAATCTGCATTTAGCAGATAACCATTCAATGGAAGCGTTTAACCTGTAAACTGGGTTTCTTGCATAGTTTGGTTAGCATAACATAGATGATGAGAATTATCCACGCCATCCAATAAGTTGGTTAAAGAGTAATCTTGGTAAGTCAGAAGGCCTTCCAACGATAAGAAACATCCTTGTGTTATGGCTCAGATTTGTGTTTCTAATGCCAGTACTCTCAATACTAGTAGAATTGAAGGTTCTGAATTGTGCATTGGAAGCGAGGAGCTAGGGGGTCCAGAGGGTCTTTGCAAATTATCTCAACCTGCTGGCCCCAGTGGGTCTTGTTGACAACAGGGCCTGGAGGACCACGTTCACCAGGAGGTTCCAGGGTTACTGAAGGGGACTAGGTGGTCCTGGCGGTCCAGGAGGACCAACATGGCCAGGTCTACCTTCTTTGATAGTATCCACAATTTGGACAAGTTGTTGTATTAGCCTGTCAAGCCTCAACAAAACGCTCCTCATGTTGGACCTACAATTGTCCCAGTTGTCTCATAATCTCATTCTCAAGGGTGGTGATAAGTGGTGAATAGGGTTAGAGACATCACTAACCTGCTGAGATACTTCTTGGCCGATGTATCCCACAACTCCATTATCAATTATAACCAACTGGTTATGTAGATTGTTGATTTCCTGTCTATTATCGAGTATGGCTTCCCAATTAAAACCATCCAAAGTTAGAAGCCATCTCATAAAATGAGGATAGTGAGTGAAATTGTTGTGCCAGGGTCATCTGGCATTAGATCTCGAGATGATGCAACTCCAAAATTTTGAAGTACATTTTGAATAGCGGGATGCATAAAATGACTTAGGACTGCTAAGTTCTAGCCAACCCAACTTCATTAGGTTGTAACACCACTTCTGTTTTTATAAGCTCATCATATTATCAGCAACTTTAGATACTCAGTCAAAATTAGGATGGGCACCAGGCTGGATAGCCCCCCTTATCAAACTCTGACCATTTCTTCTACATTTGCAGCTTTAATCTGATAATTATTTTGGCAGGGCCTCTATGGCCAAAACCATAGAAGCTCGAAATTGTAGATTGTTTGTATTAGTGGAAGGCATTTCTTGCCTGTTGGAGTTACCCATTGGGTGATACTCATTAATTTCTTAGAAGAGGGTCTTTTTTTCTAGACTATATTCATTGTTGTGTAAGTATGTTTTTACCAGGTAGCCTGGGAAGTGGACCTGGCAGTGAGCACCAGTATTGTAATTTTTGTAGAAAATTAAATAAGCAGGTGCTATGAAGGCTACAAAAATGTTAGTTCCATGGCTCTAGCAAAGATTGATACAAGTGCTATGAAGTTATTAGTTCCATTGCTATAATTCATTTCAATTAGAAATACATAATCCTGCATGAATAGACCAAAATTAAGCTACGTGAGACAAAATTAGAGATACTTTATTTGTCAGAAATGAAGAATGTTCATAGGGGTAGATTTAGTAGCTATTTGTGAGCATTTTTGGGATTCACCTGAGGTAAGACTTTTTCTATTAAATGACTGATATTGCTGATTAGTTATACCATAGTTGAAATGGCCAGATATGATAAGATTTTTATTTGATGAGACTGACCTTCTTGTATGATATTTTGCCTCATCAGATAGCTTATCAGCATCCTTCAGAGTAGGTTGACAACATCGATAGGTTGATTGCTGGTCTATCCTAGAATTGGATATCTTTGACATGGATTTTGAATTCACATTAGACTGAGATATTGAATCTCAATCTTGAATAATCCTGGTCTTTGTAAAATGAATCCCAACAGGAACCCTTATGTGAAAGGTGTGTTAATTTAATTAAATATAAGTATGATTGGAATGGACGTATAAATTATGTTCCAGCATGGCTAAAAAAATTTTAACCTTTGATCACACCAAATCTTAAAGGAGAGGACATATTGGTCATCTCCATTTACTTCAAAAAGCTATAAGCACATATACTTACACATGTTAGACTTCATTTAGAGTTTACTTTCGTCCAATGTGCTTGATGTTTAGTTGTTTTGGTCGATAGATTTATAAATTATGCTATATTTACCACATGCATTACACTAACATCAGTCAATAATATGTCGCTACTTTTTGTCAATCATGGCTTTTTCTTTTTAGGTTTCTTCACAAGCAGTAAGTGATTGATGACCTCAATATATCTCATGGCTCTGAAAAGGCTAAGGCGATATCCTAAAATCAGGTCATGTAGTTTATTTGCTTATTACTATCGTTCAAATAGTCATGTTAATAAAGATAAACGAGTCTCTTGGAGAGTAAACTGCAATGTTATTCCACCACAGCTCAGGACACATGAGCCGCTTATCTCCCACTAGCCCAGTTGTTGCGATTCCAATATGACTGGATGATAAGCCCTAAGGCAATATGGCGAAATGAATGAAATCCGCTGGAATTGAACCAGTAATGGTAATATAAGTGCTTTGGAATGAGGTGATATTGGGTTTAACCTGTTATATTGGATATAACGATTTTATATTGGTTCACCTCTAAAATAAGGCGATGTCAACATTCGATGAACCCATTTAAATCGCCTACAATTAGGGCGATAGAAATTTCGAGAATAACCAGCCAAAGCAAAGAATCGGTGGAACCAAATAGTCCAAGCTATGAGAGTGGTATCAGCTAAGCCACTGTAATATAAGCAAGATGGGCGATCAAAGGAGGGTTGTTAAGTAAGTAGAGGAAGAGTGGAACAGAAGGAATCCACGAGATTGCTTAAGAAAATTTAAAAGAAGTTGCAGGAGCAAGTGCTCCATATTTTGTATTAAGCTATATTCTGTTATTTCAAGGACAACGATCTTCATATCATTGGTCCAGATTGCTCAGTGGGTCAAACCCTGTGAAAATGCG
>JAKSZP010009241.1:0-268926 GCA_022478985.1 Massospora cicadina
GATGTTCTGCCTTCTCAGAATCAAAGATACTTCAATAGTGCATCAACTATTTGTGAAAATCAGACGTAAGGCCCAAGGGGAAATGAGGGAAGTAATAGAGCTGCGTCCTTGTGTTTTCTTAAGGTTATTAACTAAGGGAAATTCTCCCTCCATTTGATCATTGGCAAATGACAACATATTTGAGTCCAGATGAATCATAACATGTTGCCGGTGCCACCTTCCAACCCCAAAGATAACTGGAAAAACCAAGTTTGGCATTGCTGAGAACCAATCACAAAAGCTAAACTGATGTACTGAGAAAGAGACTGGCCGACGGACTAGATATGAGGTCTGGGAGGCTGAAGAAGCAACCATCACCAAAGGGCTTACATACAGGTCAAGCTCCAATTGTTGGGCTAGTTCAACACTCATAAAATTGCCCACAGCTCCAGTATCCACCAAAGCCTCAAAGGAAACGTGATGGGACCTAACACTAATCCTCATGGGCAGTAAGATGTAAGCTAAGTTCTCTTTATTAGAAGCTGTAGTTTAATCCATCATTACAGAAGAGATGGTAGTAGAGCGGGGAAACCACTAGGCAATAGTGGGAGTAAGCCCTTCAAAAGTAGGATTTTAAGAACATACTGACATTGTCACAATAGCCGTGGCAACTATGGGATGTGGATCAGACATTTTGAGTCGTACTAGGCTAATATTGCCAGAGTAAAATTTCTTCACAACCTGGTTCAGCTGAAAAGAAGGGACCATTGCTACGCCATTATCTATGAGAAAGGCGGAAATGATTAGGAATAATGGTTAGTCATTTATGTCAGGCAAACAGCAAGTTAGAATTAGACTGGCCTGCCAGCCTGAGTTCTATAGCACCCAAATGGCAAACCAATATGCCTGATAAACTGCTGCAGTACAAACGGTTATAGAACTTGGAAGGAGTTCCACAAGTAATTGTGTATGAGCCGTAATTGCATATAGACACCTAGTAAAATACCAGATGAACATGACCATTAACCCCAAGGGGTGTTGGGCTACCAGCGGAAAAGGCGGTTTGTTCTTCAACATAAAAAACTGGAATTGGGGAAAGGATTTTTAAGGAAAAAATAAGGAAGAAAATTGACCAACAATTTCTCAGTGCAAGGCAACTAATTAAGTAGTGTTAAATTGTATTGAGTCTAAGAAGGGATCAGGTCCCTCAAATTCACCTAACCTGGTGATTTTTTGGGGAAAGAGGCAGATAATCTCAATTGGAACTGACATGAAAGGAAATCCTCTTTCTGCTAAGCAACTTTTCAATAATCAATTCAGCCTTGAAATTTAGCTCCACTAAAGATATTTACGAAAACTATTAGCAAATATGGCGGGAAACCCCGCAAAAGAACCCGCGGGCTTGGCCAAACGAGCCAGCACCACCCCAAAGTAAGCAACTCCCAGTTACCCACCTCAGGGTCAACCAGAATTACCCGCTCTCAAGCAGCGGCTGTGAAAGCAGGCACCACCCCCCAACCTGGAGCTACTTCAACTAGCGCCAGTTCACCTGATCGCACTTCTGCAACCTGCACGCCAAGCTCTGCGTGCGCTACCTCCCACCAACCCGCTGGGCCCCCTCCAACCAAGGAGGCCATCACCCACGCTGTTTTAATGGCGTCTGCTCAGTTGAATGCAACTCAGCCCATCCAGGTATTCACCTCCCCCATTGTGTCAGCTAATAAAGCCCCATCTATTATTGCTGACACCGTGTTTCTGGCTCCCCCCATGAGGGGCGATACCCAGCTACCTGGCCCTCAAACCCTTGGATGTAAGGTTGGATTAGACGCACGTTCTGGTTCACTAAGCACCAAATTGAGACAATCCACTCTTCCCAATGGGGATTCAAATGGTTTGGATTTTGGAACTTCACACCAGTTCCAATCTCACCCGTCCCATTTAAACCCTGTAATCGGCACTTCTCAAGTCAGCACTTTATCATCATATGCTGAAAACGACCAATTTAACAATTAGCCAGTGAGTTATGCCCACAAAATCACAGCAAATACTCAGGCTGAATTTACCCAAAGAGATTGGGATGGTGATGAAACATCACCCTCCTCCCAATTGGCTGGAGTTAACTCCAATCTGGATGGGCCTTCCCAATTTAGCGAGGCCCAATAATCCGCCCCTCAATTCAATATGACGCCAGCAACTGCTGGTACATTCCAGCAACAGGGGAACTCCGCAAACTTGTCCAAACCACCAGCTCGCATTCAAGCCACGATTGCAGCTTAAAGACAAATACAAATGTACCAAAGGAGCCACTGGGGCGTGGCAAAAACCTCTGGCACCAAAGTTACCCAAAGCTGATCCCCGTGAAGTGGCGTTTATTGCTTATGTTAAGAAGAAATGGGCCGAAACTAGAGCGCAAAAAGCTCTACCTCGCTCAACCCTCTCCCACGCGATTTTCCTTTATTATGGGTTTAACCCAGATAAATTCTATACAGAGGATTACTTCTCATACTTTGCAGCGATCGCGGAGATATTCAAAATTAACACCACCATCCATGAATCAGTGGAGGGCCACTATATCGATGTGGGCTTCACTGAAGCTGCCCTTGCTGACCATGCTGCCACCCTCCAGGTCATTATTCCGCGTGGATCTCTTCGCATCTCCCGCACATGCTCTCACCTGGAGAAAATTTCATGGGTTACTTTTTCCAACCTAACAACGACTGTTGATCCTGAGTCTCTTAAACTGGCGCTCCATCGTGGTTTAATGGAGTTTGGGTCTGTTCTTTCAGTGGACTTTAGCGTCCCCTCTTACTATGCTCCCACTCAAAGAGCTCGCACTGCTAGGGCGTCGTTCATCCCCTCCCCCACTGTATCTCGCAACATAGAGGTTATTCCTCGTGTGGCGGTAGTTGGGGCATGCCCTGAGATCTTTTTTGTCGACCCTGATCAGGCGCGCCCCCGGTGTTCATGGTGTAACGCCCTTGGACACCTGTATAGTGGCTGCACAGCTCGAAAACAAGCCCTCTTAGCCACCACCCAGGGGCCTAAACCAGGCCAAAAACGATCCCACGTGGCCGCAGCAGCAATTCCACAACTCACACATTGGGTTCCCGTTCAAGACCTGTCCCCTGAGGCCTTACGCCTAGCAGTTGAAACAGCTAACCCCACTATTGGTAAAGATACCTTCGCGCTCATGCCCCCTTCCAGTGGGCACCCCCTCCAATCTCCCAGAGTCAACTCCCTCTCTCACCAGGCGCAAGGCATCTCCCACAGGGCGCCCCTCATCAGCCACCCCCACTCAGGGCTCCGCGGCACCCCCACCAACCTCCACCAGCGATTTATCGCATCAACCCTCAGCTCCCAATGGAGCTATGCCCACCAGCATGGACTGGCAACCTGCGGCCTGCGGTAGAAGTGCCACCTCAAAGAGTCCTACCTTAGCCCCACAGTCCATTTCGCGCGGCTCCTTTGCAGTGTTGGAGGAAGTGAATATGGACTCAGACTCATCAAATGGGGACACCGCGGAGGTCGCCGTTGAGCACCCTCAGGTCCTTCTCCTGAAACGGAGTGGGGGCAGCATCCTAGGCTGGCTTACTGGGTCCTCCGCCCCCCACCCTCTCCTTCCCCTCAGAACCCTCGACGCTCCTCACGGATTGCAGCTAATATTCAAGCTAAAGGACTCAAAACTAGCCTTACAGCAGCAGGTTTAAGCGCTGGCAACCCACCAGGACATGGAGGGGAACAGCTATGAGTCCCCACGGCAGCACCCTAGCCCTGCAATCCATCAACGCAAATGGGTTGTGGGACTTTAAGCAGAGAGCCCGCCTCCTCCGCAACTTCAGGTCAGCACAAATTGACATCGCTACTGTCCAGGAGCCCCATATCCTCCCCCACGAACAATCTGCATGGAATAGACAGTTTGGAGGCAACTCCTTCTGGACAAACCATGCTGTCCTTTATTGTTTTGAATCCCCGGGTTAAAACCCAACTTTTTTCTCAATATCTAGGTGGCCGCCTCAACTGGCCAAACTCACCACTCCTGACTTCTCTTTCTTCGCTGCAAGCATCTACCTGCCTAATGCAGGTCAGGAGCAAAACTGGCTCTTGGAAGAGCTCGTCCAACTCAATCTCCTAAGGAATACAGTCCTTTTGGGAGATTTCAACACAACCATAAGTTGCGTTCGGGACTCTTACTTCCCTGCAGCAATGGAACGCCCTGGATAAGTCGCCTCCAGGATTTCCTTCGCCTGAGTGGCTTTATGGATGCGCTTCCACCCTCCACGTCTGGCCTAGGTTGCATGACTAGGATCCAGTATGATGGAGGAGCTTTACAGTCAGCGTCACGCGTAGATATGGCTTTGATTGGTCCCCTGCTAATTGGCCGCGTCTCCTCTCCCATCTCTCGTGACAACCATCTGTTTGATCACAGGTCACTCACCGTTGTCCTCACCACCACGTTTAGACTATCGCGTGGTCTCTGGCCTAGGGTTGCCCCAGCTCTTTTCAACAACTCCTTCACTAAGGAGAAGCTGTCTATAACCATCCGGGAGACTCTCACCTCCCCCCACCCCACCTGCTTGACCACAAGGTTAGAAGGGCGGTGACCAAGGAGGTTATCACTCGCGTTGCTTACAACTGTGCCAAAGCTCAGATGACCGCAGCTCGCGCCAGAGTCAAAAGGGCGGAA
This sequence comes from Massospora cicadina, assembly GCA_022478985.1. Lineage (NCBI taxonomy): Eukaryota > Fungi > Entomophthoromycota > Entomophthoromycetes > Entomophthorales > Entomophthoraceae > Massospora > Massospora cicadina. The sequence goes on from JAKSZP010009241.1 coordinate 4,664, forward strand.
GCCAGAATCAGACATCTGGAGCGAAACTGCCAGCCTTCGCCCTCTCCCAGTTTGTTGGAAGACTGGGAAGCTATGCAGGAAGCACTCAGCTTGGAGCTCACACTGCAGGAAGAACGGGCAGCAAACTTTACAACATCTTGTTACTATGCTTAATGGGAACGCCCCACCCGCTTCCTCTTTCAGAAACAGAAAGCCCGGTCAACAGTGCAGGATATTAATGCACTGAAGATTGGCACTACAACCACTTCAGATAAGGAGGAAATCACGTAGGAACTACACCGCTTCTACTCCAGCCTCTTCCATGCCACCCAGGTGGACCCGTCGGACATCCAAGACTTCCTGTGGTGGGCTCCAGAACCGCCCATTGACCCACGGGCTGATGAGGCTCTACTGGCGCCTATTTACATCCAGGAGGTGATGGAAGCCCTTCTGAAATCCCCACGGCTTAAAGCCCTAGGCCCAGATAGAATACCCTTCGAGGTGTACCTTCTGGAACCTGCGGTGATAGCCAGAACCCTCCGCGACCTCTTCGCTGCACTCTTGTTGAATGGCGAGGTCCTCCCCAGCTCCAGAGGCTCAATAACGACCCTCATTCACAAGAAGTCAGACCGTGAGAACCTGGCGAACTGGCGCCCCATAGCGTTGATCAGCACAGACCACAGGCTCTTCACAAAGCTTCTGGCTAACTGCATCACCAAATGGGTGTCACCTCACCTCTCCCCATCCCAGCACGGTTTTATTCCGGGGAGGTCGTTATGGGACAACTATAATGACCTTCACATGACTTTGACTGCTAACTATCATAAGGTGAATGGCTTTGTGGCTCTCCTGGATATGGGAAAAGCATATGATAGGGTGGCCAGGAAGTATATCTATGCTTCCCTGGCCCGCTTCCATATCCCCCATAGCTAGGCGCTGGATATCAGCGCTCTATGACCAGCTCCACACCAGAGTCCTGGCGCCAATGGGATTTACATTGGCAGTACCAGTTGGATAAGGTCTCCGGCAAGAGGACCCCCTGATCCCTATCCTTTTTAACATCACCCTCGACCCCCTATTGGCCTCCTTACAGGACAAGCTAACAGGGATTCTGGTCCCAGGTAAAGCCCCCACCCGCACCATGGCGTTTGCAGATGACACCGTCATTGCATTTGGCTGCCCTGAGGATGTTGCCCTCGCTGCTGTGACCATTGAGAGGTACACCAAGGCGTCCAAGGCCATGGTCAACACCTCCAAGACAACAGTTGTACAGGTCAGCTCCCCCACCTTCCCCCCACCATTTGGTATTGAACCTGTGCGCGGTACCTTCCGTCACCTGGGCGTTCTCACCAACCAACAAGGAGTTGCGCTAAAAGACAATGAGGACTTGCTCCTTGCAGCAGTTAACTCAAGGATTGCCAGCTGGAACCAGTGGCACATCACCCCCCAGGGTCGAGCTCTGATGGCCAATGTGTTCCTCCTCTCCAAAGTCTGGTTCCTAGCGCACGTCTGCCCATTTATAGATGCCTTTTATACGCGGCTCAATGTACTCCTCCGCTGTTGGATCTGAGGCTCAAAACATCCACCAATGGCCCTCTCAACCATTGCCTGACCCTGTAATGAAGGTGGCCTAGGGCTTCTGGACACGCGATCCCACGCCACCACAATCTTCCTGAAGTTCCTATGACCGATTGTCTGCTGGGACGCGACCCCATGCCCCAATGGGCGCCCGCCCTCCGCCATCAGTTTCAGCAGCTCTGGGTCTTCCTAGAGCATCTCTGACCTCATTAGGGGAGTGGCTCACAAACCACCCAGGCCATCGCCTGAAACCATCCTCATCCCCTACTGGAACCAGGCTCTCCTTGCCCTTAAATGAGTATGCGCGCGGATCCACCATGCCTTCCCATACAGAAGGGATGGCCCTGGCCTCAGCCCCCGTCGCCATGCAATTGTGCATAATGGACAAGTTATCACAACTCGCCTCAACCCCCAAGATCGTCCTCCCATCCGCCCAAGACTCCTTGATCTCCTCCCTCCCTCCGTGAGATTCAACCTTAAGGAATTGTGGAAGGACTTCTATCACCCCATCCTATCAGAAAAGGTGTCCAACACCTTATGGAGGGTGCTCCACTGTTCATACAGGACATGGGACTGGACTGGCCCTACTTTCCAGCACCAAAGCTGCCTCCGCTGTGCAGAGCCTATATGATTCCCACCTCCATCGTTTTTTCACCTGTCCAGGTGCCGCCACATTTTGGACAAAGGCCCGCACGCTCCTCCATGCTCAGCCCTGGTCTGGACACCCTGTGCGAGACCTCATGTTCGAGCAGACGTTGCCTGGTTGCCACCAACCCCTCCGTGTCCTCGCCTATGCCACAGCCATCTGGACCATCCATAACTCCTTCCTTCGTGCTGCCTTTGACCAGCAGGTGTGGACCCTTCCACACATGATCACCCACTTTCAGGTACACTTTGAGATGGCCCTGAAGGTCTGCACTATGTCGCCAACCCTCCCCCGCTCAGTTGTCACTGCAGCATGGCTCTGGTGCGCAAACCCCCCTCCCTTTCTCGATGCCTCCTCCCTCCCCCTCCCTCGCCTCAGGCTCTTATGAGCCCAGGCGTAATTTTTAAACATCGTTTATTCCCCCCTCAGGTTGGGACCATCTAGTACTAAAAAAGACTAAAGAGATGTTATCTCTACATCAGATGTCAACTATGGGCACATAAAAGACTGGACACATAGTATTGGCATAAGAGATTTAACTTCCATAAAATCAAAAGCATATATGAAGTCAAAGGTAGAGGAGCAATACATGAAGACTAAGCTCAAACAAATGTTGGATGCTGACTTACGTGTACCCTCCCAGAGTACATGGTCACCCCACTGTTAATTATAAGAAGGATAATGGTGGTCACATGATAGTTATGGATTACCAGAAGCTAACCAGCCTCTCTAAGAAGGACATCTATCCAATTCTACAGATTGATGATACTTGGCCCGACTCTCTGGCTTTTATTTCCTCTCTATGATGTACCTTGCCTGAAGATATTAGCAGATGCCTCTGTAGCCTGAGGATCAAGAAAATGCGCGTTGTTATGAACAAGATTTTTTAACCTACCTTGTCTCTTCAGGGATTATGAAACGCTCCCACCTTTTTGTTGCTATGGACCACATCATGCAAGAACTCATGATAAGCTGTGTGGTAAGCCACTTAGATGACATAACTTTGTTCTTAATAATCTTTACTATACATCTAGACTACCTCAATTCAGTTTTTTCCAAAAACTGAGAGAGAATAAAATAAAGTTAAAACCTACAAAATATCTTTTTTAGCAGAGTTGGATTTTTAGGATGTACCATATTGCAAGAAGGTCTTTTAAAAATTTGTAATAAAGTTTAAGCAATCACCAAAATGCCTGAGCCAAAAAGACTTTGAGACATACAGTTATTTTTAGTAATAACTGGACAAAACATCAAATTATCCCTACATTCTGATCAACTCGTAAACTTCTTGTCTGTCCACTTGACAAAAACACCCCTTTCATTTGGGGAATACAGCAAGGAACTGCATTCAAGACCATGATAGATCTTTTCAAGAGAAGACTGATTCTACGACGCCCAAACTATGGAAAGCCATTCATTCTGCTTACTGAAACCTAGGAATTAGCCATAGGCACCACCATCTCTCAATTAGATGATAAAGCATTGACCACCCGGTGTCCTATTACAGCAAAATGCTTTCCAAAGCTGATTTAAATACAGTGTCATGGAAAAAGAGTGCTTAGCTGCTACCCTGGCAGTGAAGCACCTCTGGCCTTTCTTGCATGTTATAAACTTTACAGTCATTACAAACCATGCTTCTTAAAATGGCTTCAAAACTGAAGATCTTACAGGAATACCAAACCATTGGGCTCTCAAACCTTAGCACTATTACATGATTATTGTCCATGAAGCTGAAATGAAACACATAATTGTGGAAGGACAGAGCTGATTTCTAATAACTTATCTAGACAATAACAAAGCTGAACAGTTACAAGACCTATTCATGAATCAGACTGTTGATTATCTGGTTTTTGGTTGGTTTGCTGGTGCATTTTCACACCTTATTTTCAACGATTAATAGCAGGAGAAGAGCAAATCTACTGCTATGATAAATAAGATATTGGGTTGTTTGACCACTTTTATATACAATTTTTGTAATAAACAAGCTTAAAGATTTATATGTTTTTATGGATTTTATTTAAATTTAAATTTATTGCGGGGAAGGCCGACCATGGGACAGACACTTCCAAATATGACTCAGAAGAGACAAAACTTAGTACCAGGGGAGGCACCCCAGAGAAACGATGCTATCTCTTGTTGCCAGCGGGAACGCCACTTATGGGGAGGGGAGGAAACATGAAGGGGCCATAGCCACAATTGAGCACGTGTGGAGGAAGGGGTCTGATTTGATGAACCAGACTGGGAACCAGGAGGAGACCAGTTGTCGGCGACGCGGTGGGAGGTATCCAAACATCCACACTTGAAAGTGGTCCACCAAATGAGACCGGAATCTGTGGACCACTTCTGGGAGGGTGGGGGTGGAACCTGCGATGGCATCTAAGACAATCGTGTGGATGGTCCACATGGCGATTGCAACCACCAAAGCACGAAGGGAGGGTGGAAGGGGGGAGGCCATTGATAGAGCAAACATATCTCTTGACAGACTGAAGGGATGCGTTTGATCCTGGCCCACAGACGTTGAACTTCGCGCCATATCACTTTAGAGGTGGGGCACTTCTTTAGGCGGTGGAACAGCGTTCCATACTGGCCACACACGACACAGGATGAGTGTAAAGCGTTAGAGCGCTCAGCTGTATGATACACCTACCTCAGGCAGCGCCACACATGGGAGCAGACTTGAGGTTGCAACATAGGATGGTGTGCATATTTCCAGATATTTTTTTGGGTCTCAATGGAGTAAGGGATGTCCATCATGTCCAGGTAGTCCACCCTGGATAGGACATGGGGCCGAATGGGGATTACGCCATCATGGATGGGTAGCCCCTGTACCTCTTGTGTGAACTGAGGAGAGGGGCGGCCTCTTTGGGTTGTATGTCTGCTAATACGAATTCTCCACTCAGCACTCCACATGGAGAGTAGGATTCGTTTGTAGTGGGCTTTAGTCCCGTGAGGACTTGTGGCCAGTGTGTGTGAAGAGAGGTATTTCATCAGGGAGTGGGGGTTCGATGGATTGTTGAGGCCCAAGGCGCGGGAGAATTTGGAGCGGGCTGCGCGGGACCAGTGTTGAGAGGGGAGTGTAGGGGTGTGATGGCCGCAATCCAGGTGCCCAGGACCTTGGCTGCATGGGCTTTGAACTCAAGCAGGCCCATGCCACCATGATGTTGAGGGCCAAACATGACCTCTAGCCGCACTGGTGGAGGGCGGCCCAACCAAAGCCATCCTTGCATCAAGGCGTACAAGGATTTTTAGAAGCTTGGGGAGAAGGGGATGGCATGGGCTCCAAACCAGACTTTGAAGAGGAGCATAGAGTTGGCTAAAACAACCCTGCCAGTAAGGGAAGTAGGGTGGGCTCTTAGAGAGGCGATTTGCTTCATCACGTTATCCAGAATATGGCACTCCATTAATGCTGATGCATATCCGCCTGCCTCCATCCACACGCCCAGATGGCATACTGGTTCTATGGTAGGACGTGGCTCGAAGGGGAGCACCAGTGGGGCGGTGTGTTTTGAATTAGTAGGGCGAGGATGTGGGCGAGCAGATGGGCCAGGTAGGGAACTAATTACTGGGGTCTAGCAGTTTTGAAACTGACCAAGGAGGATGATTTCGGTTTTGGAAGCGTTCAGTGCCGCGTTGCTTACCCGGGAATACTCCTGGATGAGAGCTTCAAGCGCACGTGCATCTTGATTATTAGACACCCCAACCACACAATCATCTGCGAACGCCATTATCTTGACTGGGGCTTGGCCTGGCACTTGGACCCCAGTGAGTTGGGCATTCACATTTTGCAGTAGTGGGTCAAGGCTGAAGTTGTATAAGAGTGTGCTGAGGGGGTCCCCTTGTCATAAGCCCCTTTGAGGGCGGACTACTTCCGTTAGGAAGCCAGGGCCACGCACTGCCATTGTTGCAGATTCCGTGAGCAGCATCACCCAGTTTATGAAGCGGGGGGGTAGGCGGAATTGATAGAGGCAGGCCCTTAGGTATTCCCAGTTCACTCTATCATAGGCCTTTTGTTGGTCCAAGAATACAAGTGCCCCAGAGGCTGTGGATTGACATACATTAGCCACAGAGTGCACGTTATCCCAAATCGACCTTCTGGGGATGAAACCAAATTGTTCTGGGGAGATGGTGGCAGATGCTACAGTCCCTAAACGGTTAGCCATGATTTTTGTTAAAATTTTGGTGTCTGTGTTTGTTAGAGAAATGGGGCGCCAGTTGGCTAAGTATAGCTTATCCCTTTCTTGAAGAGTGTGACAGTGAAGGCCTCATGTCCTCCTGGTAGGAGGCGCGTTTCCATCAGGCTTTGGTTAAGTGAGGCGAGCAGCAATGGGGATATATACTTGAAATATTTTTTGTAGAACTCATATGGAATGCCATCTGGGCCTGGGCATTTTCAGTTTGGTGCACCGCAAATGGCTGTCCATAATTTGTTCGGAGTAATCAAATTAATTATTTCCAGGTATTGGAAAATGGAGCGGATGTGGGCTCAGTTGAGAAATTCTGCCACTTCAGCTAGCTGAATTGGGTCAGATCAGTACAACTTGGAGTAATACTGTTGCATTTCGATTGCCACTTCAGCTGGTGTATCCACAATGGAATTATCTGATCTTCACACCTGTGTGCAGGCCACGCTCTGGCGTGGTGCGAAATTTTTTTATTAAAAAAATGTGCGGTGCACTTGTCACCTTTTGTGATGCGTGTGGCCCTGTAATGAACACAAACCTGATGTTTGTGTTGTCTTTTGAGTGCATTGAGGTGGGCAGCTGCCTCCGCCCACTTCTTTCCCATGCCGAGCTGTATCTTGTAACTGGGATGTTGAACTCCAAGTGTGCCAATTCTTCCAGAGCATGTGAGTAATCGCTATTGTGTCTCGTGAGCATCTGGAGGAGAGATGGCGAGAGTGGCGGATGGTGTTATCTTTGAAAGTTGCCCATGTGGAAATGGGGTCCGCGCAAAATGGTGCAACAAACTTTTTTGCCAAAGCTTCCTCTTCTACCCATGTGGAAAATCCTGGCAACCCGAGCTCAGGAGGGCAGATTTTGTACCAATGTGGGGCCTTAGCAGCTGTGACAGGTAGGTGGTAGGTTAGTGAGACTAGTCGATGGTTGGAGAATTTTAATTTTGTTGTCTTTAAGTGGGAGATGTGGGGATGGAATTTCGCCGGCGTTAGAATAAGGTCAATGCGGGTCATGGACCTTAATTGGCCGTTAGGGATGTGAGGATGCATCATGTTTTCGAGCAGTGAGGCATGTTGCAGCAGTGAATCCATTAACACAAGGGTGGCCTTTATAACGCGTAGTTCTACGTGACCCTGGGGGGCGTGGGGTGAGGAAGGCCACCAGTCTGTTGGTGTGTTTAGCCAACAGTTCATGTCGCCGACTAGGAAGGAGTCTGGGGGTAGTGGGAGGGACTTGACCAACAAGAAAAATTCCCGACGCTCACATGCACCATTTGGGGTATAGATGTTGACAATTGCGTGTGCTACATCAGCCCACAAGAAAGTGACAATAAGTACTCGGCCATTTAAGAATGTTTCTGAGGATAAAAATTTCAAGAAATTATTTTTCTGAATTAGCACCCCACAGTGCATTGACAAAAAGGATAGGGATGGGAGGGGCATTGTTTTCCAAGCTTCCTCAGAACCTTGTGGACAGTGGGACTCCTGGATGGCCAGAATATTCATGGGTAAATTGGTTGTAAAAACTCAGTTTCCTAGCCCGGGATGGGGAGGCCTTGAGTTCGGCGATATTCAGCATCCCTAGAGTGAAGGTTTCCCCCATTGCACCTTAGGTGCGAGGGGTGGGCACCGGGCCCACCATCCTCTTCTAGATCCCCGCGGGCCTTCACAGCAGCACAGGTGTTAGCAGCAACGCTATCAGAGTTTTTGTTGATTTTTGCAGAAAGAGTCACGTTGGCTTTAGCCTTCACTTTTTGTTTTCCCGACGTCAGACAAATTTTTTGTGGTGCAGGTGAATTTGGTGCACCGTTGAGCGGGTCAAAAAAAATTTTTCAGTTGGGATGGGTCCCAAGTTGGTTTCAACTGGAGCTTGGGTGCAACGATTGGGTGAGAACAAAACTCCCATCGGATACTCATATTGAGTGGCCCGCTCAGCATGGGCTTCCCAATCTGATTGGATGATGGATTTCCGAGTTGCTTCTGTGTGAAGGTCTCCATTTCCTCCTGGCATTGTGAGTGTGGGATAGCAGTGGTGGCTTTGGCCGCTTCCTTAGCCGCGGCCCTATGGGCCTGCTTGGCCTTCTTCTGCTCTTGTGGGGAGATAGGCTTTACCAGTAGGTAGCAGCCTTGTGCTCCCCGTGGGAAGGCCTCCTTGGTGCTTGCGGTTGGTTTGGAGTGCGCCTCTCTACTGGCCATGGTTGCCAAGGGGTGCTCTTGGAATGTGACGCCTTCCTTGATGGGGCATGCATGTGCCTTATGGCTGAACGCGTCACAGTGGGTGCAAATGGGGGGCGCGCAAAACACGGTCACCCAAAATGGGTGGCTGGTATGCCCTGCAATATCAATAAAAGTGGAGTGTGGGATCTGGGTTAGGTCCTTCACGATCTCCTCAGTTGGGGTCAGAACTGCAATGGCTTTGCCAGTGCACAGGTGTGGCATCAGCGTGAAGCGTTGCATTTCAAAAGATCGTATTTTGCCATATACAGTGAGACCATCTTTCAGGTGTTGTTCCAAATTGTCACGTTTTACCGTAGTAGGCAAAAAGTTGAATGTGAGGAAAATTTGGTTTGATTTGTCCATCTGGTGCATTTAGTTTTGATGACCCGTTGCCCTTTGGGGGAGGTTGACCACTACGTGCACCACTGCAGCCTCGTCTGCTGCCATTTTGCTTTTGAAACCTAGGTCCAGCCAACCATGTGACATGGAGTGAGGTGCAACATACACCGCGGTTGGGAAAATTGTGTGCACATCTTCACAAAACTTTTCCCATAAGGCCATTTTTTGGATGTCCAGAAACACGCAGACTCCGAATTCCACCAACGAAAGTGGCTGGGAGTGTGGCGTGTTGATGTACTGGTTGCATTGTGCTTGCCATGCGAGTATCTCTGGGGAAATAGTGACCGCCAGTTTCTTAGTATTTTTGTCAATTCCGCCGGATTCTCTGGGGCTTTTTCAAACGTTGGAGGCCGCGGGCCTTCCACTGCTCCTCTTACCTTGCTTGCCCAATTGCTCCCCGACATGGGTGTAGACTAATCTCCTCTGTGAGATTATCAAACTAGATTCAGTCTTGAATTGAATAGGTTGCAATAGTGATTGCAACGAGAAAGAAAAGTCCCTTTTTATGGATTTTATTAGTCACTGTTAAAGATTATGAAATGAATCCTACTGTTATCTCGGTGCTTAGTATTTAATGGTGGTGAGGAAAGAAATTTGGATTAAGCTATGCATGTCCAAATTAGAAAATATGAGGATTCAACCTAACAGAGCTATTGAGACTCATCTCGTTTACATGAATTAGCCAATGGAGGGTGATGACAGGTAGTACAGATTCGTGAGGTAAGGTTTTGATATATTTTACTCAATTATTGATTGGAAAATATTTGCACCTTGTGAAGCCCCCTCCAACCCTATAAAAGGGGCCAGTCTCCGCTGTGTAAATTGAACTTAATTTGCTGTAAGACGGGAGGGACCTCCAAATAGCCCCTGATTTCACCACACAATCAGTGCAATACAACTGCCAAAACTCGTGTTATTTGCCCAAGTTGTATTAATAAAAGTGCTATCCCAATTTGAGGGGTTCCATTGAGAATTGACCAGAGTATTTTAGCTGATATTATTACTTACTTCATCTTAAACACTCTGTTGGAATTCTCTATTTGCAATATGTAAGCCTTGTTAAGGAGAGAAGATCAACAGATTTGAGCATGTGGGACATAGCATTCAAAAAATTCAGTTATTTCAAGATGTCCCAAATTAAGGCTCGATCTCAAGTCTTTAGGCAATATATTAAATTTAAGATTTATTAGAATTACTCTAAATTCGACCTAAAGTCATTTTAATTATGCTTACAAATATTTTAGTTATTTACGAAGTCACATTCACCCAACTCCACCATCTGTGGCCTAAAGCTCATAATATATGTATCAGCTGTTCATTCTGGAAGTCAACAAGTTTGACCTTTTCACTTGAACTATTGAAAGAGCTCCTACTAAAGGTAAACACTAATTTAACCTATGCTATGAAGCTATCATCAGGAGACCCAAAAGCTCAGCTTACCTTCCAGGTGGGACGTGATGAAGTACATGCCGCGTGGGAATCAAGAATGACTGATGAATCACTCTTCACCATTTAAATTTAAATTTTATTTGAGGTAGGTCAACCTGGGGATGATACCACACCAATTAGGGAAGTGAAGAAAATGGGAAAGGAGGATAAAACCCAGAAAACCTCCATGCGCAGCATATGATAGGCCAGGAACTCCATGGACCGCCTTTGCTATTCGTTATCTCAGTTTAGGGCATTGGTGTGCAAAACCAACACAGTCAAAATCGTCCCCTATCCAAAGTCCATTACCAGGATCAAACTTGGGAGGCAGTGGTAGAGGGTCCATACTCTACCACTGGGGTATCCTCCCTAATCACTCTTCACCTTTCTTTTTGAATTATGATTTCCCTTATACTTTCAACAGTACTATTAATAGTACTGTATTATTTTTAATATAGTACTTTTTCAGCAGAACATATTATCCATCTTATTATATCTAGGTTCTTATTTTATTATAATAAACAAAGTCTCGTCTAATCTTGCATCTAAAATAGCCCTTTCCTCTCGGCTGACTATAGCCTTCTTCAGTTAGCCACCATATTGGGTTTCCCAGCGTTAGCACCACCAATAAACATCTAACAGAAACCCAATACTGGTGCTCCTTAAAGAGGAGCTTCCAAGGAGCACCCCAAGGAACTACTCTCAACATCGGATGAAGAAAATCAATTTACAGTGAGCACTTCATTGACTGACCTTCTGACCTGCCTCCTCTAAAATAGCCAAGACACAGTGACAGTGGGGACCAACTTTTTAAAGAAACCCTTTGAGTGTATCCCAGAAGACTATGTGCACTTCAGAACGCTCTTTAGGCTAAAATCTTTGCAGACATGTTAAGGACGCCTGAAGAATTTAAAAAGATGTTAGTGAGCAAAAATGCGATCATTATAAAGAAAAAAATTAATGAAGACAATATTTAATTAAAAGATTCAAGAATCCCGTTTCAGGAGGTGTGGGATACTAGGAGGGAAGAAGCTTTTGAAGATATTATACAGCGGAATGCTATTGGATGCTAGGACCAGTCTACTGAGATGAGAAAGTTATGTTCAAAAACCTTTTGGCTTTAAACAAGACCAAAAAGAAAATTGGCCAAGCTACAACACATCCTCCATTCAAAAGAAATTATCAAAATAATCAGAGTGCTCAAATTTTGATAAAAACAATTAATTTTTAAACTAGCACTAATATTTATTTAGGTGATAAATTCAAATTTCAAATTATGAGGCCATTTCCCCCTCTGCTGTTTTGTGACAGAAAGTGGAAATGAATCTCATTGCCTGTTTAGACTAAAAAGTGTCAAATGGCAAATCAAAATTGACTAGTGAGCCTCAGCAAACTGATCAAAACTACCAATTGGGGAAGAGTCAAGAGCTAAATTCCAAACTCAATGATGAAATTAAGCTTCAAAAGCTAATTACATATTTGATGATGGGATAAGCCTCATGAGCTAATTTCCAATTTCAATAATGGAATTAAGCCTCAGAAAGTTAATTCCCATTTTTGATAATTGACTTAAGCATCAAGAGCTAATTTCCAAATGTGATGATGGAATTAAGCCTCAAAATCTAATTCCCAAATTTTATGATGGAATTAAGCCTTGAGAGCCCCAGGGAAGCTCTGAATACCTACACTGCCTCAAGATACCAAAAGCGCCAGACAAAATACCTGTGACTTACCTTAGCTTGAGAAGCAACAAGCCCATTAAATTCAGCATCTCTCATCCAAAAAATGGACCAGATATTACCAAAACTAATTATCTAAATAACTTGGTCAAGCTCATATCATGGGAAAATGCCAGTCCTGACAAATCTGAGCCTGATAAAAATTACCAGCTGATTCACAACAAAAATTATTGCAAATACCTCAAACTTTATTCAGGCCAATATTTTCTGCAGAGGCTAAGACCTACTCCCCATAGTCAAGGCTTGAGGTGGGCTATGTTGGGATTCTCCCTTTGCAAGGTGTAAGCCTTGTCTAGTGGAGAAGATCAGCAGATATGAGAATTTGGGACATATCCTTCAAACTATTCAGTTATTTCAAAATGTCTCAAATTAAGGCTTAATCCTAAGTCTTCAGATCATATTTCAAATTTAGGATCTATTTATATTACTCCAAATTCGACCTAAATCATTTTAATTAAGCTCACAAATATTTTACCTAATTATGAGGCTACATTCACCCAACTCCAACTTCTGTGGCCTAAAGCTCCTAATATCTAAATCAGCTGTTCATTATGGAAGCCAACAAGTTGGACCTTTACATCTGGACTATTGGAAGAGCTCCTACTAAAGGTTAATAGTAATTTAACCTATCTTATTAATCTAACACCAGGAGCTCCAGAAGCTCAGCTGACCTTCCAGGTTGGACGTGATAAAGGACAGGCAACGTGGAAATCAAGAATGACTGATGAATCACTATTTACCATTCCAAATGAATTATAATTCCCTTTATACTTTCAACAGTACTATAAATAGTACTGTCTTTTTTAAAAAAGTACTTTTTCAGCAGGATATTTTTCATCTTAATTTATTTAAGTTCTTATTTTATTATAATGAACAAAGTCTCATCTATACTTGCATCTATAGTAGCCCTTTTCCCCACAGCTGACCATAGCATCCAGTAGTCAGCCACCATATTGGGTTTTCCAGCGTTAGCGCCATCAAACACATATGGCAGAAACCTGATACACTCTTTTTACAATATTCAACTTGTAATTGTCTAACACAAACTATTGGAAGGATGAAGATGAACCAATTCAGAAGATGCTCGTATGACTATTAAAAAATGAAAGTTCTTGATGAGTTACTTTTTTAAGAAAGTTAGAATCAACTGACTCCTTACTTGTGACCTTCAGAATGGGTACCATTTATAATGGAAGCTCACAATACCTTAGGTCAAAGCGGAGCCAGGAAATTTCATGAATGAGTTGAGGATCTTACTATTGGGAAGAAAACTGTACTCTTTATTAAAAGTCTTAGACACTTTCACAACTTGTAAAAAGCAGATGCTACATAAGGTCTAGTACAATCATCAGCCCATGATCCCTCAGCAGCCATTTCATACCGCAGTTTAGACATCAGAGGACAGAACCTGAATCCACTAAAGGAAATCGATATATCCTTATAGTGATTGATCATTTCATAAAGTGAGTTGAAGCTTTTGGCATTCCCAAAGAGACTGCTAAGGCTTCTGATACCTTTTTATGCCAAAATATTTTACTGAGCATGGATGCCCACAGGTTTTGCTACGCAACAATAAAAGGAACTGGATCATGATTTTTGAGAATACTAGCTACTAGAATGGAAACTCAACAGTAAAACATGATCTTACAATTCATCAATTAAGAAGATATTTAAAGAGAGAAAATGTAACGTTAGAATCAATAATTAGAAAGATAGCCACTACTGATTCAATAAACTAAGAATAACATCTCCCAAACGCGTTGATGGCTTACAGGATAAGTTACCATTGAATCATCAAGATGTCACCCTTCAAGGCATTATATGGAAGACAAACTAAAATTTTAGCTCTATTATCTTTAGAAGTTACCAGTGAAAATACAAAATAGCCTGAAAAAGTGCTAAGATTAGCTCAGAAGATCAAGAATTGCAATTAGAGGCAATAGAAAATCTAACTTATATTTATTTGAGGCAAGCCAACCAGGGGATGGACATTACCAAAACTAAGAAATATACTAAAAAACAACTATTTGGTTCAAACAAAACGCCCTAATGAGCGGATTGAATGAAATGCTTCAAAAACCAACCAACCAGGTGAGCAACGGAAGCCGCTTATACCTCCATGGCAGAAGGGGAGGGGGTTGGGGGGCTCGTCTTTGGCAGCCTCTTCAGCAGCAGCTTCTTCCTTTCAAAGTAGAGTGCATGTAACGGCCGTCAGTAATGGCGTTGGGGCATCTGCAATATGTGGTTCGATATCTCTAATGTTTGGAATTTCATAGAAATTGCCAGCTAGGTAAATGGCACAGAGATATTTGGTTAAAGCCTTTTCAGCTTTAATTTGGGCATCTGGAGGTTGAATGAATGTGGCAATGTTGGTTCAGGCTATTTTTGCTTTTCAATTCCATGCTATAGTTGCCACGTTCTGGATAGCATTGTTTGCATTTTTGTATTACTTGTTCACCAATACTTTGCTTTTTGGAGTTAAGGTTGAGGGGATAACAGGAGGGGGAATACCTCCTGTGAGTATCGCTACTGATTTAGCGACAGCTTTATGCATGGGATGACATTCTGTTGTGCAGCTGCTTTGATTGCAAGCTGGTGATCACTGCAAAATGATTCAGCGTTTGGCTGTGGGGTTTAAAGTCAGGGGGGTATTTGGCGTCCCATTCTGCATTAATGAACCGCTCAATTTGCAGGGATGGTTCTTCAATGAACTTACCTGATTCGTCAAATTTCAGCCAATAATTCCCATGGGTTTTGGTTAGTTTGGATTGGAGAATAAGCGTACAGTTGTGGATTTATTAGATTCATTTGTAGAAGCATGGGATCAAACTGGGATCCAATCTGATGATTGATTGGAAGAATTATTTATGACATTAGGGTGAGGAGGAGGCTGATTGGTGGCTGCAGGTGCAGCTGCAGCAACAGGCTTTGGGGGTGGAGGAGGTAGGATTGTGCCCCATGCCTGAAATTGTACAGGGTGGGCAGTGGATTGGAGGTCAGCGGATGAGTCATCTGATCCACCTGAAGTGGTTGAGAAGGGGCACTTGCATTTTGAGTTGTCTAACTCAAAACATGATAGACAGATCGTCCGCCCACCCTTGATGTGAGCCCAAATTGGATGGTCAGGCGCTGAGGGAATAACTGTGTGCAGCGGAATTGCCACCGCAATTTTATTAAATTCAGGGATTATTGTGCCATATGCCCGAGGCCCAGAAAGTCGTGTGGCCCCATTTGGGACCACAAATTTTAAGATGGGGTTAAATACATAGGCTGCCAAACCGTCCATCAGCTCTTGGTGGAGTACTTCAGGGGGAGGTGGGTGGGCAGGCCAGCAAACTGGACCACCAAAGTGGTGTCCGCTGGGACCCAAGTTTGAGTTGTGGGGAAAGGGGTGCTCTGGAATACCGGGGGCACAGTTGCTGCAGTGGCAGTGTCAGCTTCGCAGGTGAAGCCAAGGTCAAAATACCCCTTGTAGGGGTAGAAATTGATAAATCTGGCGGGTGTCATCACCACCTGTGCCATTTTGATAATGGCTTAGTTGTGGTATGGGAATAGTTTCCCATATTTGACCCTTAGGCCATAGCGCATGCTGCTCCAGGGGAGCACTAGGGGGCAGCGTGGTACTGATTGGGTACAATCAAGGTGGGCGTCTAGGTCCTTGGGCGGAATGAATCAGCCCAGGGGTTTGGAATGACTGGGTGAACCGTCCTAGTGCATTTTCTTGCGGGACAGGTAATGGCAGGGGGAGTTTTGCCTCTGCCCCACGCTGGAGCAGCCAGCGGAGAATCCTATGACATTGGAGCGAAACTACTACAGGCAAATTTGATTCATTTTATAAATTCATGTAATTTGGCTCAGAAAGTTACACCGAGTGGAAAGAGAGGCAATAGAAAATCTAGCCAATACAGTTATCAGAGAAGGTCAATCAGAAAATGCATTACGCCAACCATTACCTGCCTTAGAGATTTTTTGGACTTAGTTCTGTACTATCATTATTTTATATCACCCTGATGAAGAAAACTAGATTCCATTTAGGATGGGCTATATGCTATACCTTAAAAGCATGGGGATGAATTATCAGATAATTCCTTAGAAACTGAGTAACAATTGATCTGTGTACACTGTGATTATTGAATCAGTACTCCCCTGTCATATTCATGAAGGGTTTATGTTGGATATAAAGATATTGGACGTATGGGAAGAATATCAAACATTTGACTTTAACCAAATTGATGTTATAACTAAGAAGGGGTTTAAAGAAGCTACCTCGATTAATCACATGGAAAAACTTATAGTTGGTAAGGTCAAAACATATAATAGCGAAATTCAATCAGATCAATTTTAACCTAAGATATCATGAGATTAAAGTCTGCCTATTTAAAATGAAGGACCATCAAAATTAAGATGACAATTACTTTTGTTGGCACCCATTGCAGTAAAATAAGGTGAACTTACAAAAGGGTAAGAATCAAGAATCTGACCAATTTCAACCTAAGCGAGAAAAATCCAATCTAACCTGGTACATTCAACAATAATTTTACCCTAATAAAAATCTGATAAAAAGGCATTAAACCATCAGGAATGCTTCACCTGACCAACAGCTCCCTTCCTTGATTTCCTCACCATTACTTTTATTAAACTTTTTACTTTTTGGGGTTTATATTATTAAGTATGACATAAAACCCCTCTTTTATGTTATATTAAAGTTACATCATTAATTTGATATTTCTTTTTGGTACTTGACCTCAATAAGTCCATTTTACATTCTTACATAGGATGGATACTCTAGCTGATATAACATAAGTCGTGAATCTCCACCCCTTAAAATGAAAAATATAGCTTTTGTGCATCTTAGACAGCTTAGAATTAATTTTTGGGCTCCTTGGGCATAGCACTATTGAGCTCAAAAATGGAAGCTCAACAATGAGGCAACTGTGGGTCCTACCTGGGCAACACCCATGGGCGGGAGAGGTAGGGATGGCAACAACCCCTCTCAGTTTCACAGCTGTTTGTTTTTAGAAAAGAACAGACTAAAGGTGTTTAGAACTTAGGTAGTTATATCATGTCGGATTAATGGCAGTTTGGCAGAATATATAGTTACAGGTATTTATAACATAAGCAACGGATTGGTAGACATGTTCAGAAATGCAAATAATCATGAATCTCATTACAGCATGGAAAGTTTTTGGATTACTTATTACAATGCACATTAACAACATTTATGCTTATTTACAGATAACAGCATGCTTCCAGATACTTTAACACAATGAAAAGGAGAATGTAGGGTAGATTTTAAGGTAAATGCCTGTGAAAAGTTTGGTTTATTTAAGATAGTAATAGATAAAAACTGACAATCTACCCTAAGGAGAGCGGTTGCCTATACATAGTGGAAGTCAGAGATTTTTGAAAGAGCTTGGAATTAGCCTGCATCTAAGCCTCAGTGGGGAAATCTAATTGAGCAGATTGGTAATACTCTGAATTGAGGGAGGAATTTAGAAAGCTCAGATCTCACATAATTACATTAATATTGAAAAATCTGGATTAGAGAGAAATCAAGAGGGGTACTACTGATCTTGAACAGATTCATCTGTACAGGTAAGCTAGTATCACCAGTTTCACAAGATCTTTTCCATTGATGGAATTGATTAAGTTTAAATTGGAGATAAATAGAACAACTTGAAAGTTCAATCCATGATATGGACTATCAACAATTAACAAATAAGCCTTATCATACATATTGATTTTATATGATGTGAAGGATGGGGTTGGGTAAATACTTGTAAATTGTTAGTGATCAGGTCTTGGCTGAAGTGAGCTTTAAAGTCCTGCCGTAGGCCCCTTGACTGAACCATATCTCTTCACAACCCTTATGTATTTTTATCAAGTATTACTTGAAGTGGGGGAAAGAGGGATGATCCTTAGGGACATGAGCAGTCATCAATCAATAAATTACACATGAGCTGGATCTCTGATTTGTAAAAGGAGTTATACTTAAAGCTTGATACCCTTCTTAAGTCTGAAAGTTATTGCTCACAATACAGTTGGTGGAGCTTGTCATTGAGACTTACAGCACTAGTGATGAAAGAACACTGATTAGTAGGCAGAGACAACTACAAAAATGTACCAGAAATTTAGGAAGATATATTACTGGGAGGCCATGTAGGATCATATAAGTCAGGCTATGGAGCTCTTTTTTGAATGTGTCCAATA
The DNA here is from genome assembly GCA_022478985.1 of Massospora cicadina. Lineage (NCBI taxonomy): Eukaryota > Fungi > Entomophthoromycota > Entomophthoromycetes > Entomophthorales > Entomophthoraceae > Massospora > Massospora cicadina. The sequence continues at coordinate 23,034 of JAKSZP010009241.1, forward strand.
TAAGGCTTAGCTGAAGAAGCTTGAATCTAAACCTGGCCCTCCAAGCGCAATTACAAAATTTTTCTTTGACGTTGTTGGACCTTTCCTGAAGTCAAGTGGTATTACTTTATATCTGTAGTAAAATGTTATGGTCCTCTCCGCGCCCAATGGGATGGACAAGAAGCTACATCATTTATAATAAAAGAAGGGGAATGCCCAAGCACTACCTTTGGAAAAGATAGTGGACTTGGGCACACCCTTGATGAGAATTGGGTGTCAGCTACTACCATAGCTAAGCTCACCCCAGCCCCAGGTTAGTGGGCACCCCCTCCCTATCATCATCAAATGTGCTGAAGTATACCTAGATAAAAATTAGAGTGTATTTCACAAGTTTGTAAAGAAATTAAAAAAGTTGTGATCAAGTCACCAAATGGTCAAAATCAACAGCTTGATTGATTGAAAAAACCCCTTAGGTGAACATATTAATTGTTTTGAGAAATGCAATAATCAAGAGAACTTATTAAAGATGAGGTGTCCCCAGAGGAGATTGGAAAAAAATACTAAGCACCCTCAAAACTAGCACAAACCCCCAAGTCAAGGTGCTGGATGATTCATCTGCCATGTTTTATTCTGAAGACCCCAGAGAGCATTATAGACCTTAAGAAACTACTTTGGAAAAGTTCTTAGCGCCCCTGGAAATATTTTTCTGCCTTTCATAGATGTGTGAAAGACATCCTCCCCCTCCCCCTCACATTAGTATAAATTCCAGTTACCCCTTCAATAGTTTTTTGCTGGGATATTTTGTATTCTTACAATAAATTACAATAATATTCAAAGAAAACTCTATAAATTTCATTAAGCTATAAATTATTCTGCCCCTTCAACAAAATTTCGCATCTATGGAGGTACCCCACTTGTTATTCTCACTGATAATGAAATCTGTTTTTCCAGTTCCCTCAGTATTATTATCCCTCAACGTAAAGAACCAAGGAACAAACCCTAAGGAACAGCAGCACCAACCGCCCGCCCAAGAGCACATATATCCATTATTCTTTATAGAACCAAACACCAAAACTGATGATTATATCTGCCATACCTAAGAGCATAATGCAGAAAATCCTGTGGCGTATTAGGAAATCAAATAGATATCAGCGGAATAGAAGTTGAAGGCACTGGCGCTTTTCCCCGCTATCAAGTGTTTCTTAAAGCCAACCCCATTTTCAGATTTAACCTATATTAAGATGACAGATAAAGCTTCTCTTAAAAACGAAATAGCTTAATAACATTTTAGGGAGGCGTGGACAAGATTGAAAATGATTCTCATCTCAAAGGCCAAAATGGGATTAATTTTCATTGATATATATTTACATCATGTGTCCCCAGTAGATCCTGTTTATAAATCAGCAAAATGGCAATACCATTTAGACTATGGATGCCATTATAAGCATTGGAATACCTCAAAATGGAAGACAAGTCTTTCCTTAGCACATTGGATGTCTGGCATAATAACAGCCTCTTAATGGTGCAGTTATGTTTTTGGCCAAGACCTGTTGAACTTGGGTCAGTAATCAACCAAAAGAAGCCTATATAGCTTTATGTGTGCCATTTTGACATGTTGTCATGGGTCATTATGAATAGATATTAAATAATTAATTATCACCTGAGCCAAATACTCAATCACCCCCTTGAGCACCAAAGCATAAAATGTGACGGTGATAGGGCCTACCTCTTGTCCCTCAGCTGATGTAGCATGTCAGGTGTCAGGAGTCTAGGACAAACTAAAACTTTGAACCAAATAAAGATATATGGACTTTACTAAAGAACACAATCACTGGCCCACTCAACGTCTTGCAAGGAGAAATAAAAATATAGGGATTTGCACCCTACTATACCAAAACTCTCACCCAGGGAAGTCTCACATTTTCTTTTCAAAAATTTCTCATCAATGGTAGCCACCCTGACATCAAGACCTTCAACTACTATTCTCCTTATTTCATTTATGAGCTCTCGCCTTGGGCTTATATGAACACATAATGGATTTCCAACAGCTAGCTGATTCCCTTAAACTCACAGAGGATATTGCCACATTCCATGATTCTCTCAACCAGAATCTGGGCTCCCACGTGGCATAGTCAGGTTCCAAGTCTCTTGAGACAGCATATAAACTGTCCCAAAATATTGAGGACCAACCTAGATAGCGTTGGAACAGAAACTGACCATGCAGAAAACATACGGCTGCCCTACCAGACTGCCTCCATCCACTCCTAATGAGGTCATGCTTATGATATTTAATGGTGTGAAATGAATTGCTGACAATAAAGACAAGGAACAAGACCACTAGCAGATGTCACGTATGAGCCCAATATCGCAGAAAAGAACAACTAAGCTACCACCACTCTATGCTGAAAGTACTTTCTCTCGACCCCTATGACACCACTCTGCCCATTATAGTGGACTCTACAAAATGGAGTCCCCCTCCCACAACCTTAGTATTATGTTATGGCCCTGCAAGGGGCAGTTAGCTGCTTACAAAATCAAGTGATTATCAATTTCGCAGCTTTAAACCCTGAGATCCTGGTGGCACAGCCTGACCCCAAGAGCAAAACTTATGCATCTTGTGGGCAAATATAACCAATAATGCCCCAGGCACCCTTTTTATCTAGTAAACTCGGAGGCCCTGACGGTGTCCCATATAGCTTGAGATGATTGAGCATTCAAGGAGAAACGTCATCAAAATATGATCAGTGAGGACCTCAACCACATGCGACCATTGACAGACTAATTAGTCCCCACTTTGGTTCCATTTTCCTATGCTTTGCAGCAGAAATGCCTTCTTAGTTCCTCAAAAAGCCTCATGATCAAGACAAGTCAGCCGTTAGTATATATATAACCTGTAATAAATGCGCTATGAAAGTCTACAATAAATTATACTCATGCTTACTTCTTATTTGGTGTGGATATCACAGTGGTTATAGACAAACTCAATTTAACGCCTTGGGTATACTAATGCCTCTGGCAACTTTATCAACCTCAAGGTGGCCCAGGCCTTGGATCTAATAGTTACTATGAGAGTCCCAGTCATGCGGGCCTAACAAGTACTGATGATCACACTGCCCCTATGAAAGCTGTTAGACTTCTCAGCACCATGGACATAACTTATATACCAATTTCTTACCAATTACTGAATTACTCTATTCCATTATCCTAGGCATGAGTTGGGGATACAGACAGTCGATGTCCCTCAACCTCATATATGATATTCATGCCCACATGCTCTTCTACCAATCAAGTGAGATCTCTATGCCCCCTACCCTGACAGAAGAAAAGAAAGTAGTGCCATCGTGGAATACTCCTCCTATAAAGCTGCAACTAAATTATCCATGATGCCATAATATTTGAGCCCTATAAAGAAATTTTTAATGTAAACGGGGCCAATTGCCTGACACCCCACACTGAGTTTAAACTTAACTTCTACCTTTTGATGGCTCTCATTGAGATCAACTGCTCACTATATCCCTACATCATGGAAAATTATTAAGCTTTGAAGACATGAATTAATGAGATATGCGCTGAAAGATTGGTAAAAAAACGTCACGGATATCATCTCCAGTGGTGTATGCCCAATAACTAGATGGCATTCTGCGGCCACCTAAACAAAGTTACGATTCCAGATCATTACCCATCACCACTTGAGGCAGTACTCTCATAAAGCAATTGAAAAATAAAAGGATATATCAAAGCTAGACTAGTAAATGCTCTTCAATTTTCAAGTGGAAGAAGCGCAAGAATGGGTAACAGACATCCAGACATACCTTGGCATCTACTAGTTTGAGATCATGCCATTTTGGACTCAATTTGCTCTTACCATATTCCAAAAAGTAATTGACATGCGCTGAGAAACCTTAACTTGTGCCATGGAGTACATTGACAACATTTCACACCCCCCACACCAGAGCAACACAAAAAGAACCTGGTAGCATTGGACGCCGCCTTACAGAAGAGCGAGCCTGAATGAAAAGCCCTGAAAATGTGAATTTCTCAAGAACAAAGTACATTTTTAAGTGAATCATATACCTAAAGATAGACAAGCCATCACCCCCTCAAAACTAGAAGCAATAAGGTCTTGATCAACATTTACCATTAAGAAGCAACTCTACAGTTTCTTAGGCTTAGTCACTTGTCAGAAAGTTAATAGATAAGTTCTTCCCATAGTTTCTAAATTAGGTCTTTTGATCAGTTGGTCATGACCTCCAATTAAACACCTGGTTTTGACGTGAAAAATATTAAATTAGCAATTATTGCTCCACATCTGGTTGGTTGAGCTATTTTATAGTATCAGAGACAGTACCCAATAGAAAATTGTTATTAATGTGATCACTGGCAAATTATATTAATGCTAATTCTATTACTCATGTTTATGCTGATTTTTATGCGGTGGGCGTTTGGCTGCCATTTCAATGCCCAGGGTTCCAAATTAGTGGCAACTAAGGCCAAAGATGGGCAACTAAATTAGATCAATAATCTATTTATGACTAACCTGCGATTGATGCTGAGAATGAGTCAAATTGATATTTGACGTTAGATAGTGAAATTTTTGAGGGAATGGTTGCTAAATGAGGATGCTGATGATAAATGGGTTGACAGTGATGAGTACTAATTATTGTTGATAGGTGGGAAGTTGCTTGCCAGAAAAACGCTTAATTAAAAAATTTTAATTTAATTTTAACAAAAGTCTCTCTTTCGCCCACTCTTAATCATTGCAAGATGACTTAGATTCTATATAGTGGATGGTGGGACAGATGAACCCCTAGGTTAGGTGATGGGTTAATGAACTTAGGGGTGGTCAGCGCTGCCACCCCCATACTTGGAGCTACAAGGAAGCTCACCATGGACTTTCTCAACCCCCACCACAACGAGGGAATGACAGGAATTGACACTGAGGGAGATGTTATCCAGGATCTGAGTCACTTGGGAAGTGTTCAGACTTGCTGTGTGCTTCACAAGAGGTGTTTTTGGCCCAAGGTGAAATTGTTGGTATGATGGATTGGGGAGTTGCACTGCTGACTCTTAGTAAAAGGTAAGCCAATGAAGGCAAAACAGCAATAGTTAACAGTCCTCATACTGCTGTCCTGGCATACTAGCGGAGCCCTGTTGCAGCAGATGAAAACTCCGCAACAGTCACATCTAAAAAAGTTTAATCAGCAATCTTTAAATTGGCCTCCCCATCCACCCCTAATGTGCAAGAACACGTCATTACATTAATGAAGTAGTATCAACAGGCTCTTTAGCGCCATCAAAGAAGTCTTTATACTATGTATTTCCTGTGACATGCCTTTCATAGTAGCATGAAATGCCTCAGGAATAGCTGTAGGCGTGGTTCTTCTACAGGAGCACAATGGACGTGAACACATAGTAGCTTATTTCCCTAAAAATATTAATAGTGTCAAAAGCTCATGGAAGATCTAAGAAAAACCTTGATGAATCGCCTGGTTAACAATGCACTAAAAATGCTTGCTGAAGGGAGCAAAGTACATAAAACAGTGCTCAAAAATCATATGTCACTGAAGTATTATTGCGAACCAAAGAAGTTGGTGCATTGTCAGAAAAGAAATTACCACGACCTCCTCAACTTCAATCTAGTACAAGTTGTATGTGGGCCGACCCACATACTATCAGACATCTTGAGCAAAAGCCTATCTGCCAGACCCAAACCAACTGATGCAGAACTGGTAATAGTGATTTACCTTGAAAAAGTGCTGGAGGAACCCCTGGTGGAGAAAGTTACCATTGCCAATATCTACAACCTCAAAAACAATTAGCCCCCTATCAAGCCCACAATAAAACAAAGCACTGACCCACAGCCACACACAGACCAATTTCTGAGAGCTAAACCCAATTAACAATACTGAGATCTCAGTATCAAATGTATTTTCAAGCTTAGAATCAGTAACCTCGAAGGAAAGGTCCTGAGGGACAAAAGCTAGCAAGGTTAAGCCCCTCTAGATTATACTACAAAAAGAATAGGGTAATTTACTTCTGTGATCATATATAAGTACCCAAAATACAATGCCTACGGCTCATAAGAGAATATCATGACCCGACAACCATTGCTCACCCCAGCGTTAAGAGGTGCATCATATTGAAAAAGAGAGAGTACAACTGTAATAGTTAATTAAGGGCGTGTCCAACTGGGTGGAACGTTGCCTCATCTGCGCACAATCGAAGCCAACATGATGGGAGAGAATGGACTACTGAACCCATCCATCAGTGGAGGGACCATGGACGTCAGTATTGGTAGATTTAAGTGGGCCTTCCAATCTCCTAGGAATTTGATGTAGTCATGATGGTCATAGACTAGTTTATAACTATGTCATATTCACCCCCTGCTTGACAACAACTATGGCTGAGAAAATGACTCAGTTATCTGGGTTCCACATGTTACTCATGTTTGGAGTACTACATAAATGATAACTGACAGAGGCCCGCAGTATACCTCAGAGTTCTTTGGCTTTCTATACATGACGTTATTTATCAAACTGTGTAGGTCATGGGCATACCACTTACAGTCAAATGGACAAGCAGAATGGACCAACCAGGCACTTGAGCAATATCTTTGTTGCTCTGGATTTAGGGAACAATATCCACTCACCCACAGAAATTAAAGCACCTGAAGTCCCAGGCGCAAAGAATTTGAAAAGTGATTTCTTATTTATAGTAATTAAATTTTTTTAAATTATGGAAACAATCCTTAATAGTTATACCCTTTCAGTTATTTCACTAGGTCAACAAGTGTTGTGATTTTGCCCAAATTACAGACTCCCAGATTACCATGGATTGCTAGGGGATAATTCCTTATGGTGAGAGAATTGGATTTTGGTTGACCCTGATTTTGGGCTTATAATGATTGGGGGACTTTAGGTAATTCGCCAGGATCAGATCCATCAGGGATTGATCTGAGTGAATGATTAAGATCTCATCAGGCAGAGTTGCTGACAAAATGGGGTCATCTGATAGTTAATAGATGAATAAAAATCAGGTGTACTGATTGGGATTGGTCAGGCTTCATCACTGACCAGTTGTAAATATAATGATCAAGTTGTGAGGAAAGTGATGCTGCCTACAGCTAGCAAGTCAATCAGTTGGTTTATAACCTGCCATATCAGGTAACAAGTCCCTTTAACCTAAGCAGGTCATTTGCTAAATATGTTTGGTCTACTGGTATCAAGTGGGAAACGTTAGGGACACGTTTTCTAACTCTTTCCATTTTAAGTCTTAAGGATGTCCGATGAAGGAAACCTAACTAGATGGAGGAGACCATTGCTGGTGAGACGTCAAAGGTAATTTCAATGGCAATGGCTGCCGTTTCATGGCTGAGGCGCCAACTGAGGGTTGGGCGCTGAATTTGCTATATAAATTCCCCCTGATATTTCACATTGGTAAAGAGTCAATTTTAGAAGAATTCATTATTGATTTTTGTTCTATTCATCTTCAGGAAATTATTTCTGCGTGCCTTAATTGGGGACTCTTTTGTAGGGTAAAGAGTAAGGACCAAGTATTCTTAGAAGAGAAGCTGATATTAGATGGTAATGGCTGTAGACTCCGCAAGACAAGACAAAAGACCACAAACTTAGAGATCTGAGCATGGATCAAGTTAGGCGTATAAGGGAAGAAGTCCCTACAGTCTACTTCAAGAGTATTTTGAGGAGAAGTAAAAGTATAGCGCTGGACCATGTCAGGGTATTTATTAAGCTATGATAATAGTCTTCATACTATTATCAATTAATTATAAACTATTATCAGAAAACGCGAATTGTGCACATATCATAAACTGTGAAGTTAACGTTTAAGGAACTATTGGTCTTTAAAGATCATCAAAAAGCCTCTAAGTTCTACCAATTGGTGCACACTACAGGGTGTAGTTGAGTAAGATACATCAGTATAAGATTTCATACAAGTATGAGTTAAGAAATTTCTGGACGGAGTTGGCAACCATCAACAATAACGCCTTGAATTTTGCCAATCACCAAGAATTTGCTTCTTGGAGGAGAGAGCTACTAAGATTTATGAATGCGGAAAAAACGTCTCTAATTTTTGACAATGAGTTGCTAGGGAAAGTAAAGTCAATACAGAAGAAGTTAAGAGAATTAGTTTGAGAAGTCTTATCCTTGAAAACTGAACATAAAGTGGATCACATTCAAATGCTTTCATTCAGCACAAACATAGAGCATTTATTGAAGCAACTTCAAAAAGTTATAGACTCATTGATGTAAATTTGAGCCCTATGCACTGACCAACGCTAAGGAAAAGAAAACAAGAACTCCATTTGGGAAGTCGACTATTCCACAAAATATGCTGACTGAATTTGCAGCCATTTTGAAAATAACTCCCAAAAACACTCACTAAGTCAGTTGAGTAGCTGAACCAAGAGTGGTAGATAGAAAGAATTTTGGAGGAATTTAGAGCTAAGCCAAAATTACCCACATTCCATTGGGATAACACCCCTGCTTTTCTAATTGTTTGACATGACAATGTTTGGGTATAGAGATCGTCAAAAAACTTTGATGGTGATGAACTGTTTGGATACTGACTGTCAAAATTAGGTGTTACCCCATCTAGAGGGGGGCAGCTGGTCATACTCAGAGTCCAAGGCAGCCATAATAAATGAATTTAGAAGTCCCACGCATATGTCAAAGTGCAAACATGAATTCATTGGAATCCAATTCCAGAAGGAATAATTATTAGCAAGTTTTGATAATTGTTTTTACCAAGAATTGCAGATTTTGGTCAGAGCAAAAGTGTTGGATGATTTTGACACATGGATCATGTTGCAAAAGGCCCTTTGTCTCTGTTGAAATTTACATTGAACGATGTAATCATCATTCTGATATGACTGGACAATAAGCCCTAGGTCATTATGGTGGAATAGATGGAATCTGGCGAGATTTGATATGATTTATGATAATTTGAATGCCTAAAATGATGCGAATTGGGCTGTTGGGAAATCATCTCTTAGATTAGGCGATTGGGAAATTAACATATGAAGAATTGATGGAAAAAATGAGATGTGGCGAATTAAATTACTAAGCCATAGAAGCCATAGCATCTGAAGTCACTACAATATAGGCGAGACGAGATGATCAAGAAAAGGAGGTTGTTAGTAGTTTAGAGAAAGCGGAAACAGCAAGAATCAGCTGTATAAGTATATTTAATATAGTGAGTTGTGGGAGCAAGTGCTCCATATTTATTTAAAGTTTATTCTGTTGTTTTGAGGACAACGATCATCATATCATTGGTCCTAATTGCTCAGTGGGTTAAATTCTGTGCAAAATCCGTTTGCATATCTCTTGAATTCCACTGATTCTATAACAGTGGTGCTCACTACAGGGGTACTCTGCTGTTTGGTGCTGAAGTAGCTAAAGGTTGGTGAAGAGGTGGCGGGGATGTGACACTGTGGTTCAGTTCCAGCAGTTGTTGGTGGCGCGGAGGGGAAAGCCTAGGACGACCACCCCACACGCTGAAGTTTGAAGTAGGAGGATTTCCATCTGGTTAAGTGGGGGGAAATATCAAAATTTGTAACCAGATGGAATCCTCCAATGATTTAGCATTACTTGGGATGAAATGGCCAATCCTGGCGGAATGGCTTATTGATTGAATTTCATATAATTTAGTGTGATTGCTGGTTAGTTGAACCTCACTTTGGGTTGAGAGAAAATTAGTATTCTGCTGAGTTTGGAAGTAGGTTCGAGTGGGGCCAATCAGTGGCCCCAAATTAGTGTAAGGATCACTGGCGACTAATAGCCAAGGATGATCCAATAGGTATCAGTCAGCATAATTTGTGTTTGACGCCAACTGCCATTCATGGACTGTTGTGAGATTTCTGGAGAAAAGCCAATGTATTTGCTTCAATTTATCATCTATGAATTCACTGCCTATACTGATAATCTGAGGTTGGCAGATCCAACAATTATGAGTTTGAGGTGGCCAAAGTTGTTTCCAGTGCCTCATTTATAATAATTAATTAATTGAGATAAGATGAGAATAGATGTCAGCAAGATGCCAAGATATTCCGAGTCAAAGTGAGCGACCAAAGTATTTTCTGGCGCATTATTATTAACTTGAAGGTCAAACCCAAATTTGACATTTATTTAGATCAATTATTTATATGGCTCACCGGCGATTTAAGGCTGAGGATGAGCCAAAACTAATTCAGACATTGTAAGGATGGAGCAAGAGGGTCGACGCCAGGGAAGAGAATATTGCAGTAGAAGAAGAACAGTGGATGGCTGGAAGAACCATCAGAAGAGCCGATAGCTTGGCAGTAAGCGCAGTACCCCTTTTGTAAAGAGTATAAATACCTGGCGCTTCTTTCTCAATAAAACTCTCCTTTACTAAATCTACCTTTTGTTATAAGTTTATAATTTTTGTTAGTTAGGGATTAGGCTGGTGGGATCCCCAAATGTGCAGGTGAGACGCCAATGGGTTAGCTGGCGCTGCTGGCCCTGTCGCCTAAGGCAAAATGGCAAGGTCTGACCAGTCTTAATACTGGTTAGCCTGCCAACTTGCAAAGTTCATAGTCGATTTTCCAACAGATGTCTTTCGTGTTTGCGACTAGAAATTATCATCTTGCAGATAGTGGATCATTTGGAAATATAGGAACTACATCTGATGAACTAATAAAGGCTTCAAACCAAGTCCTGTGCGCAGATTCAAATCCTATGGAGCGGACTGAGAAGGCTAAGGAGTCCAATAATTGAACTATGCTGGAAATAAGCTTGAGGAGTTCAAGCGAACCAATATTAAATACGCTGTTATCAATGAAGAGGAAAGGGACACTCGCTGTTCAATGCAAGAAACCAAAGGGACAGATTAATGTGGTCCAGGCAAAAAAAGGCCAAACCCTCACAGAAGTTGGGAATACAAGCCCACAACCCAGAAGGGGAACAGTTTGGAGCTGCTGATAAACTGTTCCCCTGATATCTTGCTTGAAGAAATTGACATTATTGATCCGTTCATCAATGATAACACACAGAACTAACTTTATCAAGTGGTCAATTTGGATGTCAACGCAGTAATAAGATCTGGAGTGAAGGGTTTGACCCCAAAATAATAAGGAGGTCACTCGCCATTATGCGTGACAACTAGTGGATAAGATCTGAGTCATGGAGAATCTGGAAGAATTGACCAAGGTCAAATTATATGAAGCAAACCTTTCAACCCCCTTACCGCAATTAAGGAATCATTTCTTGATCTATTGGTGCAAATTATACACACCCTCAATTGGCATATAACGCCACTATACACTTAATAGATACAATTTCACGATACTCCAAGTGTATATTTATTGATATACTAGTTATTTTAGTATGGGTGAGGGCAATAATTGACAGTGGAGTGCCTATCAACATTGTCTCGACCAAGCTGGTGAGGAGGATGAAGATCTCGCCTGACTTGGAACACAAGAAGGAGTACAGGACAGCTGGGCCGCATACCACCATCTCATGTGGAGTAAATAGCGCTCTGCCACTTTAATTTGGATCCTTGGTGGTGTCTGTTCCAGCAATAGTTTTGGCCAACCAAAACTATGACATTCTAATCAGGATAAAACTCTATACAAATACACAGTTAAATGTAACTTCAAGGATAATATATTGACCATATTGGGTCAGACGTTACCATTGGTCTATCAGAAAGATGGAGAAGCTCCTTTGAATAGGAGAAACGACTTCATCAATTTGATATACAATGATGGTTTTATACCAATAAAATACCAATTAGTTGGTTTGAAGAGATGTGAAATGCTGACAGAAATCCTGGAAAGTTGGGGAATTACATTGTGAATCATGGATTCAAAAGACATACTTCCAAGAACTCAGATCATAGTTGACATGGGATTGACATTGGTTTATAACCAAGTTATTGTATGGAGATTTTTGTAGCCCCTAGAAGAAGTCCAGAGTAGAGCCTTAGGTGGCTCCTAGTATAGCTAGTCTGGGCCATGGAGAAAATTGAGTTCTCTTGGCCAATTTGATTAAAAACTGATGATCAAGAAGAATTAGATCATTGCATTTGTTCATCTAATCCTAATGGCAGAAACTGAGGAAATTCCACAATTTTTGTGACCACAATGAGATGGTATTACTGGCAAGGTTGACTGAAAGCATCAATCTATTGGTTGATTGAGAGCAACTCGCTGATCTGATGGACAGAAATCAGTAAGAGGTGCTCAAATTATTTAACAAGTATTGGGAAGTATTTTCTCAGGATGACCATGATTTAGGATGTGTGAGGAATGTCATCCACAAAAGTGACACCGGGGAAAATTTTCTAATAAGGATGAGACTGATTTAATTGTCAAAGGTGGCTAAAGCGGTAGTGGAAGAAGAGATCAGCTAACTGGTGAAGCATGGGCTTCTAGTTCCATCATTGAGTCCCTGGCCAAGCCCTATCCTAACTGTAAAGAAGAAATATGGCTCTAAACAGGTTGTGATTGATTATTGGAAGATGAATAAGATATCTAAGAAGGATCTGTATCAACTACCACGAATCAAAAATGCATTAGATTAATTGGGAGAAGCAAAGTATTTCTCCATGATGGATCTAATATCAGGATATTGGCAAATTACTTTGCCAATTAAAATCTAGGAGAAATGCACAATCATCACTGCAAAGGGTCTGTATCAACTGAAAAGGATTTACCATGTCTATGTAATGCGCCTGCGATGTTCAAGAGGGACATGAACGCCATCTTAAATGACCTGAAGTTGTCATGCGTTCTGGTGTATTTGGACAATATGAATATGTTCAGTAGGACATTTACAGACCACTTACATTACTTGGAATAAGTCTTCAAGAGGATGTCTGTGGCTAACTTAAAATCAAGCTGAGGAAGTGCCACTTCTTCAAGAAAGAGTTGGAATATCTTGGATTCGTTATCAACTCTAGTGGACTGGATCCACAATCCCAGAAAATTGAGGCCATATAGCAAATGGCATTATGAGAAGTGTCCATGATATCCAAGTGTTCCTTGGAATATTCAAATACTACCTAAGATTCATATGGGATTTCACGAGAATTGCTGAGCCCATCTTTCATTTGCTGAAGGATCCAAAAAAGGATTCATTTGGAATAAAAAGGCCCAGAGTTCTTTTGAGGATTTATGCTGGTATCTGATAAATTCTTTAATATTAAAATAACTGAATTTTAATTGTGAATTTATACTCTAAACTGATGCTTTGTTAATAGCAATTGGCGCCATACTGAGCCAAGTAGATGAGCATGAGCATGAGCATCCATTAGCTTATGTGAGCTGGACACTATCAGTAGTCAAATGGAATTACACAGTTACTGAGCGTTAATGCCTTGTGGTAATTTATGCATGTAAACAGCTTTGGGTTTTTATTCACAGAATACACTTTTAAGTGGTGACAGACCACTCCTCTATGCATTGGCTACTTAATTCTAAGAGAACTGGAAGGATGACTGTAATGATGAGCATTAAGGTAGTAGGCTTATGATTATGAGATAGTCCACCAAGCAGGAGCTTCTCATCAGAATGTGGATGACTTATCAAGGTTACCAATGTTCCATGTGGTATACCAGCAAGAAGATGAGCTATACCAGAGAATGGTTGAAGAAAAAATTGGGAACGATCCCTGAGTAATCCAAGGTGTGCTTCAGAAAATAATGAAAACACTGAGACCAGGGATGGACTAGTTTTCAAGATGATTGATGGAAAATGATTACTATTCCAAAGACCATCTGAATGAGCGGTGATTGCTTAAACCGCGCATAAGGTTGTCAGGCATAGAGGCCTGAGGAAGACAAGGATCACATTTGCCAGTACTTATGCTTGGAGTCTATCAACTACAATGTAGCGGATTATCAGGCTTGCTGTGTGGAGTGCAGGTTTCACAAACCTCACAAGAACATGACCAGGCATTGACTGATTCTCCCTGGATTTGCCTAGCATATGATGTCCATTGGCGTTATGGGACCATTAACCATGAGTACCAGGGGAGTCAAATACATTGTTGTTGCAATTGACAATCTAACTAGATGAGTTGAGACAAAGGCCCTGGCAAAAGTGGACGCTATAAGCACTATAAGATTTATTTTGAATCAAAACATATACCATAATGGATGCCTGCAAGTCTTGTTGAGTGATAATGGAACAAATCTCACATCTTACATGATCCTGAGATTAGATGAGATAATGGGTATCCAAGAAGTCATGTTAGTAACTTACAAGCTGGAGATGAACAAACTGGTAGAAAAGGCAAATGAAACGCTAGCCATAATTCTGAAGAAGATGGTTACTGGTAGAAACTTTTACATGTGGAAAGTATCTCAGTTTGGTGACGTTCAAGTATAATATAAGTCACCATACAGCAATAAGATAAACGCCATTTGAGTTACTGTATGGAAGAAAAGCTGCATTACTGCCGATTCTATACTCAGTGGTTAACCCAACATCAGGGATGAATGCCAAGCAGTACCTGATCTGATTGTCAAATATACTTATTGAGATGCAATTTCAAGCATTCAATACAATTATGAAGAAGAAATCAAGGCCAAAACGATTGATTGACAAGAGCTGAATGGCATTATCAGCATACCAAGAAGGCGAAAAAGTTGCCTATTGTGATATACATGGTTTCAGGAGATAAACAAGCTAGATGCATTGTGGTCAGGTCTGTTCAAGATTATTGCTAAGATGGCAATGGACGCCTATTCCATCAAGAACATCTTGGATGGAAGGATTGTTAATTGAATCAATGCTAAATATTTAAAGCAGTGACTTGAAGAAAAAATTAATAAGAGTGTTCCAAAAGGACTGATAAATCATGATGGTTATGTCCTGATAATTTGGTTAAGCTTTGTTGGGATTTTTGCCCATATTCCCAGATGACTAGATTACCAGGGATCGCTGGGAGATAGTTCCCTAAAGCAAAGTAGATTGGATATCAGTTGACCCTGATTTCAAGGTAATAATGTCCAAGTAATTTTAGGTTATTTGACTGGATTAAATCCATTGAGGATTAATCCAGATAATGCTTAAGATCCCATCGGCAGAGTTGCTGATTAAATAGGGGCATCTGATAGTTGATCAACTATCTGATGTACCAATTGGGATTGGTAAGGTTTCATCACAAACCAAGTGGAAATTTAAGGATCAAGTTGCGAGGCAAGTGATGCCGCCTACAACTAGCAAATAAATCAGTTGGTTCATGACCTGTTTTGGTAGGTAACAAGTCTCATTACCTAAGCAGGTCGCTTGCCAAATATGGTTGTTTCCTGGGATCAAGAGGAAAAAGTTAGGGACACGTTTTCAACTTTTTTGTTTTAGGTCTTGAGGATAACCAATGATGGAATTATAATCAGGATGGGAAAGACCATTGCTAGTGAGATGAGGATGGGTAATTCAATGGCAACAGCTGTCAATTCATCAAGGAGGTGCCAACTGAGTGTTGGGCACCAAATTACCATTATAAATTCCCTTAGGAATTCACTAATAAAAAAGACTTTTACCAGTAATTAGTATTATCTTATACTTTATTAGAATTTATTTCAAATTCTATCTTTTCTCAAGGAAATTTCTGCTGTGTGCTCTAAAGGGAGACTATTTAGGATAAAGAGTAAGTATCTGAGTGCAGAACTTTTTCACGTTGCAATCACTTTTGCAACCTATTCAATTTAAGACTGAATCTAGTTTGATAATCACCCAGAGGAGATTAGTCTGCGCCCATGTCAGGGAGCAGTTGGGAAAGCAAGTAAGAGGAGCAGGTGGAAGGCCCGCGGCCTCCAACGTTTGAAAACGCCCCGGAGAATCTGGCGGAATAGACAAAAATCTTAAAGAACTGGTGGTCACAATTTCCCTGGAGATACTCACATGGCAAGCACGATGCAACCAGTACATCAACACGCCACACTCCCAGCCACTTTTGCCAGTGAGATTTGGAGTCTGGGTGTATCTGGACATCCAAAATAACGGCCTTATGGGAAAAATTTTGTGAAGATGTACACAAAGTTTTCCTGACCGCGGTGTACGTTGCACCTCACTCCATGTCACATGGTTGGCTGGACCTAGGTTTCAAAAGCAAAATGGCAGCAGACGAGGCTGCAGTGGTGTGCATAGTGGTCAACCTCCCTGAAGGGCAATGGGTCGTCTAAACCAAATGCACCAGATGGACAAAATCAAACCAAATTTTCCTCACGTTTGACTTTTTGCCTATTATGGTAAAACGTGACAATTTGGAACAATACCTGAAAGATGGTCTCGCCGTATATGGCGAAATACAATCTTTTGAAATGCAATGCTTCACACTGATGCCACACCTGTGCACTGGCAAAGCCATCACAGTTCTGACCCCAACTGAGGAGATCGCAAAGGACCTAACCCAGATCCCGCACTCCACCTTTATTGACATCGCAGGGCACACCACCCACCCATTCTGGGTAACCGTGGACAGCGCGCCCCCATTTGCACCCACTGTGACGCGTGCAGCCATAAGGCGCACGCATGCCCCATCAAAGAGGGCGTCACATTCCAAGAGCACCCCTCGGCGGCCATGGCCAGTGGAGAGGCATACTACAAACCAACCGCAAGCACCAAGGAAGCTTTCCCGTGGGGAACACAATGCTGCTACCTATTGGTAAAGCCTATCTCCCCACAGGAGTGGAGGAAGCCCAAGCAGACCCATAGGGCCGTGGCCAAGGAAGCGGCCAAGGCCACCACCGCTATCCCATACTCACAATGCCAGGAGGACATGGAGACCTTCACAAGGAAGCAACTCAGGAATCCATCATCCAATCAGATTGGGAAGCACATGCCGAGCGTGCCACTCAATCCAAGGATCCAATGGGAGATTCGATCTCACCCAATCATTGCACCCAAGCTCCAGTCAAAACTGACAGGGACTATCCCAATTGAAAAAACTTTTTTTTGACCCACTCGATGGTGCACTGAACTCATCCACACTGCAAAAAATTTGTCCGATGTCAGGAAAACAAAAAGTGAAGGCCAAAGCTAACGCGACTCTTTCTGCAAAAATGAACAAAAACTCCAATAGCGTTGCTGCTAACACCCACATTGCTGTGAAAGCCCATGGGGACCTTAAAGAGGCTGGTGGGCCTGGGGCCACCCCCTCACACCTATGGTGTGATGGTGGAAACCTTCACTCTAGGGATGTTGAATATTGCTTGACTCAAGGCCTCCCGTCCCGGGCTAGGAAACTGAGTTTTTTACAACACAATTTACCCGTGGATATCCTGGCCATCCAGGAGTCCCACTGTCCATGAGGTTCTGAGGAAGCTTGGAAAACAATGCTCCTCCCATCCCTAGCCTTTTGGTCAAAGCACTGTGGGGTGCTAATTCAGAAAAATAATTTTTTCAAATTTTTATCCTCAGAAACATTCCTAAATGGCTGAGTGCTCGTTGTCACCTTCTCGTGGGCCGATGTAACACACACAATTGTC
Organism: Massospora cicadina; assembly: GCA_022478985.1. Taxonomy (NCBI): domain Eukaryota; kingdom Fungi; phylum Entomophthoromycota; class Entomophthoromycetes; order Entomophthorales; family Entomophthoraceae; genus Massospora; species Massospora cicadina. Next base: position 40,488 of record JAKSZP010009241.1, read on the forward strand.
AACATCTATGCCCCAAATGGTGTACATGAGCTTTGGGAATTTTTCTCATCAGTCAAATCCCTCCCAATACCCCCTGATTCTTTCATAGTCGCGACATGAACTGTTGGCTAACCTCACCAACGGACTGGTGGCCTCCCTCACCCCACGCCCCACAGGGTCACATAGAACTACGCGTTCTAAAGGCCACCCTTGGGTTAATGGATGCGCTGCCGTGACATGCCCCACTGCTCAAAAACATGATGCGTCCTCACATCCACAAGAGCCAATTAAGGTCCATGACCCGCATTGACCTTATTCTAACATCGGCGAAATTCCAACCCCACATCTCCCACTTCAAAACAACGAAAATGGAATTATCTGACCACCAACTGGTCTCAATAAAGTACCACCCACCTGTAACAGTTGCTAAGGCCCCACATTGGTGCAAAATCTGCTCTCCCAAGATTGGGTCGCCAGGATTTTCCACATGGTTAGAAGAGGCTACTTTGGCAAAATTGTTTGTTGCACCATTTTGCGCGGACCCCATTTCCACATGGGCAACTTTTAAAGAGGACACCACCCGCCAATCTCGCCATCTCTCCTCCAGATGCTCATGAGCCACATCGGTGGTTATCTCGCACGCTCTGGCAGAATTAGCACACTTGGAGTCCAACATTCTAGCTACAGGATACAGCCCTGCATGGGGCCAAAAGTGGGTGGAGGCAGCCGCCCACCTCAACGCACTCAAAAGGCAACACAAACATCAGGTTTGTGTCTAATACAGGGCCACACACATCACAAAAGGCAACAAGTGCACCACATATTTCTTTAAAAAAATTTTGCATCACGCCAGAGCGTGGACTGCACACAGGTGCAAAGATTGGATAATTCTATTGCGGACACACCAGCTGAAGTGGCAATCAAAATGCAAAAATACTACTCCAAGTTATACCGAGCTGAACCAATTCAGCCAGCTGAAGTGGCGGATTTTCTCAACTGAGCTCATATCTGCACCATTTTCTGATACCCAGAAATAATGAATTTAATTACTCCAAACAAATTATGGGCAGCCATTCGCGGTGCGCCAAACTGAAAATGCCCAGGTCCAGATGGCATTCCATATGAGTTCTACAAAAAATATTTCAAATATATATCCCCATTGCTGCTCGCCTCACTTAACCAAAGCCTGTTGGAAACGCGCCTCCTACCAGGAGGACATGAAGCCTTTACTGTCACACGCTTCAAGCAAGGGGATAAGCTTGACTTAGCCAACTGGCGCCCTTTTTCTCTAACAAACACAGACACCAAAAATTAAACAAAAATCATGGCTAACCGTTTAGGTACTGTAGCATCTGCCACCATCTCATCAGAACAATTTGGTTTCATTCCCAGAAGGTTGATTTGGGATAACGTGCGCTCCGTGGCTAATGCATGTCAGTCCACAGCCTCTGGGGCACTTGTATTCTTGGACCAACAAAAGGCCTATGATAGAGTGAACTGGGAATACCTAAGGGCCTGCCTCCATCAATTCCGCCTACCCCCCCGCTTCATCAACTGGGTGATGCTGTTCACGGAATCTGCAACAATGGCAGTGCGTGGCCCAGGCTTCCTAACGGAAGTAGTCCACTCTCAAAGGGGCTTGCGACAAGGGGACCCCCTCAGCCCACTCTTATACAACTTCAGCCTTGACCCACTACTGCGAAATGTGAATGCCCAACTCACTGGGGTTCATGTGCCAGGCCAAACCCCAGTCAAGATGATGGCATTTGCATATGACTGCGTGGTGGGGGTGTCTAATAATAAAGATGCATGCGCGCTTGAAGCCCTCATCCAGGAATATTCCCGGGTAAGCAACGCGGCACTGAACGCCTCCAAAACCGAAATCATCCTACTTGGTCAGTTTCAGACCTGCTGGGCCCCAGCAATTAGTCCCCAACCCGGCCCATCTGCTCACCCACGTCCACGCCTTACTAACCCAACACACACCGCTCCACTGGTGCTCCCCTTCATGCCACGTCCTACCATAGGACCGGTGCGCCATCTGGTCGTGTGGATGGAGGCAGGCGGATACGTGTCATCAGTAATGGAGTGCCATATACTAGACAACATGACGAAGAGAATCGCATCTCTCAGAGCCCACCCTACTACCCTTACTGGCAGGGTTGTTCAAGCCAACTCTATGCTCCTATCCAAAGTCTGGTTTGGAGCCCATGCCATCCCCTTCTCCCCAAGCTTCTTCAAATCCCTGTATGCCTTGCTGCAAGGATGGCTTTGGTCAGGCCGCCCTCCACCAGTATGGCTAAAGGTCATGTTTGGACCTCATCATCAAGGTGACATGGGCCTGCTTGACTTCAAAGCCCATGCTGCCAAGATCCTGGGCACCTGGATCGCGGCCATCACCGCTCCTACACTCCCATCCCAACACTGGTCCTGCGCAGCCCGCTCCAACTTCTCCTGAGCCTTGGCCTCAACAATCCATCAAACCCCCACTCCCTGATGAAATACCTCGCATCACACACATTGGCCACAGGTCCTCACGGGACTAAAACCCACTACAAACAAATCCTACTCTCCATGCGAAGCGCAGAGTGGAGAATTCAAATTTAGCGGACATACAACCCAAAGAGGCTGCCCCTCTCCTCAGTTAACACAAGAGGTACAGGGGCTACCCATCCATGATGGCGTGATCCCCATTCGGCCCCATGTCCTATCCAGGGTGGACTACCTGGATATGATGGACATCCCATATTCCATAGAGACCCAAAAAACTATCTGGAAGTATGCACACCATCCTCTGTTGCAGCCTCAAGTCCGCTCCCATGTGTGGCGCTGCCTGAGGCGGGTGTATCATACAGCTGAGCGCTCTAACGCTTTACACTCATCTTGTGTCGTATGTGGCCAGTATGGAACGCTGTTCTACCGCCTAAAGAAGTGCCCCACCTCTAAAGTGATATGGCGCGAAGTTCAACGTCTGTGGGCCAGGATCAAACGCATCCCTTCAGTCTGTCAAGAGATATGTTTGCTCTATCAATGGCCTCCTCCCTTACACCCTCCCTCCGTGCTCTGGTGGTTGCAATCGCCATGTGGACCATCCACACGATCGTCTTAGATGCCATCGCAGGCTCCACCCCCACCCTCCCAGAGACTGTCCACAGATTCCGGTGTCATTTGGTGGACCACTTTCAAGCGTGATTGTTTGGATACCTCCCACCGCGTCGCCTACAGCTGGTCTCCTCCTAGTTCCCAATCTGGTTCATCAAATCAGACCCCTTCCTCCACACGTGCTCAATAGTGGCTACGGCCCCTTCACACGTTCCCTCCCCTTCCCCATAAGTGGCGTTCCCACTGGCAACAAGAGATAGTATCGCTTCTTTGGGGTGCCTCCCTGGTACTAAGTTTGTCTTTCCTGAGTCATATTTGGAAGTGTCCGTCCCATGGTCGGCCTTCCCCGCAATAAATTTAAAGTAAGTACCTGATTGCGGATCCAGAGAAGAAGCTAATTTGAACTGGGATTGCTGCTAATTGGGCATCATAGAGAGAAACTGTAAACAGGGACCTAATCGTGGATCAAGTTAGGTAGTACCAGGGAACAAATACCTAATAAAGACATCATAAGTGTTTGAGAGAAAATACTATCCAAGCATTGAATGAATTCTAGTACTTTACATCAACTACGGATAATAGTCACCATACTATTATCAAACAAAATTGTTGATTTAGGAACCAGATAGCTGTCCTTCTTATATAGGACGTTTAGCTTCCTGTAATTCATCACTATTCTGTGAACACCATTCTTCTTCCTAAAAACTCTCTTTCCGCTCACTGTAACTTTCTGAGCAAATTATATGGAAAACAAGAAAGTAAATTTCAATCACCAGTATAGTTTCACTCCAATGTTCTCAGATTCTCCACTTGCTGCTCCAGTGTGGGGCAGTGGTAAAACTCCCCCGCCATTTTCCGTCCAGCAGGAAATTGCACTTGGACTGGTTCGCCCAGTCATACCAAACCCTGGAATAATTCTTTCCTCCCAAGGATCTTGATGCTCACCTCACTTGTATCCAAGTGGTACCTTGCTGCCCCTTGGTGCTCCCCTGAAGCAACTTGTGTTTTGGCTAAGGGTTGACTATGGGAAACTCTTCCATTACCATTACCAAGCCATTATAGAAATTTCTCAGGCGGTGATGGACCCTGCCAGATTTATAGATTTCCGCCCCTATAAGAGGTATTTTGATCTCTGCTTCACCTGTGAAGCCTACACAACCACCTTGGCAACTGTGCCCCTGGTATTCCAGGGTACCCTCTTCCCACAATTTGGATCTGGCTCCCAGCGGACACCATTTTGGTGGTCCAGTTTGCTGGTTTGCCCACCCATCTCCCCCTGCGATGCTCCACCAGGAATGATGGAAGGTTTGGCAGCCTATGGCTCCAACCCCATCATACAATTTGTGGTCCCAAATGGGGCCACACGCCTTGCTGGGCCTCAGGCGTATGCCATGATCAGCCCTGAATTTAGTAAAATCGCCGTGTCAATTCCCCCTCACGCTATCATTCCATCTTCCCATGACCATCCATTTTGGCCCTGCGTCAAGGGTGGGTGGACAATCTGTCCATCCTGTTTTGAGTTGGACCACTCAAAAGCAAGTGCCCCTTCTTGGCTACTTCCAATGGCTTAGATTATTCATCTGCCAACCTCCAGTCTGCCACCCATCCTGCACCAGTTCTGGCATGGGGTACAATCCTACCTTCCTCACCCCAGTGCCACACATGATTGCTCCAATCAAGAACCGGCTTGGACCCCAGTTTGATCCCATGCTTCCTCCAACGAATTACCAAACCACAACCATAGCCGATTCCTCAAAATAGTTTAACCAGAACCCATGGGAATTATTGGCTAAAATTGACAAATCAATTAATCTCATTGAAGAACCATCTCTGCAAATTGAGGAGTTATTAATGCAGAATGGGATGCCAAATACTCCCCTTGACTTTATACCCCACATCCAAATGCCAAAGCATCTTGCAGTGACCAGCAGCTTGCAGTACAAGCAGCTGGAGCATAAGATTGTTATCCCCTCCGAAAAGCTGTTGCAAAAACAGTATAGATGCTCACAGGAGGTATTCCCCCTCCTGTTATCCCCTCAACCCTCACCCTAAAAAGTAAAATTACAGTTAATCAATTGCACAAAATCGTCAACGATACTATGTAGAATGTGGTAATTGTAGCATGGAATCTTAAAGCTAAGATTACCTAAAACAATATTGCCACGCTCATTAATTCCCAGATGCCCACATAAAAGCTGAAAAAGCTTTAGCCAAATATATTTTTGACATTATGATGGCTGGCATTTTCTATGAAATACCAATCATTATAGATATTGAACACATGCCGCCAAGCCCTAATGCCATTGCTATCCACCTTGACACATACCCTACTCTGGGATGAGGAAGCTGCTGCCAAAGTTGAGCCCCCAATCCCCCTCCCCTTCCACCATGGAGAGATAAGCAGTTTTCACTGCCCACCTGATTGGTTGTTCTAATTTGGTGTGTTTCATTCAATCAATTAATTTGGGCGTTTTGTATGAATCAATTAGATGCGTTAGTTTTTGGTTTTAGTTTTAGTAATGTCCATCCCCTGGTTGGCTTACCTTAAATAAACTATTCAAATAAACCAACTATTATCAAATGAATTTACAATTCTTCACTATCAAACTAAGTAGAGAATTTTACAACAACGAAATTGTGCAGTTAATAAATTTATATGGGCTATTATCTGAGAATATCAGAAAATTTATAAATTTCAACAATTGGTGCTCACTGTCAGATATAATTGAACTTAAAGCTGAAAATTAAGAATGTTTTAGATTGAATTCAGCCAAAAGAGGGGAAATGTTGGCCATTTGTGATTCTCCGATGACATTGAGAGAAAATTTAATGAAAATGTCAAAGATATTGGCCAAAAGACCCTGGCCAATTCATGGTGGAACTCCATTAATTAGGGTAGAACCATATTGAAACCTGCATGGGCGATAAACAGAAAATTAAAGGTTGGATTACTCTGACCGCATGAGGGATTTTGAGGCAACTAGTGAAAGGTACTCCTCCAACCATCACCAAGTCCTTCACAACTGCTACGCGGGAGACCCCTTTTATAGGCGTGGAAGAGGTCCCTGAGGTGAAAGTAATTTATCTAGTGGTGATTGGTTGTGGTACATCAAATCTTTTACCTCATGGGTACATAAATTCCAAAACCCCAACTTTTCGTTTTAACAAAAATTAACTCACTTTCATTAATATCTGATAGGATCAAAACCCATATTACCTAAATTGGAATCATCAAAGATATTCTAAACCTATCCCTGAATTCCCTCCAACCCTTGAAACAGTTTAAATACTGATCAGTCGGATATCAAAATGATCATTTTTTCCTTTCAAGCTCTACTTAATATATAAAAACACGGTTTGATTAGAGCCTTATATTTTATATTTAAATAATTTTCAAACTTTTGTGGAAAATAGCAGGTGTGAAGCATTATTGAGCAAGAATTGGCTGGTTTTTTACAAATTGGTGCTCACTACAGGGAGCTCTCGCATACCCTAAAAATAACTTCTATTCCAGAATCAAGGCTAGGTGCATTAGAAAAGCAACTAGCAAGTGCTTTAGCTCGCCTCAAAGGCTTGAGCAGCACTCTCCCCAAGGCCCTTATGGGCCCTCCCCTATTATGGTTAAACCTCCATTCAGGGACAAGTTCACACCTGGTGAAGGCAGCATCGCCTCCTTCCTGTTCTTTATGAATCTGCGATGGAAGGAGTGACTGGTCTTCAAAAAAACCAAGTTTATTCTTCCCTGCTTGAGTCGGATGGCTCAAGAAATCATGGTTCCTCAAATGACCACACTTACCACCTGGGCAGAGGTAAAACAAGCGCTGATTAATGAGTTTGGTTCCATGCAAACTTACAATTTTAAAACAAGCTTTTATGTGCCTTAGCCTGGAAGCGGGAGAATCAATCCCCTCATTTGTAGAGCGATTCTATAGCAAAGCTCAAACTCTACTGCTGGCCAAACTGCTTCCAATAGATGATGCTATTGCTGCTATAGTAGCTAGCTTAGCGTCATATTCCTCTTTAGTCATTCATATCTCCTCAAATAAAGCATATCTTTAAAATGGTATGGGATATCAAAGAGGCATTACTAGTAGTGGCTGATCTATATGAACCTGAACCTCTGCACAAAGCTCAAAAAGAGAGAATCAACTCTGACCCCTCCAGCCTCTTCCATGGCTGTATCCCTATGGAGCCCAGCTTCTGCAGCACTGCAGCGACAAATTACTACTCCCCCATTTGAGGATAGCCAGGAAATATTATCAGTTATGGGACAGCGCTCCCCTCTAGATTCAGGTTCAAAAGTTCAGCCGGTGAATTCAGTTATCGCCTTGCCTGGTTCCTCTCTTGCAATGCAGTCTACTAAGGTGAAAACCGCATTATAGCCGCCAAAGCCGCTGACTCAATCATCTTCAGCCTCAACTTCGGCCGCCTCTAGCTCAATACATGCTGTTATGGGTCAGTCCAAGCTGATCACGCCTAAGGCAACCGCCAAAGCCATTATACTTCCAATGTCTCCCCCAAAAGCTGGTACAGCAACGAGGCTCCCTTCAAAAAGCAAACAGGTAGATGAGAGTGATGAAGCCCTCCCCTGTGAGTAAATTAAGCCAGTTTCTCACCCTCCTTTTAGTAACTCGATGAGGTGCATTGACAATCCCTCTGATGATGAGTCTGAAGGGGGTGATGAAGATGCATGCTATTATGTTTTGGGAGGTCTAATGTAAGTGCAGGTTCCGGATAGTTTAAAGCCTGAACGGAATGATATGGCCATAATACCCTGATGAACATATCTTCAGCAGTTGTTGAGGTTTTCAGAGGTGATCAATACTGCTAGTGATGCTGACCAGCTTATTGGGACAGTGATCTGCTCCACTCAGCAGGTCCATACCCTCAAATCCATAAAAGATAATTACCCTGCGATGGATCAACGCCTTGCCTCTACTCTCCGTTTGAAAGAGGTCCTCACCCTCCACCTACTTTTGGTACTACAATAAACAAGGTAGAGATTGTTAAAAATAAAGTGCGCGTTCTAGCTGTCTTTGATATGGGTGCACCAGTGAACGTAGTCACATCGAAGCTCATCAATAAAATTAAGTTGGCGCCCAATCCAGACTATGCAAAAGAGTATGGTACTGCATGGCCTAATAAATCGCGAGCTATTGGAGCCTACTTTCACTACTTATACAAATTGGGAAAACTCTTACTGGCTGCATTCTCTGTAGCATAAACCAATAACGCCTACGACCTACTCATTGGCATGCAATTCATGATTGAGTATGACGAAATCATCAACATGAAACAGGGATTTCTCTTCCTGCTAAATTATGAAGTTCCTCTAATCTTTACAAATCATGAGCCTAAGAAGAAGGAATATAAATGTGTAGTTGAGTACCCTTATTCTGCCCTCACCCTTACATATACCACTCAAAAAAATCACTAAAAAGCTGCATGACTCTGTGGATGGTTCAGAGGGAATTTCATTGTATGCATATGAGGAGGTAGTAGTCAAAGCGGGTGAACAAAAGGTAATAGACACCAAAATTACTATGCAAATCCCCGCAACTGCCTTCTGCACTTAACAAGAATTGATGGAAAAAGCCATTTGGAACCTCGGATGTTGCCAGGTATCCTAGACCCTGCCTACCAGCGACCTATCAACCTTCTGCTGGGAAATCTCACTAACAAGGACATGGTTGCAAAGAAACATCAAGAGATTGGAAGAGCCCTGTTGCTTCCCATTAATGACATCCACCAAGTCCATTATATTGGGTCTATGCTAGATATGGGAGTACCCACTGACCAAATAATATGCGCTTTGCCTAACATTCAGATTTCTAACCTAACTCCTGATGAGCTTAATAAGGTCATTCCTTACTGGAGTCCTATAGTAACATTTTCTCCAAATCTAAAACTGACTTTGGGCATATGAGGGGCGGGTGCCACACCATTGATATTGGTGATGCCAAGCCTATTTGTCCAAGCCTTATTAGAAATCAAAAATTGAGGAGCTCCAGATGAGGACGGAGCTCAAACAATTACTGGACGCAGGCCTGATCGTGCCTTCTCAAAGTCTCTGGTACTTCCCACTATTACTTATAAAATGGAAAGATGGTGGACATCGAGTAGTTATGGATTACTGAAGGGTGAAATACATCACCAATAAGGACAGCTACCTAATCTTCAGAATTGATGACGCACTGGACCAACTTTCTGGGTCCAAGTTCTTTTCTGCCATGGACTTGACTAGCGGATACTGGCATTTGGACCTCTCTCTACAAGACCAGGAAAAGTGTGTGCTTATCTGCAGTGAGGGTCTTTTCCAACCTAACCGACTACCACAAGGGTTGTGCAATGTGCTTCATCTTTCCAGAGAGCCATGGACCATATCTTGCAGGATCTGAAGCTTAGTTTCATAATTGTATAACTAATTAAAATGTCTTCTCCTGAACTTTCAATGAGCACCTTTCTTATTTAAAGGAAGTGTTTCAACGCTTACAGGCCTCTCACATTAAGATGAAGACCTCCAAATGTACATTCTTCCAGAAGAAGTTAGATTTCCTGGGCCGCGCCATCTCCTTAGATGGAATCTAGTCTCTCAAAGATAAGGTTGAGGCAATATTTAAGATGCCTGCTCCCAAAACCCTCCACAATATTCAGGTGTTTTTGGGCATGATGGGTAAGACCATCAATTCATCTCCAAATTCACTCATCCCAGTGAGTTCCGTGTATGACTTTCAACCAAAAACACCTCTTTTCATTGAGGAGCAGAACAACAAGCTGCTTTTGAAACGTTAAAAAAATCTGCAGCAGCAACGGCTTATCCTGCGACACCCTGCTTATAGCATTTCCTTTTGCTGTTTAATGATGCTTCTGACTATGCGGTTGGTAGCTATCTTGCTCATCTGGATAAACATGGGGTTGATCACCCCGTTTCATCTTTTATCAAGATGCTCTCTAAGGATTAACGCAACTATAGCATCATGGAAAAGAAATGCTTGGCCATATTTCTTACTGTTAACATCACCGCCATTTTTTATGGGACCTCATTTTAAATGGTCTCTGATCATGCCTATTTCAAAATGATTACAAAATATGAAGGATCCCACTGGCTGGCACGCTGGGCTTTAAATCTCCAGCACTATTATATGACCATTGTACACCAAGCTGGGATAAGCCACATGAATGTCAATGGGTTGACTTGGCTGCCCATCCTTCATTTAGATAATAGTGAAGCGGATTGTGTACATGGTCTTCTAATGACCCCTGATGCTTGGGAAGATGAGGATGAACCAGTTCGAAAGATGCTAGCTCGCCATTTCTGTAAAATGAAGGTGGATAATGGCCATCTATACAAGAAAGCGGGTGTGAACTGGTTACCCTACTTCTGACCTTCAGAGCGAGTACCTGTCATTATGAAGTCTCATACCCTTATAGGACATAGTGTTGCGGAAAACCTATCAGTGGGTAAAAGAACGCTATTACTGGGAAGGAATCATGGATACCATCGTCGAAGTTTTTATGCCTGTTTGACATATAAAAACCAGTCCAAATTCAAAACAAATTATCAATATCGTCCTATCACTCTTCAACAGCCTTTCCACACAATAAGTCTCGATGTGATTGGCCCTTTTCCACAAACTACAGGTGGAACTCGATAATAGTGGTGATTAATCACTTTACCAAATGGGTTGAGGCAGTGGCTATCCCAGCTCAGATGGCTAAGGCCACGGCCATTTACCTCCACCAGTATATATTTACCTGACATGGTTGCTCCAAGTTTTTCTCTTCAATAATGATAAAAACTTCACCTCCTGAGTGGTGAAGATTCCCGCAACTTCCATGGGCACCAAACAGCTTTTTCTTCCCCCTATAACCCTTCAACCAGTGGTACCATAGAAAGGAAAAATGGGACCCTGGGTTTTATATTATGGAAAATGGTCACTTAACCCCCTTAACTAGGATCTGCACTTACCCAGGGCCCTCATGGCCTACCATATCAGTTACCATCGGATCCTAAAATTTCTCCTTTCCAGTGTTGTATGAACGGGAACATTGGGTGCCAGCATTAATAGCAAAAGACATTTTCACTGATAGTACTGACATGGAGCAAGCTATGAAGAATCTGGCTCAGCACATCATTCAGTTAAAATTTGAGGCGATGGCCAATTTGGCAAAAACTGTCAAAAAAGAGTTTCAAGCTGCAAATGAGCACCAGGCCCCTCTTCCTTCCTTCCAAGTATCGGACTTGGTGCTCTATTAACACAATTACATCACCCCTAGAAGGGAGAAACTTGAGTCCATTTTAGAAGGGCCCTTTGTAGTTACTTACAAGCGAGGGGTGGAGTAATCCATCAAATCCTTTGCTTCCAAATTAAGAAATAATTGCGTAAATGGCCATTTCCTAAATCCCTATTCTCCCTCATCATTTTTTATAGGTGTGATGTCAGAAATTTTTCCTTGCAGCTGAAAACTAAGATTGTTTTAGGTCAAATTAAGCCAAAAGGGAAAATGTCAGCCATTTGCGATTCTCTGATGCCATTAAGAGCAAACTTAATGAAAATGTTAAGGATATTAGCCAAAAGACCCTGGCCAATTCATGGTGAAACTCCATTAATCAGGGTAACACCATTTTGAAACCAGCATGTGCACTAAAAAATTTAAGCAGTCAGATTACTCTGATTATGCAACGGACTTCAGGGAAACCAGCGGAAGGTACTCCCCAAACCATCACCAAGTCCTTCACAACTGCTACGCGGGAGACACCCCCTTTTATAGGCGTGGAAGAGGTCCCCTGAGGTGAAAGTAATTTATCTAGTGGTGATTTGTTGTGGTACATCAAAATCTTACCGCGTGGTGTACATTATGCCCCCAAACCCTAACTTTGATTTTAACAAAAATTAACTCACTTTCATCAAGATCTGATAGGATCAAAACCCATATTACCTAAATTGGAATCATCAAAGATATTCTAAACCTATCCCTAAATTCCCTCCAACCCTTGAAACAATTTAAATACTTATCAGTCAGATATCAAAAAAGGTCATTTTTTCCTTTCATTAAGCTCTAAATAAATATATAAAATACGGTTTTATTAGAGCTTTAGATTTAATTTAAAACATCTTTAAACTTCTTTTGGAAACCAGCAGGCGTGAAGTGCCAGTGAGCAAGAATCAGCTGGTTTTCTAAACTCACTGTAAGGTGTAGTTGAGTAGAAGATATTAGAACGTGATGTCATATAAGGACGAAATAAGAAAACTATTGATGGAGTTGAAAACTGTTAACCAGAACGCCCTGAACTCAGTGGATCTTTGACAATTCGCTGCCTTGTAGGAGAGATTCACTAAGATTGAGTAAGGGGTTGATAATGTTGCAAGTTTTGGAAATGAGTTAAAAAGTATTGTCATTGAAAATAAGAAGGGAACTTAGTTTGAGAAGTCTTATTTCTGAAAATGGAGCGGGAAGCGGATTGCGCTTGTTTAAGAGCATTCAGCATAGATATTGAGTGGCTGATTAAACTGGTCAAGAAGTTGAAGACTCATAAATGTGAATGTGAGCCATATGCAGTGACTGATGCCAAAGAAAGATCTCCCCAGATGCTAGTTGGAAATACAACTACCCCAGAAACATGCCCCCGCTTTTAGAGATAATTCAGAGATGATGCCCAAAATTACTCCCTCAAGTGAGCTGAGTAACCAAACCAAGAGAGGTAGCTAGAGAAATATTAGAGGAATTCAAAGCAACACCAAAATTGCCAACTTTCCATTGTGATAACGCCTCAGCATTTTTGACTGTTCAATATGACAATGTATAGATATGGTGATTGTCAAAAGGCATTAACAGTGATTAATTGCCTAGATACCAATTGTCAAAACCTAGTGTTGCACCATCTAGAAGGGAATAGCTGGTTGTATGCAGAGGCTAAAGTGGCTATTATATAGGAATTTGGAAGCCTGACGCACATGTCAAAGCGCAAACAAGAGTTTATGGGCATTCAATTCCAAAAATATGTATCCTTAGAAAGCTTCGCTGATCATTTCTACCAGGAATCACAAATCCTGGTTGGAGTAAAACTCTGGATGATTTAGATGCTTAAATTGCACTACAAGTGGCCCTTCAGCCCTATCATAATTTTCATTGGATTATATCTTCTATATTCATGATGGAAATTACCACATCTCAGATGGTAGACAATTTGAAAATCTTGGGAGCTACCTTTGATGCCCCAAATAGAAGTTTCAAATCTAATCCAGTATGAAATTTGAATCCCACAAAGGGGAACGAGGGCGCTAAGGAGATGAATAACCAAACTGTTCTGAGAATAAACATGAAGACATTAAGTGGATTAATAAGAAGGAGAAAGTCTGTTACCAGTGCGGATGAAAAGGCCATTTTGCTGTGCACTGAAAGAAACCCAAAGATTAAATTAATGTGTTCCAAGCAAAAGAGTCCGCACCTGCAAAGGAGTCAGGAAAAGTGACCAAAGCCTAGACAGGTAACATTCTAGAGCTGCGGAGAAACCTGTTCCTCCTGATATTATGCATGATGAAATTGACATCTGTGATCTGTTTTTGGATGAAGACGTGCAGGATCAGCTGTATCAAGTAGTCAATTTTAACATGAATGAGGTAACAAGATCTGGTGCTAAGGAAATTGACCCCAAGATATATAAAGAAGCTGCTTGGCTGTATGCCCAACAACTAGCGGACAACCATTGAGCTGCAGATAATATTGACAATTGACCAAAGTTTGATTAGATGAGCAGAATCTGTCAATCCCTTCAGCGCGATCAAATAAATCGTTCCCTGAATTATCAGTGCAAATAATTTACAGCCTTGAGTCAGTTGATAATGCTGCTATACACTCATTAACTACTATCTTACAATGCTCTAAGTGTATGTATATAGATATACTAGTTAATCAAGTATTGGTGAGGGCTATTGTTGACAGTGGGGCGCTCATTAATATTGTCTCAACCAAGCTAGTGAAAAGGAAGTTCACGCCTTATTTGGAACACAAGAAAGAGTATGGAACAGCTGGGCCAAATACCACCACCTCATGTGGAGCGTACAGATCTCTACCACTTCACTTCAGATCCTTGGTGGTATCTGCTCCAGCGATAGTTTAGGCCAACCAAGACTATGATATTCTGATTAGGACAGAGATCTTATATGAAAGCATGGAGTTGCATGTATCTTTGAGGATAATACATTGACCATATTGGATCAGACGTTACTATTGGTCTATCAGAAAGATGGAGAAGCTCCACTGAGTAGGAGAAATAACTTCATTAACCTGATATACAATGACAGCATTGTCCCGATTTAATACCAACTAGTTAGCCAGAATTGACAAGAGATGATGAAGGAATTCTAGAGAATCAGGGAATTCCACTGATGATCAATAATGCAAGAAACATACTGCATGGAACACAAATAATAGTCAGCATGGGGTTGACATTAGAGATACTGGAGCTGCTCTATGGGGAGGTTGGAAGCCCCTTGAAGAAATTCAGAGTAGATCCTTGGGTGGCTCCTGGAATAATAATGCTAGCCGTGGAGAAATTTGAGTTCCCCTGGCAAATTTAAGTGAAAAACCGATGAAGATTGAGAAGGATCAGATTGCACATTTGTTCACCTAATCCTGATGGCCAAGCTGAGAAAATTCCATGATTTTGGGCTAATCAATGAAATGGTATTGCCAGCTGGGATAACAGAGAGTATTAATATTGGTAGATTGAGAACAACTCACTGATCTGATGGAAGGACAGCAGGAGGAGGTGCTTGAATTGTTTTAAAAGTATCAGGAAGTATTTTCCCGGATGACCATGATTTGGGATGTGCAAGAGAAGTGATCCATAAGGTTGATACCAGAGAAATCTATTGTTCAGGATGAGACCAATTCAATGATTGAAGGAAGCTGAAGCAGTAGTGGAGGAAGAAATTAGTGAATTAGTGAAGCATGGGCTTCTAGTTCCGTCGTGGAGTCCCTGGGAGAGTCCAAATTCTTATCATGAAGAAGAATGATGGCTCTAATTGCGTAATGATTGATTATTAGAAGCTGAACAAGATTACAAACAAGGATTGTTCTACTCCCAAAAATCAATAATGCATTAGATCAATTGGGAGAAGCAAATTATTTCTCCATGATGGATCTAATATCAGGATATTGGAAAATCGATTTTCCAATAGAGGACCTAGAAAAATGCGCGATTATCAGTGGCAGGGGCTAAATCAACCAACGAGGATGCCCCAGGGTCTGTGAAATGCGCCTGCGACGTTCCAAAGGGCCATGGATGCAATACTAAATGACTTAAAGTTGTCATGCGTCCTGGTGTACTTAGATGATATAATTGGTTTCAGTAAGACGTAGCTGACCATTTTAACCACTTGGAGGAAGTGTCCAAGAGACTATCTGTAGCCAACCTGAAGATTAAGCTGAGAAAGTAACACTCCTTTAAGAAAAGGTTGGAATATCGGAGATTTATGATCAACTCTAGTGGACTGCAGCTGTAAGACCCAGAAGATTGAAGCCATAGAACAGATGGCTGTGTCAAAAAGCGCTCAAGCAGTAAAATGTTCCTTATAAATGGTCAGATACTGTAGAAGATTAATTAAGGGTTTTGCTAGAATCACTGAGCCCTTATTCCATCTGTTGAAGGATCTGAAGATAGGATTCATTTATAATGAAAGATCACAGTTTTCCCTTGATGAGTTACGTCAGTACTTGATAGATTCTCCAATTTTAAAATATCAAAATTTTCGATCAAGAATTTAATATACAAACTGATGATTCATTGAAAAATCAGCGCTGTATTAAGCTAAGTAGATGAACTTGGGGACAAGCATCTAGTGTCATATGTGAGCCTGACACTTTCAGCTGCTGAGAGGAACTACACCATAACTGAGCGTGAATGCCTTGAGTTCATTTATGCCTGTAAACAATTTCAGATGCACATCCATGGAATGAACTTCAAAGTGGTGATGGACCACTCCTTGTTGCATTGGCTTCACAATTTATGAGAACAAGAAGGACGACTGGCCTGATGGCCACTGAAGTTACAGGCTTATGATTATGAGAATGTACACTAAGTGAGGGATTCTCATCAGAATGTGGGTTTTATCACAGTTAATAATGGTCCAGATGGTATACCAGCAGGCAGATGATCTATTCCAGAGAATGGTCAATGGAGAGATAGGGAACGAGCCCTGAGAAATCCAAGGTGTGCTTTATAAAGTGATAGAAAACACTGAGACCATGAGTGGACAAGCTTCAAGACAATCAATAAGAAGCGATTACTATTCCTAAAGCCATCATATTGAGTGGCTATTATTAAAATCCATAAGGTTGTTGGGCACGGAGGCCAAAGAAAAATGACCAACCATATTTGCCAATAGTACTGAGAGTCCATCAACTATAATGTTGCGGACTATCTGGCTCGTTGTGTGGAGTGCCATTTTCACAAGAAACATAAGTATATGACTATATACCAACTGGTCCGCCCTGGATTTTCTCGGCATACAGTGTCCATTGATGTGATGGGACCGCTGACAATGAGCACAGGGGGAGTCAAGTACATCAAATTTGCTATCAATCAACTGATGAGCTGGGTTGAAACAAAGGTATTGGCGAAAATTGATGCTACCATTACTGCAAAGTTCATCCTAGATCAAGTAGTATACTGGCATGGATGCCAGCAGGTCCTGAAGAGTGACAATAGAACAAATTCCATGTCACGTGTGATCCTGCAATTAGAAGAAATAATGGAGATCTGAGAAGTTGTGTCTGTACCCTACCAGCCAGAGATAAATGGACTGGTAGAACGAGTCAATGGTACACTGGCCATGATGCTGAGGAAGCTTGTTTCAGGAATAACTTCCATGTGGGGAACATACCTGAGTTTGGTGACGTTTGCCTACAATAGCAGTCATCCTATGTGGCAAGAAAAATGCCATTCAAGCATCTATATTGAAGGAAGGCTGAGTTGCCACCAATTTTATATTTGGTGGAAAAACCAACATTGGGGTTAAGTGCTGAGGAGTACCTGAACCAATTGGTGAATATCCTGATCAAAATGCAATTGCAAGCATCCTTTATGACTTTAAGAAAAGGATTTGAGTCAAAATGATGGATGATAAGAACTGACTGGCCTTAAAGGATACTAAATAAGTGAAAGAGTTGCCTATTGCAATATGCATGGTTTCATTATAAGAAACAAGTCAGATGAATTGTAGTTGGGTCCAGTGGAGATTATCACCAAGATGGCAATGAATGTCTACTCCATCAAGAACCTCTTGGATGGAAGGATAGTAAATTGAGTCAATGCTAAGTATTTAAAGCAATGGATCAATGAGAAGAAAACAGTTCCTGAAAGACCACTGAACCATTAAGTTGTTTATTTCCTAATGATTTGGTTAAGTCCAAAAAAGGACCGCTGAACCAAACTAGATGGTTAAGTCTTAAAAAGCAAGACCTCTGAACCATAGAAAAATAGAAGGTCTAAGTATACTGGGATCCAGTTTAAAGGAATAAAATAAAAAGATGTACCGCTGAACTGAAAAAAGCTAAGTCCCATGGAAGAATAAGAAGAAAATAAAAGATTGATAGAAACGTTGGAAAAACTGATATATTTGTATAATATTTATAATTTCATTGGTTATCCTCAATTTGAAGATAATTCCGCCTATGTCACCTCTTGGGGAGGAAGGATGGATCACAGTAGGAGTAAGACCCATCGAAATCTATGTGAGATCAAATGATAGTGAGGGCTAGACTTACTCAAAACCAAGTTTGTTGAGCGGACACATATCCCTATGAGAAAGTGACTAAGGGAAGAGAAATTAAAATCAGAAGATGCCAAACGCAATACCCCAGAGTGTGTAGGGAAGCAACAGTACAATAAGAGGCAGTCAGCAAATAACCCTGAGTAATCCCAATATGGTACCAGAGCCAGAAGATTGATCTTAGTCACTTTTTGTCAGGACTTCAGGGAGTAACTCCAACCTGGCCCCTATTAATCAGGGCCCCAAAGCCCCCAGTGAGTTATGAGGCCATTAAGGCTAAATAAAAGCTAAAAACGGAAAGGAGATTGAGAGAAACGGTAAATTTATTATAAATATCCTGAAGTACTTCTAAAACTCTGTGGATTGGGAAAAAAGGAATCAGAAAGTCTTGGCATTGATTGCTGACAACAATTGAGATAAATGAATATATAATATTACAAGGAGAGCGGGACCATCCTTAGAAAAACTTGACAGTGGTCCTGAAAGGGTAACTTGATTGGGGTGTGAGCACCAAAATGATTTTTGCCACGACCCAATTGTGTTTTAACATCCTCAGCATTTGTCGCTGGTGTCAAATTAAATTTAATTATAATTTAATTATTGGGGCTGATCCCCAATACTTCTGATCAGGCTTACCCCAAGATAATGGGGAACCAAAACTGGCAACTATATGTAGGTGGGTTGTGACTCCTAGTCTGGGCTTTCCCCAATAAAGGGAAAATCCTTACAGTGGTCATGATTTATAAGGCATCAGGTGGGAGGTGACTTTCATCATGGTATATATATAAAAGCTTTAAAATTACATAGTTAGGTTTGTGGTCAATGTGACTCTCACTATGAGAACTTGTGCAAGTTGAGCAAGAAGAGAGTAGCATCCTAAATGATTTTATAAAATATTTGAGAATCATGTACACTACTATATACCCTAAAAGGAAAAGGGGCGCGTAGTGGTACATGATAGGTAAAATGTTTGCCAGCTTAGTGAAAGGTTCTCCCTTTTACAAAATATTTAATGAGAAGTTCAATAAAGGGGCTCTAATCTGGAGGAGAGCAAATAAACCTGGGCAGTTGGCATCACAAGATTTATCAGCGCAATGAATAGGAAGAACTGTTTTAATAGTACTAGGCTTCAAATAATTATAGATAAGATAAAAGACAAGCAAGATTATGACGTATTAAAATCATTCTATGCTAGCTCAAAATTATTCTTAGCTCCCTGGTTTATTTATACCACAATTGAGGGTAAATTACCTCGAATAATTTGGGATATAAGGTAATAAAGTGCTGCATTGACGGTACTAAACAATGTGCTACAGTTTTATAGTCAATATGACCAGAAAAGTGCATAGGAAGACCCTCAATGCAACTATGAAATAAGCAAAATTCTTAAAACGGATGGCGTTGATAATTATAAAAGAGGATTAATCTGGATTGAACAAGTATTCAATCTAAATTGAATCAAATCAAATTAAGTGGATCAAAAATAATTAAATTTGAATTGAATCAAATTTTTATAAATAAAATACTAGGGCAATGAAGACTCAGTTTAGAAAAACTGAGAAAATTTTCAGGATATCAATATTGATACATTTTCCCCTAAAGATATTCTTCTCATAGGACTTCAACTTCTTTCTGCAATTAAAAATTGGCTCTTGGCTCCTAATTGCTCTCTTCTAATGATAATCCCTTCCATTTGATCAGATAATGTTTCTTCCATCTGATAATTTTATCTTTAAGGATCTCTTTCATCTCATATTCTTCAACATGATCTAGAATGATTGGTAAGTGTCTTTTCTTTTTTAATGAGAAAAGTTTAAGCAGTCTCTGAGGGATTTAGAGTGATATATGGAAAGTGTTTTGTGCTGTTGAACCAGAAGGCAATTAAATCTGGTAGTTAGTATCAGATATCTTCTTAAAACCTTTAAAGGCCTAATTATTCTTGTACCCAGCATTCTTGATGGCCACACCAAACTAACATATTTTGGAGTCTAATTATACATATGATTCTCCTTTCACGTCTGAAGAATCCCTACGTTACTTATAAGCTTGCTCCTTATAACTCTGTATTGCTTTAGCTAGATTATCCTTGAGCTCCAGTTGTAGACCTCCTATTTTCTTTACATAGTCATGAGCTGCTAATACAATACTATCTTGAGTGAAACTTAGTATCATCTGTGGTTCATGACCATGATTTGCCATGACAGGGGCATCTTAATTAATGCATGGTATGAGCTGTTAAAACTGAATTGGGCAAACGGAAGAAGTATTGACCAGTTGTTATGTCTATAATTTACATAAAAATATTGCTCATAAACTTATCAACTCTCCCTGTCTGTCATCTGTCTGTGGATGGAAGGCAGTTGATAGCTTTAGCCTGATACCCAGAAAATCAGCAAACCATCTTTAAAACTTAGATTTTAATTAGGACCCTCTTTCAGATTTAATATCTGAAGTATAGCCATATTGATTTTAGATGTTCTTAATGAATAAATTGTATGTCTCCATTGCGAAGGTACCCCAGAACATGGGACAAACTCAGAAGCTTTTTTATATTCTATCCACTACCATCTATGGTGAAGAATAGCCATCACGGTTATGTAGGTCAGTTTTGAAATCCATAGAGATGCTTATCCGTAAGTTTGCTAGAAATTGACAAAGGTTAAGGTTTTCCAAATAAGTTTCTGAGTAGACGCTTTGTTTCTTGAACATTGTTGACAGGCCTGTACATAGTATTCCTCATCCTTTGTCATTACTGGCCACCAATAATAGTAAATGCTTTTAAGTGTTTTCTTTAGACCCTCATGACCGGCAGCTGGACTGTCATGGAAGCTTTTACTTACTTCCAATTTGAGATTGTACATCTGTGACCTATAATGAACGTTACAGGTTGTTTTCTTAATCATTGATAACCAGTATGTGTTAGAGTTCAGGGAGGTAGTCCCCTTTTTAGCATCTCCATGGTCTCTTGGGTCCTTCCTTTGTGATCCTTTACTTGTTTTTCCAAGTAAGTCTCTGCCTGTTGCATAGCTAGGAAAGAAAACAAATATCTGTCTGATTCAATCAAAGGTCTAGTATTATATCCAAATCTATCATTTTTTTACCATGGTTCTCTCTTCTTCTAAGTGCAGCTGGAACAATATTAAGTCTTTCATGGCTTGAATTCAATGTAGAAAGAAAATTTGGCTAAGTATGAATCCCATTGCTTGTCTCTGACTAATCATAAGGCTTTCTTAGAAATATAGAAGGATTTTAAAATCCTCTGATTATCACATGGTGTTTAATCCCTCCTATGTATCATCTCCAGTGTCCATAGCCTTTACAATGACTAAAAATTCTTTATTATAGATCTTGTAGTTCCTTTCTGCATCCAACATCTTTTTGAGAAAAGAAGGCCACAGTATGGGCTTTATTATATTTTCCCTCCTGAAAAAGAACCCCACCATAGTCGAAGTCTGATATATTTGTCTCAAAAAAAATTGCTTGTCTGGGTCTAGTTTTATAAAAACTTGAGCTACAGTAAAGCTTCCTTTAAGGCTTTAAAAGATCCTGAGCTTTTTGCGTCCAGATGTAAGATACTGAGTCAGAATTAAAGTCTTTCAAGGGAAAAGCAATTACTGAAAAGTTTTGAATGATTTTTTGCAGAAGTTTGTAAGCCTAAGGAAGGCGCGCAACTTCGTTCTTGTTGTAAGGCGAGGCCAATCTTTGACTGGTGAAACCTTTTTTAGGAGAAATGGTCAAACCCCTTCTTTAATGTCATACCCAAGGAAGTCTATTCTTAACACAAAAACTTACACTTTTCTAACTTAGCATACAAGGTATACTTCCTGGGTCTATGAAGCAATGTCTCCACATGTTTTACATGGGTTCCCATATCCTTAGAGCATATGAGATATCGTCCAAGTAGACACAACAATTCATTCAACATGGGGAATAATACTTCTTTCATTAAGGGTTGAAAGGCTTCTGGGGCATTACATGGCCCAAAAGTATTATCAGATATTCATAAAGTACTGATGGTGTCCTGAAAGCTGTCTTCCATTCATGTACTTCAAAATTCTGGCTTGATTGTATGCATTCCTAAATCCAATTTGGTGTATATCTGAGCCCCTGTTAAACTAGAATTTAATTGTTAATTTGGTGGTACTGTATATCTATTTTTCACTTTGATTGAGTTTAGAATGGAATAATCTACATAAGGTCTCAGACTTCAATATCGTTGCTTAGTAAAAGATAGGAGAAGTGCATGGTGGTTTTGAACGTCTCATGAATCCATTGTCCAGGTTTTCTTTGAGATATTGTTTCAATAATAATCCTTGTTGGTGATTTGTAGAGAAACTTAACCCCAACTAGGCATTTTCCATGGCATATTTTCAATTAAAATCACAATCCTGGCATAGTGTCAGGGTCTTACAAGTCTCTTCACCGAGTACATCTTAATAGCCTTGTAGCTATTTGGGTAAGTTTTTAAATTCTGATTGTTTTCCTGTGGATCAAATGAAGCTTAATCATGGGTGACTAATCAAGTCCAACCCTGTATGTAACTTTAGTTAAAGTTAAACTCCTTTCTGGTTGAAGTTAGTAGTTGATTGTTACAGTTGCTATTACAACGGGCTTCCTGCCACCATGGAAAATCAAGTACAAATGGGAAGGTTATCTTGTCCATACTGAAACTTTCTGACTGAAATTGCATACTCTAATGTTGAACTTAAAGAGATAGTCTGCCACTTGAACATCCAATAAGGTCCCATCAGCTAAGTTGGCCTTCGCCTTATGAGAGGTACCTCTCTTAATGACTTAGATATGCTGTAGTCCAAAAAATTGGCCATGACCCAGTATCCAGTAAGGTCAGGTTGTAATTTCTTGTCCCCTTCTAATAAGTTTAAATGACTAGTAACTTATAGATGGGACGAAACTTTATTATCATTAATAAAATTTGTTAATTTTGCAGAAGTTTTCCCACTTTTCAAGTTGGTAGATGGAGGGGAATCAAGGAGCATGCAACAACTAGATGACCCTTATCACCAAATTATAGACAATTTCCCTCTTGAATGCGACGTTCTCTCAGGTGTGAGTTTATAACCTCCTCCTTCTTTAGGCATAGTTTGAGAAAAAGGGTTCTTATTTTGATGTACTCCGACTGTGGAATTCTTGGCTTGCCTTCCTGTTCTATCTTAGTTGAAAATCCTTGAGTAATTGTTAAAACGTACGCCCCATAAGCACAAATCTTTTACTAAGTCATTATAAAATTTCTGCCAACAGATGATGGGCCAGGATAATTTATATTGTGGGACCAAACTCTTTTAGATCAGGAAAAATGCTTCTGTTTCTTCCAGGTTCAGATGTTTCTTTAGACTGGTAAACTTGTAACAATAGGGGTATATTTTATCAGATCCTTATTGAAGCTCATACATTTGCTGACGTTTTTCATGTATGTTGGTCATTAAATTGACTTGAGCAAGTAGTTCAAGACAAAAACTTGAAGAATATCACAAATCAGGGTCCTTCAAATTTGCCTTGGAAAACCACTAATGGGGTTTTCCAATTAGCTTCTTAACCACATGATTGACTTTAATTTTCATCTGCTGCAAATTTTCCTATTTCAGCTTCAAAATCTTATTTTACAAATTATAGATATCTAGTGTGTCTTGGTGCTCACTACTAGTAGGATGCATTGCTGACATCTGGCTTATTTTTACTTTGTGAACCAAGCAGGAATGATTGGGTTTCCATACTTTGGTTAATAAAGTTCCTGAGTAGCTATTCTTACAATGTAGTAGATTATGAGTCTTGTAAGAGACACAGCCCCAAACAGGGTGATAACAAATAGTAATATAATAATTGGGGTGACCAAAGATTCTCCTGAACTGTCCTGAATGAACTATCCCAGTTTGGAAGCTAGCATATTGCAAGTCACCAGCTTGAAGGTGACTTTCATTATGATCTGGATTATAAAAGCCTTGCAATTAAATCCAGTTAAGTTTGTGGTCACTGGTACTCTTACCATTTAAACTTTTTTGTAAGATGAGCAAGAATAGAGTATCATCCTAATTGATTTATAAAATTATTGAGAATTATGTACACTACTATATACCCTAAAAGGAAAAGGGGTGCGTAGTGGTATATGATAGGTAGAATGTTTGTTGGCTTAATAAATGGTTCTCCTTTACCAATTTATTCAAAAAGAAGTTTAATAAGGGGCTTCAATTTAGAGGTGGAAAGTAAACTTGGGTAGTTGGCATCACAAGATTTACCAGCGCAATGAATAGGAAGAACTGTTTTAATAGTACTAGGCTTTAAATAATCAAGGATAAGATAAAAGACAAGCAAGATCAATATGTATTAAAATCATTTTATGCTAGCTCAAGATTACTTTTAGCTAGCCTGATTTATTTATAGCATAATAATTGAGATTAAATTACCTCAAATAATTTGGGATTTAAGGTAATAAATTGCTGCATTGAGGGTACTACACAATGCACTACAGTTTTAGAGTCAATCTGACCCAAAAAGTGCATAGGAAGACCTTCAATGCAACTATGAAATAAGAAAATTCCTATAAAATGGATGATGATAATAAAAAGAGAATTGAACTGATCAAATCAAATCAAACAATTTCTGTTTTGAATCAAATTTAGTTGAAAAAAATGAGATATAAAAATTTTCAAGTTTTGATTCTTTCAAATTTGTTGACTAAAAAATTAGTACAATGAACTCTCAGTTCAGAAGAACTGAGAAATTGCTCAGAATTTAATCTTAAAGATTACTTCAGCCATCAGCTTGGTGGTTGTGGTGGGAACAATGTTCATAGACTAATACTTTCCTCATTTATCCCCATGTGGTTATTATTTGCGCAACATCAGAATAGCGTTACCTTGTGGACTTTGGATCTATCATGGATGTTGGAATATTCCTGATATAGGCCAAGTCTTTCCTTGACATTTCAGTTTTCTGATACTATATATGGCTTTTTGGAAGGTTCATGGACTCCTGTGAGTCTAAAGGAAATTCAATTGTACTTAAACTAACCATGATTGGTAATCAATGAAGTATTCTCAATTGAGTCCTCAGTTATGCCCAACTGGTAGTATCTAAAGAGGTGGTCAATAGTTTTTAATGCTTGGGCGCACCCCATGATGCTAAAGATATCAGTAATTAGAGGAAGGGGATAGGCATTCTTCTTCAAAATCATGTTCAATGGGATGTATTCTATACACATTCAGATTTTCCTGTTTTTCTTGGGAACCATGATCACTGGAAATGACAATGGTGACTGGGATGGGTAAATAAGCATATCAGAAAGTGTCATAGTTGGATGACATAATAGTAGGCACTGATGCTAGAGATAAGGCTGGGCGACAGGAGGCCCAGAAGATGAAGCTTCAGGCTCTCCCTGACCTAAAACACACCTTAGATTAATGCTGGGTGCAGGCCAAGCATGCCCAGGTGATACTGATGGGGTGCAAAACGCCCAGCCTCTTATCTTGGCCCAGGCCTTGAAACAAATGATTTACGTTTTAAATGGAGATGGTTCAATTCGCTTGGTTGGAGAGCAAGGGTTTGAGTCCCACTCCAGCTATAAAATTTTGACTTCAGGTAAAATAAGGCTTCAATCAATTACTCGAGTGAAGGCACCTTTGGTGTATTTTACCAAAATGGATGGAAGCATCTGTTTATTGGAGCTTCAAGGCTTAGGCGCATTTCTGCAGAACCTAAATTTCCCTGGCCCATTTTAAATATGTTTTTGCGACCAACCTTCCTTGTTGATCGACTTTCTTAATAAAAAGCCCATTATTTTACGTTTTTTCAATGGTTCCTTGGGCAAACTTGGTGGTGGACCTCTTCAGGGAGGTCTCCAACCATGTGGGCCACTACCTTATCTCGCAATTTACCAAAATCCCAGGGGCACCTGTGGGCCGCCCAGGGCCCCTCCAGATCGAGGCACCCAAGGCCCCTGACGTCCAGCCACACTTGATTATGGACGCCCCTCTGGGGTCCACTCAAGTGGTGATGTTCCTTACTTACCTGGTATGTTATGTTGCTCTTTACACACTTGCCTGGGGTACCTTTTGCACTGGCACCGCTTGAGGTGCCTTCATACCCATTCTTTTAATGGCTAGTTCCCTAGCAATGTGGGTTTGCATCCTATGTCACCTTGCTGGGAATGAGAGAGTTACAGACACTCTCTTGACAGAAAGCCCCTTTTAGATTTCAGTCACAATGAAGTGTTTATGGCTTGGGGTAGTCAATAGGGCCATTTAGTAATTAATTTAGAGTCCCCAGAATCAATGTTTGCTGTCCCAAATTTTTAACGGAATGTCATATTCATCCTATTTGATATTATCGTCATAATTTTAGATCAGTCAAAACAATCCTTCTTTTTCACTGTCCTAGAGGTGTTTGGAATTTAAATATGCTTCAAAACTTCAAGGTATAAAAGTATCAAGTTGGGCATGAGAGGCTATTGAAACTCATTCTTTAATTTAATAAAATGAAATTTTCGTTCTTGTTTTCAAATAAAAAATCTTTATTAGGATATGTGGAAATTAACTTATGATTTTATGGTTTCTTCACTCAGGAAAACTTCAAAAATCTTCATTGAGGCTTTGGAGGTAGTGACAAAGTCTTTAAATAGTGTTTCTTCAATGGCATCTTCTTCCAAGTTTATGTTGAATTGATCAATTGGTGTAGGTTCTGTAATGCCAACCATGGCAGGTTTCAGACATTTGCCCTCCAGGCTTCAAGATAAGAATGTTTCAGGGTAAAATTGGCTGAAAAGGGAAAATGTCAGACATTTACAAGTCCCCAATAATAATGAGATCGATTTATATTTATTTGATGGTGTTGTCAGCCAAAAGACTCTAATTAATTCTCAGAGGAACCCCAAGAATCAGGGCAATACTATTATGAATAATAACTAGGCAAGTAGTGCTAAATCAGCAAGCCAAATTTCCACAACTCCATGGGGAAACCTGGATATTCTATCAAAGGCATCTCCCCCCAGTCATGACTAGTACAAAGCCAGCACCAAAGTGGGGACCACCCCTTTTATTGGCTTGGTGGGGCCCCCAGAGTGCAATAAATTTCGCCTATTGAGATTAGCTGAAATTTATTAAATTGTTATCCCTTGGGTACATATTATCAAAAATTGACTCCCTATCAATCATTCAGCCTTAGTGAAGCAAGTTTTCAAGCTTTGATAGGCTATAATCCCATATTACTTAATTTGGAAATTCCAAAGCTATATAAACATTTAGCCTCAATTTTTGTAACTTTTGTCAATTTATTAAGTACATTCTCTCTTTTATCCCCACAAAGCGTTCAATAAACATCTATAAAAATTAACCCTTTTTTTGAATATTTATTTGTTTCAATTATTTTCATATAAGTGGTGAAAAAGCCCCTCACAATATATTGTTGTTTTAGGCAAAAAGCACCAGTGAGCCTCCTTTTAAGCCAAAAATTCAACAAGTGGTGCTCACTACTTGAGAGCCTGTACACCACAATAAATGTTCAAAAATATAGAGGCTGTTGTGGGTGGTAACCCTTCCAGCCTTTTCAATGAATTAACCCCAAGCTAGCTACTGTGAGACAACTGATAGCCAGTGCTTTTACTCGCCTTAAAAGGCTCAGGCGGCACTAATAAGTTATTTGCCCATAAAACCTGTTGACTAGATTACCAGTGGTCGCTAGAGGATAATTATTCTATAGTAAAGTGAATTGGATATCAATTGACCCTTATTTTGAGGTAACAATGTTCAGGTTATTTTGGGTTATCCACCTGGGTTGGATCCATTGGGGATAGAACTGGATGAATTCTTAAGATCACATAGGGCAGAGTTGCCAATGAAATAGGGGCATCTGATAGTTGATCAATGATAAATTATCAGTTGTAAAGATTGTGATCAGTCAGGTTTAATTGCTGACTGATTGAGAATCTAAGGATCAAGTTGAGAGGCAAGTGATGACGCCTGAACTAGCAAATTAATCAGTTGGCCTGCAACCTGCCTTAATGGGTAACAAGTTCCATTAGCTAAGCAGGTTTCAGACTAAATATGGTTAGTTCACTGGGATCAAGAGGAAAACATTAGGGACACATTTTCTGAATCTTTCTATTTTAGGTCTCAATGATATCCAAGATGAAATACCTCCAGTATAGGGAAGACCATCGCTGATGAGATGAAGATGGGTAATTCAATGTCAATGGCTGCCATTTCATTAATGAGGTGGCAATTAAGGGTTGGGCGCCAAATTCTCTCTATGAATTCCTCTGAGAATTCACTTAATAAATATATGAATACATAGATACAATTACACATACACATTTTACCAAAATCCATTTTGAGTTCTAATTCTTTCTCATGGAAATTATTGCTGTGTGCTTTAATTGGGAGACTCTTTAGAAAAAAGAGTAAGAATCTGGGCGTGGATCCAGAGAAGAGAAGCTAAACTGAATTGGGGATTGCTGCCAACTTTGTTACCATAGAGAAGATGTAAACAAGTATCTGAGCGTGGATCAAGTTAGGCGATATACGGGAACAAATCCCTAATGGACATCCTAAGTATTTCAAGGGGAAATACTGGTCAAGCGTTGGACCAATAATAATACTATATTCAACTATGGACATTAGTCTATATACTATCATCAAAAAAATACATCTTACTATCAGACAGCGTGGAGAATTGCACAACAACGAACCTGTGCAGTCATTAATTTAGGGTTGTCAGCTGAGAATAATAATGAACCCTATAAATTTTAACAATTGGTGCTCACTACAGGGGTGTAGTTAAGTAGAAGATATTAACATGTGATGTCATATAAGGATGAAATAAGAAAACTCTGGACAGAGTTGGCAACTGTTAACCAGAACGCCCTGAACTTAGTGGGTTTGAGAACCTTCTGCCTTGGAGGAGAGAGTCGCCAAGATCAAAGAATGAGTCTAGAATGTCATGAGTTATGTAAATGAGTTACTTGGAAAAGTAACATCATTGAAGAAAAAGAAGAAGTTTTCTTTGAGAAG
Source organism: Massospora cicadina (assembly GCA_022478985.1). Classification (NCBI taxonomy): domain Eukaryota; kingdom Fungi; phylum Entomophthoromycota; class Entomophthoromycetes; order Entomophthorales; family Entomophthoraceae; genus Massospora; species Massospora cicadina. The sequence goes on from JAKSZP010009241.1 coordinate 69,364, forward strand.
TCTTACTTCTGATAGCTGAGAATGTAGTGGATTACGTTCATTTAAGAGCATTCATTGTAGATATAGAGCAGCTGATTAAGCAGGTTGAGGAGTTGAAGACTCACAAATGTGAATGTGAGCCTACGTGGTGACTGACGCCAAAGAAAGAACTCCACGGACTCCAGTTGGAAAGATGACTACCCCAAGAAATATGCCACCCACTTTCATAGCTATTTTGGAAATGATGCTTGAAATTAATCCTCAAGTTAGGGTTGGCCAAACCAAGAGTTCTGATTAGGATGGATTATCTATAAAATATGGAGTTAAATGTAACTTCAAGGATAATACATGGACATATTGGGTCAGGAGTTACCACTGGTCTATCAAAAGGATGGGGAAGCTCCCCTGAGTAGGAGAAATAATTTCATCAACCTGATAACAATGATGGCATTGTCCCAATTTGATACCAACTAGTTGTCCAGAAGTGATGAGAAGTGCTGAAGGAAATCCTAGAAAATTGGGGATTCCCGCTGAGGATCAAAAATGTGAGAACCATACCGCTGGGATCAATTATAGTAGTCAACATGAGGTGTTTTAGAGACACCAGAGATGCTGTATGGGGAAGTTGGAAGCCCCTGGAAGAAGTCCAGAGTAGATCCCTGGGTGGCTTATGGAATATTTATGCCAGGACATGGAGAAATTCGAGTTCTCCTGGAGAATTTAAGCGAAAAATCAATGAAGATTGAGAAAAAACAGATCGTTACATTTGCTCACCTAATCCCAGTGACTGAATTGAGGAAATTCCATGATTTTGGGACCCTCAATATGATGGGATTACTGGAAGGGGTAACCAATAGTATTAATATGTTGGTCAATTGAGAGCAACTCGCTGATCTGATGGATAGATGGTAGGAGGAGGAGCTCATATTATCTGATAAATTTTGGGAAGTATTTGCCCAGGACAACCACAATTTGGAATGTGCAAGACATGTTATCCACAAGAGTGATACTTGGGAAAATTTGTTGATTAGGATGAGACCAATTTGACAGTCAAAGGCAGCCAAAGTAACATCTATGAATCCCCCTCGGGTTGGGACCATCTAGTACTAAAAAAAGGCAGCCAAAGTGGTAGTAGAGGAAGAAATTAGAAAACTAGTGAAGCATGGGCCTCTAGTTCCATTGTTGAGTCCCTGGGTGAGCCCTATTCTATTTGTGCTGAAAAGGATGCTTTAATTGGGTTGAGATTAATTAATAGAAACTGAACTTGGATATGAAGAAGGATTCATACTCACTACCAAGAATTGATGATGCGCTAGATTTATTAGGAGAAGCAAAGTATTTCACCACAATGGATCTAATATTGGGATATTATTAAATCGATTTTTCAAGAGAAGACCAAATGAAAGGCGTAATTATCCCCAAGCAGGGGCTTTATCAACTAATGAGAATGCCCCAGGGTCAGTGCAATGCGCCTGAAACGTTCCAGTGGGACATGGACGCCATACTAAATGACTTGAAGTTGTCATGATTCATGGTGTACTTGTACGATATAAATTTGTTCAGTGGGACGTTTACTGACTATTTGCACCACTTGGAGGAAGTGTTTTAGAGACTATCCACGGCCAACCTGAAGATTAAGCCAAGGAAGTGTCACTTTTTCAAATAATATTTAGAATATCTGGGATTTTTAATCAACTCTAGTGGACTACAGCCGCAAGCCCAGAAGATAAAGCCATATAGTGAATGGCTGTGCTGAAGAGTGTCTGAGATATCCAAGTGTTTCTTGAAATGGTTGGATACTATAGGAGATAATAAAGATTTTGAAAGAATCTCCAAGCCACTCTTTCATTTGTTGAAGGATCCAAAAAAGGATTCGTTTGGAGTGAAGAGTCCCAGAGTTCCTTCAATAAGTTATCCAGTACTTAAAAATTCCATTTTTGAAATATACGAATTTTAATTGAGAATTTATAAATACAAACAAAATATTTATTGATGATCATCATCATATTGAGCCAAATAGATGAACTTGGGGATGAACATCTGGTAGCGTATGTGAGCTGGACACTCTCAGCCAATGAGAGGAATTACACTGTAACTGAGCATGAATGCCTTGCAGTCATTTACGCATATAAACAGTTTCAGGTGTATATTCATGTAACGCACTTTAAAGTGGTAACAGACCACTCCTTGTTGCGTTGGCTGCACAATTTATGAGAATTAGAAGGCCAACTGGCCTGATGGGCACTAAAGTTACAGGCTTACAATTATGAGATTTTACACTAAGCTGGGGCATCTCATCAGAATGCAGATGGCTTATTGCAGTTACCAATGGTCCAGGTGGTATACCAGCAGGTGGATGAGCTATTCCAGGGAATGGTTGACAGAGAGTGGAAACGAGCCCCAAGAAATACAAGGTACACTTTGAAAAGCGCAGGAAAACACTAAGCCAATAGATGGACAAGTTTTCAAGAGGATTAATTGTAATCAATTACTATTCCCAAAGACATTGGAATGAGCGTCTATCATTCAAGCCGCTCATACAGTTGTTGGGCACAGAGGCTTGAGAAAAACAACCAATCATATCCACCAGTACAACTGGGAGTCCATTAACCATGATGTCGTGGATTATCTGGCTTGCTGTGTGGAGTGCCAGTTTCACAAGAAAAATAAGTATATAGCTGGATAATAACTGGGCCACCCTGGATTTACTTGGCATACAGTGTCCATTGATGTGATGGGACTGCTGACGATGAGCACAGGGGGAGTCAAGTACATCATAGTGGCAATCAACCATCTGATGAAATGGGGTCAAGATGAAGGTATTGGTGAAATAGACTCTACCAGACCTGCAAAGTCATCCTAGATCAAGTAGTATACCTGCATGGATGCCCGCAGGTCCTGATGAGTGACAATAGAACATTTTCCATGTCTCATGTGATCCTTCAAATAAATAAATTAATGAGGAGCTGAGGAGTTGTGTTTGTACCCTACTGGCTGGAGACAAACGGACAGGTAGAACGAGTCATTGGGACACTGGCATGATGCTGAGGAAGCTTGTTGCAGGAATAACTTCCATGTGGGGAACATACCTGAGTTTGGTGACGTTTGCCTACAATAGCAGTCATCCTATGTGGCAAGAAAAATGCCATTCAAGCATCTATATTGAAGGAATGCTGAGTTGCCACCAATTTTATATTTGGTGGCAAAACCAACATTGGGGTTAAGTGCTGAGGAGTACCTGAACCAATTGGTGAATATCCTGAATAAAATGCAATTGCAAGAATTCAATATGACTTTGAAGAAATGGATTTGAGTGAAAATGATGGATGATAAGAATTTACTGGCCTTAAAGAATACTAAATAAGTGAAATAGTTGCCTATTGCAATATGCATGGTTTCATTATAAAAAACAAGTTGGATGCATTGTGGTGGAGTCCATTTGATATTGTTGCTAAGAAGGTGATGGACGCCTACTCCATCAAGAATCTCTTGGATGGTAGGATAGTGTTCAATCTTTAACCAGATGGAATCCTCCAATGATTGATCGTTATTTGGGATGATATGGCCAATCCTGGTGGAATAGCTCATTGACTGAATTTTGTGTTATTTGATATGATTGCTGGTTAGTCGCTCCCCAATTGGGGTTGAGACAAAATTAGTATTCCGCTGAGTTTGGAAGTAGGTTTGAGTGGGGCCAATTGGTGGCCCCAAATTAGTATAAGGATCACTGGTGACTAATAGCTGAGGGTGATCCAATTAGTATCATTCAGTGGATTCAGTGTTTGATGCCAACTGCCATTCATGGACTGTTGTGGGATTTCCAGCGGAAATCCAATGTATTTGATTCAATTGTTCATCTATGAATTCACTGCCTATAATGATAATCTGAGGTTGGTGGATCTAACAATTATGAGTTCAAGGTGGCTGAAGTTATTTCCGGTGCCTCATATATTATAATCAATTAATTGAGATAAGATGAGAATAGATGTCAGCGAGATGCTGAGATATTTTGAGTCAAAGTGAGCGGCCAAAGCTGTTTCTGGCGCATTATTATCAACTCAAAAACTTGAACCCAGATCTGATATTTATTTAGATTAATTATTTATATGGCTCACTGGCGACTTAAGGCTGATGATGAGCCAAAACTAATTTGGACATTGGGAAGGAAGAGCGAGAGGGTTGACGCCAGGGAAGAGAATATTGAGTAGAAGAAGATTGATGGCTGAATGAACCAGCTGAAGAGCCAATAAGTTGGCGATGGGTGCAATAGCCCTTTTGTAAATAGTATAAAGACCTGGCGCTTCCTTCTCAATAAATATCTCCCTTTGCCTAATCTACCTTTGTTTATAAGTTTATTTTTATCTAATTGGATGGGAGTTTAAGCTAGGGGATCCCAAATGGTGCAGGTGACACACCAAGGGGTTATTCAGCGCTGCTGGTCTGACGCCTAAGGTAAAATGGCAAGGGCTGGCCAGTCTTAACACTGGAAATCCTGCCAACTAGCAAAGCTCATAGTCAATTTTTTGACAGATAGTAAATCAAGTCTATGCTAAATATTTTAAGCAATGGATCAATGAAAAATAATGAAAAAAGAGTTCCCAAAGGACTACGGAGCCATTGTGTTGGTTATGTCTTAATTTATTTGGTTAATTCTGAGAAAGGGACCGTTGAACCAAACTAGATGGGTAAGTCTTAAAAAAGATTAAGACCCCTGAACCATAGAAAACTGGTAGGTCTAAGTATACCTAGGAACCAGTTTGAGGGAACAAAATAAAAAGATGGACCACTGAACTGAAAATGTTTAAGTCCCATATAAAAAAGAAGAAAAAAAGATTGATAAAAATATGGAAAAAAATAAAACTGCATAAAAAGATATATTTTTATAATTCTAAATTTTTATTGGTTATTCTCAACTTAGGGAATGTTCCGCCTATGTCACCTCTTGGGGGAGGGAGGATGGATCGCAGTAGGAGTAAATAACCTGTTGAAATCTGTGAGATCAGATGCTTGTGAGGGCTAGACCTACTCAAAACCAAGTTTGTTGATTGGATGCTAGTCCCTGCAAGAAAGTGACTAGGGGAAGAAAAATGGAAATATTGGAACATGCCAAACACAATACCTTGGAGCAGGGAGGGAAGAAACAGAATAAGAAGAGGCAGTTGGTGAATAACCTAAGTAATCCTGATATGGCACCATAGCTGGAAGATTGGTCTTGAGCACTTGCTGACGGGCTTCATCAAGAACACTGGACATATGGGCTGGCATTGAGCAAGGGATACTAGGCGGGGGTTGCAAAATCATGCCCCCTATTAAAGCCATCAGTGAAAGATACTGATAGGACATTCCAGAAATGAGATAGTCATGCAAGGAGTGAATGGCATCCTGAAGATGATGACTAAAAGCTTCTTAGAAGATGAAGAAGAATAAGCAATGGAAGCCAGGAGAGGCTGGAGCCTCATGGCCCAACTTCAAAAAACTTAACTGGCAATATGAAGAGCATAGGCTGCAACATCTTGATCTGGGATTTTTTTTCAAGATTATAAGAGTTCAAGGCTATGTACAAAGCCTCAGTTACTTGGCCCTTAATTCTGCATAGGGGAGTTCAAAGTGTTCAATGTTTCCAATGGCTAGTTTGGTGGCTAAAACAGCTAGCTTGTAATAATGACCAAGTTGGAAAAGATACTTCAGAAACAAGTCCAATCTGGTGATAAATAATTAATTGAGAGCATATGGCATTGCTTCAGAAGGTTTGACAATGATGTTAGGAGAATATGCAAATGGAGCCAAATCCAGTAGTGTTTTTAAATCTAACTCAGTAATTGATGATAGAGGAAGGATTGGTCTCAAGTCATTCAAGACGATTGCTAACCTGGTTTTGTTGCGGCTGGTTACTGTTTCTGGTAATTCCATAGATGACTGGCCATAGGTACTTGACTGGGAGTATGAGTCCTGGAAGGGCCATATAAGAGGTTCTGGTGCGCAGATTGACTCATCATCTGGATGAGCCGAAGGTCTTTATTAGACATGCTATTAAGAAGCTGTTTGATACTGAGACTCAGAATTTGACATATGAGCTGGACAAGAGGGGGATGTAAGACTTATATGATAGTTAACAATATGTATTCTAAAATCAATCAAGCTCTGGTTTTGGAGAAATTAGTCTCAAAATTAATGGGATAAGCTCTTCAGAGAATAATTGAGAATGATATGAGTCAAATGGTTATTACAAGAAAATAACAAGGGTGAATATAAATGAGCATTATTGATTGCACCCCAAAATGAACGTCAACAGTAAGAATCTCCTTTCAAGGATGAGGAAAAAAAGGAAGTTGAGGATGCTGGACCAAGAATACTGAATATGGAAGCCGGTAATATGCCCAGATGGGGGTAAAATTGGATCTTGGGATTAATATCATCATGAGTAAATTGATCAACCCAGCATGACAGAGGGTCATGGGAACTGTGCTATGAGTAGGCTGTAGCGAGGAGGAAGAGGAAGAGAGCTGCATGCTGAAGGTCATCTTGAGCAGCATTGAGTATTGATTGATTGTACTCCACTTGAACAAATAAATTATTTGACTGAGTGTCTGAAGCGGTGTTCTCCTGCGCTGATCCTTTTCTATACTGGAAATCTAGGTAAGAGGGGGGATGTGTTGAAATTTTTTTCCCATATTCCATGTCGACTAGATTACCAGTGGTCACTAGGGGACAATTACCCTATAGTGAAGTGAATTGGATATCAATTGACCCTGATTTTGAGGTAACAATGTTCAGGTGATTTTGGGTTATCCACCTGGGTTGGATCCATTGAGGATAGAATTGGATGAATTATTAAGATCACATAGGGCAGAGTTGCCAATGAAATAGGGGCATCTGATAGTTGATCAATGATTAATTATCAGTTGTAAAGATTGTGATCAGTCAGGTGTTATTGCTGACTGATTGAGAATTTAAGGATCAAGTTGAAAGGCAGGTGATGACGCCTGAACTAGCAATTAATCTTTTGGTTTGCAACCTGCCTTAATGGGTAACAAATTCCATTACCTAAGCAGGTCGTTTGCCAAATAGGATTGGTTTTCTAGGATCAAGAGGCAAAACATTAGGGACATGTTTTATGGATCTTTCCATTTAAGTCTCAAGAATGTACAATGATGGAATACCTCCAGGATAGGGAAGACCATCGCTGATGAGATGATGGGTAATTCAATGTCAATGGCTGTCATTTCATTGATGAGGTGCCAACCAAGGGTTGGGCGTTAAATTCCCACTATAAATTCCTCTAAGAATTTACTTAATGAATATATGAATACATAGATACATATACACATACACATTTTACCAAAATCCATTTTGAGTTATTTTCTTTCTCAAGTAAATTATTGCTGTGAGCATTAATTGGGAGACTCTTTAGGAAAAAAGTAAGGATCTGAGCGTGGATCCAGAGAAGAAAAGCTGAACTGAATTGGGGATTGCTGCCAACTTGTGTCACCAGAGAAGCCATAAACGATAATCTTAGTGTGGATCAAGTTAGGCGATATATGAGAACAAATCCCTATTGATGACATCCTAAGTATTTTGAGGGGAAATACTGGTCTTGCTTTGGACCCAATACTAGTACATAACTAACTATGGATTATCTTCTCCATACTATTATCAAACTAATACAACATAATATCAGCAACATGGAGAATGCACAACTAAGAACATTTGCAGTTAATTAATTTAGGTTTTTATCAGCTGAGAATAATAAAGAACCCTATAAATTTTAACAAGTACTCATTAAAATGACCTGTTGTAACAAAACCCCTAGTAAAAATTTATGGGTCTGGTTATTATTATTGGTCAATAACCCCTATAAACTTATTGCTTGAACAGGTTTGGCTTTTGTGAAAATTTGTCCTCATTGTATTGTTGTTAATATAATCAGTTGATAATAGTATGATGACTATTATCCATAGTCGAATGTAATTCTTAGACCTTGGCCCAACGCTCAGCCAGTATTTCCGCTCAAAATAACTGAAATTACCTGAAATAGGTATTCATTTCCTTGTACCATCTAACCTGATCTTCTCTTGGATTCCCTGGTGACAGTTTCTCCAGTTTGACACACAGTCAGCAGCAATCCCCAATTTATTTCCGCTCCTTCTCTGGATCCCCACTCAGATCCTTACTCTTTTTCTTAAAGAGCTCCCAATTCTCGCACACAGCAATAATATTCCTGAAGAAGAATAAAACATATGGATGCTGGAATTTAATACACTGGTATATCTAATATATACCAGATAAAAACTATTTCTTTATTGGTAAATTCTAAGGAATTTATAACGGGGGATTTGGCCCAATCCTTGGTTGACATCTCTTCGATGAAACGGCATCTTTTACCATTGAATCACCCATCTTCGTCTCAGCAGTGAAGGTCTTTCCCATCCTGTATAGGATTCCGTCATTGGACATCCTCAGGACCTAAAATGGAAAGAGTTGGAAAACGTGTCCCTAACGTTTTCTCTTTATCCAAGTGAACCAACCATATTTGGCTAGAGACCTGCTTAGGTAATGGGAATTGTTACCAATTAAGGCAGGTCAAAACAACTGATTGATTCACTTGTTACAAGCATCACTCGCCTCACAACTTACTACTTACATTCCCAATTAGTCAGTGATGAAACTCAACTAATCCCAATTGGTACACCTGATAGTTAATCAGTATCAGATGCCCCTATTTCATTGGCAACTCTGCCAGAAGAGATCTTAACATTCATCTGGATTGATCCCTGATGGATCTGACCAGGAGAATATCCTAAAATTCCCAAAACATAGTTACCCCAAAACTCAGGGTCAACCAATTTCCAATTTACCTCGCATTAGAGAATTACCCCTAGCGATTCCTGGTAATCTAGCCGGGTGGGAATATGGGCAAAAATCCCAACACCCCCTCTTTGAGACAAGTTCATACCTGTTGAGGGCAGTATTGCCTCCTTCCTTTATGTTTATGAATCTGTGCTGGAAGGAGCAACTGACTGTCAAAAACCAGTAAATTCTACCCTGCTTGAATCAAATAGCTCAAGAAGGAATGGTCCCCACATGGCCAACCTCATCACTTGGGCAGAGGTGAAGCAAGCGCTGCTTGAGAATTTGGTTCCAAACATAGCTTACAGCTACAAAAACGGGCTCTTATGTTTCTTAGTTTACAAGAAGGATAATTGGTCTCCACTTTTGTTGAGCGTTTCTATAATAAAGCTCAACCATTGTTGCTTGCCCAAATGCTTCCTCTTGATGATGCTATTGCGGCTATTTTGGCTGGCTTAGCATCTCATCCCTCTTTGGCGATGCATCTCTCTTCTGTAAAGTGCACTTATAAATCTGTATGAGATATTAAGGAGGCCTTCCTAGCAGTTGCTGATATCTATGAACTTGACCCTACACAAGGATCTATGAGCCAAGCATCTACACTGACAAATTTAGCATCTATTACGGTTGTTTCCCTCTGGAAACCTGCTCCTACGGAGTTGCCATCACCACTGCTTACTCTTCCCATAACTATAATCAGATGGTAATGGCGGTAATAGGGCAGTGTTCCCTTCATCTTCAGTTCAAAAAACGCAGTTGGTGAAATAAGTCGCCCCTTTGCCTTGCCCATCTTCTTCTTCAGAGTGGCCTTCCCAAGTGGTCCCAAAACTGGCTCCTAAGCCTAAACCCCTTCCTCAGGTCCACATTTCTCACACTAACAATGCGTTTAATGACCAGGTTACAAAATCTAAACAACCTGTCTCAAGGAAGCTCAATGCCACTGATTGACTTAAGGCTGTTGAAGTTAAAAACTCCACCTCTACGGTGTTATCCCCTTCAAACTCTCCTTCAGCTAACTCAAACATGAAACCTGTCTCCATGAGGCCACAAACCCCCTGCTTTGAAGGTTGAAACTCGAGCTTTGACAATTCCAACGCCTCCATATAAAATTTGATATAGTAAATGAGCAACTCCAGGACTTATTATCCCCTAAAGAAGTCCTTAACCTACCCCACTTTCATAAAACTCCCTAATCTTCATTGATAGCCCCTCTGATGATGAGTCTGAAGGGGGTGATGAAGATGTTGGTTGTTATGTACTAGGAGACACAGGTAAAGTGGAGGTACCTTATTGATTGAACCTGGAGATTGAATTGTTCTAAGATCCCTCATCAAACTTATCTTTAGCAAGTGATAAGGGTCTCAAGATTATTGACACTGCTTGTGATACAGACCAGATCATTGCCACATTTCTCTGATCTACTCATTGTGTTCAAACCCTGCAAACTATCAGGAGAAATATCCTTAAACTTCCAAATGACTCGCCTAAACTTTTCATTTAAAAGAGGTCCACACTCTTCCCCATTTTGGGTGGTACTTTAACTAAAGTAAAGGTCATCCTAAATGGAGTGTGATTTAAAGCTATCCTTGAAACTGGGTCTCCAGTGAATGTTGTGTCAACCAAACTCATTAAGAAAATTAAGCTGACCACTGACCTTGATTACACTCAAGAGTTTGGAACTGCAGGCCTAAACAGCACCTGTGCCATTAAAGCCTATTCTTCCCTGCCCAATCTTTTTTTAAGCTTTTCTTGTTGGCTCCATTAGTGGCTATGAGCAATAACACCTACAATTTACTCATTGGGACCCAATTTATGCTTGAATATGAAGATGTTATTAATTTGAAGCAGGGCTATCTCTCCATGCTTAAGCATGAGGTTCCTCTGATTCTGTCAAATAATGAGCTCAATAAAAAATATTACGTTTGCACCATTAAGTATCCCTCCTCCGCTTTATCCCTGAATTACACCACGGCCTGCAGGCATACCAAACTGTTGCCTCCTTCAGTGGACGCCCCGGAGGGTATCCCTTTCTATGCTTCTAAAGAGGTGGTCATTAAGGCGGGTGAACAAAGGGTATTTGACACGAAGATTACCATGAAAATCCCACACAACTGCCTACTGCAACTCATTAGCATAAAGGGAGTTAATCCTTTAGATCTCTGAGTTTTGCCAGGCGTGTTAGACCCCACCTATCATTGGCCTATTAACCTTTTGCTAGGTTTTTACCAAGAAAGATATGGATGTAAAAAAGCATCAAGAGATCTGAAGAGCCCTGCTGATACCCATTGAGGACATCAAGCAAGTCCACTGTATTGGGTCTATGGCAGATATGGGCTTACCCACCAAACAATCTATATGTAACCTACCTTCTGTTCATATCTCCGATGAACAGCTCCCAGCTGATCTGGAGAAAGTCCACACCTTACTCAAGACCTACAATGACATTTTCTCCAAATTTAACAATGACTATGGGCACATGAAGGGGTGGATGCATACTATAGACATTGGGGATGATAAACTCATTTGCCCAAGCCCTATCACAAGTCAAAAGTTGAGGAGCTACAGATGTGGAAAGAGCTCAAACAGCTGCTGGAGGCTGGATTGCTGGTGCTGTCACAAACCCTTTTTCATCACTGCTTTTATTAATAAAGAATAAAAAATGGAGGTCATCAGGTAGTGATAGACTACCACAAATTAAACAACCTCACTAAGAAGGATAGTTACCCAATTCATGCATTGATGAAGTTAGAAGTTGATATGACTAGACGATACGCTACACATACTGGAAGATCAGAGTGGAAATTAAGACAAGTCTCGAGATTGATTAAAAAAAATATGGATAATAATTGATTGAAATGTTGACCATTTGCGAATTGAGGGAAATTATGCCAATATTTTGATATAAATGAGAATTTCTAGAAAAGGGAAAACAAATAGGAGACTATCAAGTCAAAGATGCATTCAGCTTGGGGAACCAAGATTTAAAAAGTCATATAGAGGTTTGAACAGGAGGTCTTTTCCCTTGATTAGGTTGTTGCATATAAGTCTGCAATTAGTATAAGATTAATAAAGGTCAAAATAAGGGGTGATTTCTCTGTATATAGGTTATTGAGTTTTATTATAGTTGGCTTCTTCATTTCATCAAATTTGGATGCTCAGTGGCTAATACCCTGTGCAAACTGACTTGGCGGAATCAAGCCTTTACGCCAAGAATTAACAGTGGTGCTCACTACAGAGGGCCACTGGTCAACTGTAGTTTTTTGACGCTAGGATAAAATGAAAAGACCTCATTCATTACAACAAAATTTGATTGTATTCCGTTCGCTTTATGCTGAAGAAGCATGAGAAGCACCTAACGATGAGCCAGTATTATTTACTGTAACCAAGCTAGGTGATGAAGAAGTTATGGTCAATGTGTAATAATAAACTGCCCTGAGCTGACGGCTGACCAACAAGGTGCTTTACAAATGTGTCCCCTCAGCAGCTACAGAATTTTATTGAATGGCTGTTACAAGGATATTGGCTATATGAAGACAAGGTGGGGGAGCATGCCTTGAGTTTGTTGTATAATCAACGAGACTAAGAAAACTGCTACGCCTTGTACATGTCCTATCTAGACGTGACTACAACGGGGTTGTCTCACTGTCTTGGTACCCACAGAATTGGGGAGTATCTAGTCGCTTATGAGCAACCATCTATTCACCAGCTACTGCACGTGCTGGCTTGTCACAATATAGAGATTGGGGATGTAATGCGGTTTGCTTGAGCGCAGCAAAATGATACTTGCCTTCTGCTCAACTGCCTCGATCATTCTTTTTTGGAGGTGCAGGGGGCACTGGTATAGATGGATCATATGTTGGGTATGTCTGCCATCAGGTAGAATTTTTGGTACCACAGTTAAATCTAGAGTTACCCCAGGTAATAGGAGAACTGCTGGATCGGTATGGCCTATCAGCAGAATGGATTCAGGACATAACAACATTAGGAAGCAATACCAAGCGCTTTATGATGGATCTAGCAGAATGGGTGGAAGCGCTTGAAGCCGCAATAGCTCAACTTAGGGAAAAAATAACACTGATGGAAAGGCAAGTGGCATATCATGTCAGTTCCATAGCAGCTGAATTAACCCAACTTCTCATCAAATGGAGTAGTCAATGGATGACAGATAACGCGCTTATCCTTTGGTTGACATCCCCCAAATATCTCCAGCTAATCTGTCAGGTTACACAAATGGAGGTTGTTAGCCAGGCTGAGTGCAGTTGGGATTTTCCTCTTCCAATCAGCGAGACAAGAGAGTATGCAGAAATGCAAAACAGCTTGATACCCTTCAATGGGCCAACGAGGAATTAATACGAGAACAAGACACCCTTATTAGCCAAATAAATGACGCTAATCAACAAGTGGGTAACGCTAGCTGGTAGCATGAACGAATGCAGAACATAGTAAAAGATGTACTCTTGCAACTACAAGCAGTAAAGCAGAAACTGGACATTGAGTAGAGATTCCTTTGGTAGCTGCAACATCTATATTAGACACTGCAACAGGAATTCCAGGATGGACGGTATAAATGATATTTGGTTAAAATTGGAGCAGCTAATCAATGAACATTTTGTGGAGCGCGCTGGAGCTGAGGGAAGTATGCAGTTAGTGGTGATTTGGGGGAAAAATGCTATAAATCAGCTAATGAGTACCCCAACAGGAGTTGTGATGGACTCCCATGACACTACTTCTTCCAAGTCCATTTTTGGCAGATTTGATTCCATTCTTCCAGATGTATAATAGTTCACAAGGGGGTGGTTCCCTTAATCACTCAGGAACCAATTCGCCTGCTCCTTGCAGCAGGAGCTGGAGCAAGGCAAAGCTGTTCGAATTAAGAAATTACTTCTCTTCATTCATGATGAGAATATACACGGTTACTTTAAGAAATTTGAATCATCCATGGAAGGGGCTTCTGATCAGCAGAAAGAGAAACTGTTGCTGTCCGCTCTAGATGTGGAAAGCGCTGATCAAGTTACCTGCTACCTTCCAAATAGCTCAGTATCCTAAGAAGAAGTGAAAGCAATTGTTCTCCAGCTGTTTGAGGGCGTGGCTAAGATGGCCCAACGAAAGGCCGACTTCCTGACTGTACAGTTCACCTAAAGTGAGACCCTGTTAGAACTCGCTGAACGTTTCTCAGTGAAAGCACATGTACTACTTTGAGCTAACATTTTATCTGATGAGGATATTGGTATAGTGATGACGACAGCTGTCAAACCATATCAGGAACTACATAATGCTATATCAGAAGTTTTAGGCAGAGATGCAGGACTTATTCGAATTTTGAACACCTTACATTGACTCTCCGCCACAATCAGCGCTCCTAATGTAGCAAAAAAGACCTCTGCTGTCTCAGCACCAAATTCTAGGATATGGGCCACAGCAACTTAGCTATCAACTGCTGGAACATATTTGTCTATCATACAAGTCAGCGGATCCTTTTTGGCCTATGTATGTTCTTCCAGTTCGTCCATGACCTTAGAACCATAATGTCATTCTTTGAACTAATCCTTTCGCTGCAAGCTTTATACATGAACCTTTTATGAGTACTTGCTTCCAGTGCGGATGAAGAGGGCATTTTACAGGCAATTGCTCTAGTAAACCACAGGTGTATGTGATGCCAATCAAGAAATCAAGCAGGATAAAGCTCGAGCAGAGTAGAGACAGGATACTCTACCTCAGCTAAGTCCAATTCAATTGTCCCTAGAAATTAACAATCATCTCTTTGTGTAGGATTTGAAATTTAATCGGACAACTTTTTATACCAACAGCTTCTATCAGATACCCCTGCTTCCATTTCAGAGCGTGAAAAATCTCCACCAAGCTCTGAGTTCCGCCAGGATGTTCAGAAGCCATATGCATGGAAGATCCTGGCACAAACTGGCATGAGCAACGTGGATCTCTAGATGGACGTTGCCTCTTTAATAGGGGTTAATGTAGTCATTCCAGTTAAGAAAATTGCTAGTGAGTATCCTCATGTCAGCAGGGGCATTTCCTCTTTTTCTAAGTAACACACGGCCTTTGGATGTACACGTAATAAACACTGATGGTTCTTCTTACTTGGAATGCACTTACAGCAACATTTTCATTCAAAACATTAAAATCTGCGCTATCATAGCCATGGGGGCCCTGTGAACATAGTTTCTATCAGGTTGATGGCTAAGCTTCTGTTGAAATTGGATGTGGGCCATCGTTTAGTATACAGGACCATGGGGATGAATAACACTGTGTCTGAAGGAGCATATAGCTCATTGCCTTCATGATTTGGGTCAGTCCATGATTCCGCTCCAGAAGTGGTTCTGCCAAACAACAACTATGACATGTTAATTGGTGCATGTAACGGTCAGGTCAAACCAATCATTACATTTTGAGGTTTTGAGGATCATGTGGGCTCAGCGCTGGGCTGTGCCCCTCCTGAGCTATTCTTCATGCTCCCTGGGGCACAAAGAAAAGTGTGGAGGGGCTCCCCGGAAGAGTGACCTTAAAAGGTGGGGCCTGCATGATTCTGAACCCAGTTCAGAATTCTTTCTCATTTCCCACCCTCGCGTGGGTCTCTCTAGTGGCCTCGGGGCCACCCTTGCCTTATCTTACCTGGTATCCTTCAGCGACCCAATTTTTATATCCTTAAAAAAAATTGAGATTTGGCAGCAAACTGATCTTCCAAATACTCTGGTTTTTTCCTGGTGTTGTTTGTGTTGCCCTATGTCATCGGGATAAATTCGTCAGCATGTTTGTTTTTGTTAATAAATAAAACAATGTTACTTTCAGGATTGAAACCCTCACTTACCTATGTCATCTTTCCGCATTTCTGAATTGCCCTAAATCTGAGGTTAAATTAGTGAGTACAAGAAGTTGAAACTCTTACCTCAAGGGAAATTTTTTTAGGAAATCTGTCAGCGTCAACTAGGAATCCACCGATCCAAAGGCAAGATGTCAGTCAAAAACTGGGACATTTTTGACCATTACATTATTCTGAACTCAGTGTGCTTTTAGCACGCCACCAGGTCCCCAGTTCAGTCTGACCTTAGTGGTCACTTCAGGTCCTGGTTGTCAAGTAACAAGCACTGGGGGGAGCCGGTGACTGATGGCCAACCCTGGATCTTAAGCAACTGCAAGTCTGAAATCCAGGTGGGGCTTACCCCTCACCAGGGATCTGGTTAGCACCAAGGGACCTGGCCCATCAGGGCCCCTCAACCCACGGTCCGCCCACACCATGTGGGATAACCACCCAGCCCCACGTTGAGCATGTTTCCCCTTGCCAGGTGGACTGTGTTTTGCAGTCCAGCTTTGGCTCTATACTTACTGAGGAAGACCTCATGGTGGTTGCTCCAGCTATGAGCCACCCTCTTGTGGGGGCTCCTTATTAGCGGGGGTGATAAAAATGGTTGGGTCAAACCAATCATTTTCATTTTGACTCGAAATTCAAATTTCTGAATTTTGAGTCAAAACACCATTTTGAGGTTTTGAGGATCATGTGGGCTCAGCGCTGGGCTGTGCCCCTCCTGAGCTATTCTTCATGCTCCCTGGGGCACAAAGAAAAGTGTGGAGGGGCTCCCCGGAAGAGTGACCTTAAAAGGTTGGGCCTTCATGATTCTGAACTCAGTTCAGAATTCTTTCTTGTTTCCCAATCTCATTTGGGTCTCTCTAGTGGCCTTGGGGCTGCTCTTGCCTTGTCTTACCTGATATCCTGCGGCAACCCACTCTTTGTATCCTTAACAAAAAATTAAGATTTGGCAGCAAACTGATCTGCCAAATACTCTGGTTTTTTCTTGGTCTCTTTCGTGGTGCCCTATGTCATCAGGATAAATTTGTCAGCATGTTTATTATCATTGATAAATTGAACAAAGTTAATTTTGGGATTGAAACCCTCACTTACCTATGTCATCTTTCCACATTCCAAATTGCACTAAATCCGAGGTTAAATTAGTGAGTACAAGAAGTCAAAACTCTTACCTCAAGGGAAATTATAGGAAACCTGTCAGCATCAACTTTGAATCTGCCGATCTAAAGGCAAGATGGCGATCAAAAACTGGGACATTTTTGACCATTAAAGTGCGGCATTTATGAGGAAATTTGGTGCTGTGATAAATATGGCGGAGAAAACTCTTTTTATTTTGAGACAACAGATCCCCAATTATTTTACCTCCTGTGAAATCCCAATGGATTCGTTCTGCTCTAGTAAAATCAATCTAGCGTACATCAATGGTGTGATTCCTGTTTAATCAACAAATGAAGTGGTGAACCAGAGCTCTTCCCAACCAGATTTATGAGTACATTGGGAATTTACTTTGGGCAGTGAGCACTTTGAGCCTACCATCTAGACATCAGTGCATAGTAGGAAACTGAGCTTGAAGTTGATGTCCCCAAAGGGCTTTATGGGGAAGCTATGGCGCCTCACCAGCACTCACAGCTTGAACCACATGTGGCTCCTGGGCTACTTCTCCCTGGATTAGGGAGGCGAAGGTGCTGCTAGTAAATTTACAGAAGGAGACAATGATGATCCAGCAGCACCAAGTGATGACTTACCTACAATTAGTTCCTATAGAGGAAGTTCAATATATTCATGATTTTGGCTCATGGGAGGATCTCAGACTACTGACAAGCTCATCGTTAGGCATATTGACAGTGGTTCCATGAAAAGCACTTAATGGATTACTGGCAGAACAGCAAGATAATGCTATTGCGTTATTTGAAAAGTATCAGGATATTTTTGCACATGACAATCATGATTTGGGGTGCGCTCAAGGGGTGGTACATCAGATAGATATGGGAGATCACCCTCCCATTTGATCGCGACCTATTAGATGATCAAAAGCGGTGGAAGAGGTTGTCTCAGATGAGGTGGATAAACTTATTGTGCTTGGGATGCTAGAGCCGTCAACAGTCCATCGGCATTGCTGGTGCTAGTTGTAAAGAAAAAAGATGGCACGAGTTGGGTGCTTATTGACTATCACAAGCTCAATAGTTTAACAAAAAAGGATTCCTAATCTCTTCCATGGATTGACAACATGTTGGACTGATTGGGCAGGGCGAATTATTTTTTTGCCATGGATCTGATCTTGGGGTACTAGAAGATCGATTGTTATCAGTGGAATGGGAGAAATGTGCTATCATCACTTTGAAAAGGGTATTTACATCTGACTCACATGACATAAGGTTTGTGCAACGCCCTGGCTACGTTACAGCATGCCATGGATACGATTTTAGGTGACTTGAAGCTGTTCTGCATCTTAGTTTACCTCAATGATATTAATGTGCTCTTGTGGACATTTATAAAGCATCTTGCCCACTTGGATTAAGTGTTCCATTGCCTCACTACTGCTAATATTCAAATCAAACCTTGAAAGTGTCATTTTTTGAAGAACAATTAGAATTACTTAGATTCATAGTGGATTCAATTGGGCTTAAACTGCAGCCAGCAAAGGTGGAAGTGATAAGCAAGATGACTCAACCAGGTAATAAGTGGGATATTCAAGTGTTTCTGGGGATGGTTGGGTACTACTGACGGTACATTCCCAACTTCAGTTGCATCAGACCCCACTTTTTGAGTTGTTAGAAAAATGACTCTTTCAATTGGATGGAACAATGCAGATCGCTTTCAAAGTGTTGTGGACCGCATTAGCAAGCGCACCCATTTGCAATATGCCAACTTCAACAAACAGTTCATAGTACAAATGGATGCATTCCTCTACACTATAGGGTCAGTATTGTCCCAGAAGGATGACAATGGCATGGAGCATCCTGTCAAGTTTAGTAGTTGAAGCTTGAACTGTTTAAACAAAATATACCATGACCAAGCGGGAGTGTTTGGCGTTGATATATGCTTACAAACAGTTTTGGGTATATCTACATGGGGTAAGATTCCAAGTAGTGATGGATCACGCTTCCTTGCGCTGGCTGCAGATTCTGCATGAACTGGAAGGACAGCTCAAGCGTTGGGCCCTAAAGCTCCAGGCATATGATTTCGAAAATATACATCATCCAGGAGAAAAACATCAAAATGTGGATTGTCTTTCCCAACTGCCAACCATTGCTATCATGGCGGATTTAGCTGACATAGTGTACGAGAAGATGGTGGCGAAAAAATACCATGATGAGCCGCCACAGGTGATCAAGGTATTAGACAGGCTCAAGCAGGATACTTTTTAATTGAGGGGGAACTATTTAAGTGGATCGGAGACTTGTCACTGAGTTTCCCTAAACCTTCAGCTAGACTAGTAATTATTATGGATGCTCATCGGGCTGTAGGACATGGAGGATTGCAGATAACGTTGGAGCTTTTGTGACCCCATTACTACTGGGAAAGCATGAATTACAATGAATTGGAAACAGTTAGTTGTTGCCATCAATGCCAGGTGGAAAATCCATTTTTCAAGAAGATCACATACCAGCTGATTAAGCCCCAGTTCGCCTGGCACACCGTTTACATTGATGTAGTGGGACCTCTGCCAACTAGCGCCAATTGATCCAATTATATAATCATCGCCATTGATCATTTACCTCGATGGGTGGAGTCCAGGGCCAATAACAACTTGGGAGCAGTCACCACTGCCAAGTTTATTATGGAGTGTGTTATACAGTGACATGGCTGCCCACAATTCATTATTTAGAACAATGGAACCACTTTCATTTTGCACATCCTGCCGATGTTGAACAAGTTGATGGTGATCCGTGGGGTTCTGACCACCCCTATCATCCAGAATAAAATGGAATGGTGGAATGGGTCAACGGAACCCTAGTAAACATATTCCATAATTTGGTAAAAAATTGACCCTCAGAATGGAGTGCCCTTCTACATATAGCTGTATTCGCATATAATATCAGCTATCATTTGTCCACTGGTAAGAGCCCATTCCAACTGTTGTATGGTCAACATCCAGCTCTGCCTGACTTGCTTTACTCGTGTGTAGAGGACACAGGTGGTGTGGACCCTCAGCAAAATTTGAAGACTCTTATGGATAAATTGATCAAGCTACAAATGCAAAGCCTACTCTATCAGTTTGGCCAAGAAGATTTGCGATCAGGTGGCTGATCAGAATAGATGGAGCAGACTTCCACTGTTTGCTGTAGGAGACCATGTCTTATTCCACGACCAGCACGGATTTGGGCAGAAAAACTAAGCTCTTCAACATCTGGGCTGGGCTGTTCGAGATAATTGAGAAGACTGGCATGGATGTCTACACTATAAAGGAACCTGTGCGGGGGTCAGATTATCAACCGAGTTCACACAAAGTTCCTTTGAGCATATAAGCAGTAAGAGCCTATCATTGAGTCAAAGGGGGGTAATGTCAGGAAGTTGATATGACTGGACGATACGTTACACATACTGGTGGATCAGAGTGGAAATTGAGATGAGTACTGAGATTGATGGAAAAGGTATTTGGATATTAATTGATCAAAAGTTTGACCATTCAGCGAATTGAGGGAAATTATGCCAATATTTTGATATAAATGAGAACTTCTAGAAAAGGGAAAACGAATAGGAGACTACCAAGCTGAGGATGTATCTGTCTTGAGGAACCAAGATTTAAAGAGTCATACGGAGGATTTAACAGGAGGTCTTAATCCATGATTAGGTTGCTGCAGATAAGTCTGCAATTAGTATAAGATTAATAAAGGTCAAATAAGAGGCGATTGCTCCATATATAGTTTATTGAGTTTTATTGAAGTCAGTGATCTTAATATCATCCAATTTGGTTGCTCAGTGGCTATTACTTTGTATAAACTGACTTAGTGGAAGAAAGCCTTTACACCAAGAATTAACAATAACTCTTTGTCTCAACTCTCTGGGTCCAAGTTCTTTTTAGCCATGGACCAAGCTAGCAGTTATTGGCAAAGTGACTTTTCTCCACAAGACCAGGAGAAATGTGCAATCATTTGCAGTGAGGGTCTTTTGCAACCTAACTGACTACAGCATGGGTTGTGCAACGTGCCCGCCACTTTCCAGCAAGCAATGGATCATATCTTGCAGTATCTAAAATTAAACTGCCTCACTTTCTATCTCAATGATATTACAGTTTTCTGCAGGACTTTAAATGAACACCTCGCACATCTAAAGGAGGTGTTTCAATACCATCTAGTACTAAAAAAAGGAGGTGTTTCAACATTTGCGGGCATCTAATATTAAACTAAAGCCCTTCAAATGTGCTTTATTTCCAGAGGAACTTGGATTTCCTTGGACACGCTATCTCACAAGATGTGATAAAACTGCTTCAAGATAAAGTTGAAACTGTATCTAAGACGCCTGCGTCCAAAACCCTTCATGACATCCAGGTATTTTTGGGCATGATGGGGTACTACCATCAATTTATGCCAAAATTCGTCCAGCTCAATGAGCCCCTTGTCCGCCTCCTGGCTAAGAAAACCACCTTCCATTGGGTACTGAACAAAAGGCCACCTTTAAGACTCTGAAGGAGCTATTGCAAAAAAGGCCACTACTTCACCACACTGACTACAGTAAGCCTTTATGTTGTTCACATATGCTCCTGACTATGCTGTTCAAGCTATATTGGCTCAATTGAATGAGAATTGGGTTGATCATATCGTGTCTTACTTTAACAAATTGCTTTCAAAAGCTGAGCATAACTACCGCATCACGGAGAAGAAGTTCTTGGCTGTCCTGATCGCTGTCAAACACTACCTCCCATTCCTATATGGAACTCCCTCAAAGTGATCACCAACCATGCTTCTCTGAAGTGGTTGCAAAATATGAGGATCCCTTGGGGCAGTTGGCTCGCTGGGCTCTGAAGCTCCATAATTATGATATGACTAGTGAGCATTGGGAAAGAACGCGCCACATGAATGTAGATGGGTTAACGCGGCTGCCCCTTATTCACTTAAACAATAGCGAAGCAGAGAGGCTACATGATCTTCTCATGACTACAGGTGCATGGGCTGATGAAAATCAACCAGTATAAAAAATGTTAGCTTGACACTCCTGAAACACAAAGGTTGAAAATGGGAAGTTATATAAAAAGGTAGGAGTAATTTGGTTGCCCTACCTCCAGTCATCAGAGTTAGTTCCTGTCATTTTGGAGTCTCATACAATCATGGGGCATGGCAGAGTATGCAAAACATATTAGTGGGTAAAAGAGCAATACTACTGGGAGGGCAACTTGGAAACCATAAATAAAGTCTTGGATGCATGCCTGACCTGTAAAAAACAATCAAGCTTTAAGGCCCAATATCAGTATCAACCTATGATGCCTCAACAACCTTTCCACACATTAAATTTGGATGTGGTAGGTCCTCTCCCTCAGACCACAGGTGGCAATCACTACATCTTAGTTGGTATTGATCATTTCACCAAATGGGTTGAAGCTGTAGCTTTCCCCACTCAGACTGCTAAAGCCACAGCTACCCTCTTACACCAATACATTTTCACCTGACATGGATGTCCCCAGATCCTCCTATGTAATAATGGGAAAAAATTTACCTCCCAAGTGGTGAAGCTCCTTGTCACCTCCATGGGAGCGCAACAACTCTTCTCAGCCCCTTATAACTCATCCACAAATGGTTCTGTAGAAAGAGTTAATGGAACCCTGGTCTCCATACTCCGCAAAATGGCCAATTCAGACCCTCTCCACTGGGATCTTTATTTTACCCAGTGCCCTCATGGCCTATCAAATAAGTTATCATTGCATCATAAAGATGTCCCCTTTCTATGTATTGTATAACTGAGAACCTAGGGTACCAGCTCTATTAGTAAAAGATATTTTCACTGATAGAACTGACCCAGAGAAAGCCATGAAACAGTTGGATCAACAGATCATCCAACTACAAGAGGAAGTTATAACTAACTTGGCCAAGGTGGTCTCATAATAATTAAAGCAGCTAATGAGTTCCAAGTCCTCTCTCTTCCTTCCAAGTATCTGACTTGGTGTTGTATTATCACAACTGCATCACTCTTAGAAGCAAAAGCTTGGTTCAATCTGGGAAGGGACATTTTCAGTCACTTAAAAGTGAGCAGATGAGTACTCTATCAAATCCCATACTTCCAGAGTCACCATTAATCAGATACATGGCCACTTCCTACATCCTTATTTTCCTTTAACAAATTTGAGGGGATAGATATAAGACATGTGCCCTTTAGGCTTCAAGATAAGAATGGTTCAGGGCAAAATAAGCTGAAAAGGAAAAAGTCAGATATTTACAGTCCCCAATAATAATGAGATTGATTTATATCTAAATGATGATTTTGTTGGCCAAAAGACCCTGGCCAATTCTCGGTGAAACCCTGCAAATTGGGGCAACACTATTATGAATACTAATAGGGCAAAGAGTGCTAAGTCAGGAAGTCAAATTATCCCAACTCCATGGGTAAACCTGGGGAGTCCATCAAAGGTTTCTCCCCCAGTCATGACTAGTACAAAGCCAGTATCAAAGTGGGGACCACCCCTTTTATAGGCTTGGTGGGGGCCCCAGGGTATAATATATTTTGCTAAAGGGGATTGGCTAAAATTTATTAAACTGTTATCCCTTGGGTAAATATTACCAAAGATTAACTCCCTATCAATTATTCAGCCATAGTGAAGTGAGTTTTTTGAGCTTTGATAGGCGTAAATCCTATATCACTTAATTTGGAAATTTTCAAGCTATATAAACATTTAGACTCAATTTTAAATACTCTTATCAATTTATTAAATACATTCTCTCTTTTATCCCCACAAAGCGTTCAATAAACATCTATAAAAATTAACCCTTTTTGATATTTATGTGGTTCAATTATTTTCATATAAGTGGTGAGAAAAGCCCCTCACATTTATTGTTGGATTTGAGGCAAAAAGAACTAGCAAGCCTCCTTTCAAGCCAAAAAATCCAACAACAGGATCACCACTTTGTTGCCATGGCTCAGAAATCTTAGGCTGATTAGACTCAAGGTTCAGTTAATACCTCAGATATCCAGTTTATAAGGTGGCACAGCTAGTATGGGCAGGTATAAGTGGTCAGCGTTTGGGCTGAAATATCAGTATAGGCATCATAGGGATAAATCCTTTGAAAATAAAAATGAGAAAATTTGCAAAAAATTTTAAATAGTTATTGAAATTGAGAGCAGGCCATATATTGGATCAATGGGAAATTTACAAAGAGAAAAGTTTTTGAAAGGTCTCAAAAGGTATTTCAGTTAAAAAGGAATAGATAGTTAATGGGATGAGACAAGGGAGGAGATATCTGCCAATTTATTAACAATTTCAGTGGTAGCGTGACACCATACTAAAAAGGGATACGCTGGGCAGATAATTTGATATCGTTTAAAACTTTAAAATAGTTTTCCGTTATCAGCTCAATATATTTCAGGATATGACGCTTTTAATCTTAGTTTAATAATGATTTAAAAAATCAATTATACCCTCATAGAATGAACCCCTTAAATTTTAGAAGTTTCGCCTTTACAAGGGTGATAAAAAAGTCAAATTAGGGCTGAATGCTTCTACTCAAAAATTAAAACCCACAAAATAAATAAATACTAGAATTTATATCTTCAATTAGGTGACAGAACTATAAACTCAATCAAGGGTAAAATAAAGCTCAACTGATATTTTTAATTGTAAAGAAAGAACCTTTGCAATTTTGAGACTTAGCATACTAAATGAAAAAGATGGATTATCTAACAGGCAACTCCAAAGATGACGTCCAAATAAACGGCATGATCCCAAATGTTCATGAGATGTTTTCTAGAGCGAGCAGTTAGGAACCTTGAGGTATTCAATACTGAAGAGCTTAATATTCCCCTCAATTAAGAAGATTTTGTGCCTGCAATGGATGTAGCCTAGAGTTTGGTCGGGGACATGTGCCACCATATAGTGGTCATTGACAACGCGTGCATGGTTGGGGTTATGCTGGTTTATCCACGTGGCAAATTTAACGTTTCCATTCTAGGTTCACCAAAGGTGACTATATTGACGCTTGACCAAGGGAGCTTGAATTCGTTTTTGATGGCGATGCTAGTGAGGGTGGCCACCGCCCCACCCAACGAAAGGCCAGTGAAGGTTAGGGTGTAGTTGTAAATATTCAGCAATAAAGCAATGTTGGGTAGAAGCTTGTTCGTGATAACTTGGGCATATTGCTGAAACCCCTCATGGATGGAGATGCCTCGAGTGCCATCCCCCACATCAAGGTTGACGCGGTTCAACTTTAAGTTTACAATCCAATTTCTTACATTAGTGGAACCTCGGATGGCGACTATGATAGTCTTTAACGTGTGATCCAACGCGACATAACCCTTGCCACCCATCAACAGATCACTCACAACAAAAACTAGCTCTGAGTTTTCAATTTTATGACAGTGGCGACAAAGGCAAGTTTTAAGCATCAAATCCTGGCAATAAGCTGCCCCCAAGTATTTGACCATCCTATAGAGCAGATTAAAAATCAACTGTTTGCAGTTTGTCTAGTTCCCTTTGCTTTGGGACTTCTGTTATGTTGGTGTTGGAAATATCCACTCTGTCTTTCTTTTATTTATTTGAGGATGGCCAACCAGGGGACTGACACATCCAATATGTGGGAAAGGAAAGTAAAGAGGGGGGAGTACATTAAGTTTCAGAACCAGAAAGACAGGACGGGACATGGTACACTTGGGTGTGGCTAGTAGCCATGGGTTGTGGGTAACTATGACCTTGAGAGACTTGACAGCTCAAAGGGCTAGTAGGGTGTACAGCCTATAGAGATTGTGAGGTTTTCAGTGTCACGTCGAAGGAACCAGATTGGGAGCCAGTTACCCATCTGTTTCTTCCATTTGTGTTTTAGTGATCTGAATATCCAGATTTGGAAATGGTTAGCCAAGTGGCTGTGGAACCTGACGATAGCTTGGTTAATGTTGTAGAAGATCACATTGAAGGCCTCAAGGGCAATTTTGTGAATGGATCATATTGCAATACTCACAATTAAAGCCCTTAGCATCTGGGGGATAGGTGAGATTGTGTTGAGTTCTAGGATATCGTGGAGTCAGAGAGCAGCTGTTGGTGATTGCTGGAATAAGTACATCACATTGGCCCAGATAGTCTTGGATGGCGGACACTCTTCCAGGTGGTGAGCCAGCGTGTTGTGTCTGCCACAGATGGCGCATGACTTGAACATTGAGAAGTGCGGTCAGCTGTTCTAAACATATGATGCATGTAGCACCACACTGTGGAGCTCACATGTGGGGATAAGTGGGGGCAAGTGATGAAGTCCCACACCTTCCTTTGGGTGCTCAAGTCATATGGGATGTCTTGGTAATCTAGATAGTCAATCCAGGATAGAGGGAAATGTAGTAGTGGGGCAGGTGCGCTGGTCACAGTTTGTCCTCTGTGGAGTTGAATATACTCTATTGCAGGTTAGTATCATCGAATTGTTGTGCATAGGAGAAACACCAACCCCCTAGTCTTAGGGTGTACAGGACGCATTTGAAGTAGCAGTTGGGTGTGTTGTTAGGCACTTCATCAGTGTTGTGGGGTTGGATGGGCACCTCAGATGTAGTGCCTTTGCAAAGTTGGTTTGAG
Source organism: Massospora cicadina (assembly GCA_022478985.1). Taxonomy (NCBI): domain Eukaryota; kingdom Fungi; phylum Entomophthoromycota; class Entomophthoromycetes; order Entomophthorales; family Entomophthoraceae; genus Massospora; species Massospora cicadina. The sequence goes on from JAKSZP010009241.1 coordinate 95,706, forward strand.
CTGCTTTAGCCCAGTGGGGGGCAAGCGGGTTGGGCGATGTTGTAATAGCTATCCATGAGCCAAAGATTTGCGTTGCTCGTTCTGTGAAGTTGAGCAGCCCCATCCCACCTTTCTTCCGTGAGCCATACATGGTCTCCCTCCTGTTTGGTGCACGGTATCCAGACCACAGCCAGTTCTGCAGGAGCTTGTAGACTGCGTTGGTAAAGTTGGTGGAGAAAAGAACTGCGTGAGCAGCATACCATAACTTTGACAATTTCAGAGAGCTGGCTAACACAACCCTTCCAGCTAGACTAACTTTACTCCTCCGCATGCTTGTCATTCTTTTTGTGATGTTGTCTAATATTTTGGTTTCAATGGTATCAAGTGCATATCCACCAGCCTCAAACCATATTCCCAGATGACGGACTTGGTCGGTGGTGTGGTGGGGTGCGAAGGGTAAGAACAGTGGTTTTATTGGCGTAGGTCTTTGTCTTGTGGTAGGATGTGCGGTGGGTTGGTTTGGTTGGTTGTGGGAGGGGGGTCCAATTTGAGCTGAATTTGCCCATTATAATTACCTCTGTTTTCTATTTGTTCAGCTTGGCGTTACTCACTGACTCATATTGGTCAATAATGCGCTCAATTGCTCTGGCATCCCTATTGCCTGAAACACTGACTACACAGTCATCAGTAAAGGCGAGCATCTTGGTTGGTATTGTCCCTCCAACCTGATTCCAGAGAGCTTGGAGTTTACTATGCAGAGGAGAGAGTCAAGGCTGAAATTGTATAGTAGGGGCTAAGCGGGTCGCCTTGACTGAGGCCCCTTTGTGGGGTGAAGGTGTCAGTTAGGGAAACCTGGTCCTCTGATTGCAAACCTGGCTGAGCGTGTTAGGCAGAGCGCCCAGTTTATAAAGCGGGATGGGAGGTTGAAGGCCTTTAGACATTGTTCCAAGTAGTCCCAGTGCACTCGGTCATATGCTTTCTTTTGGTCCATGAAAGCAAGGGCGCCAGTGGGGTTAGCTTGGCAGATGTTGGCTATGGTGTGAATGTTATCCCAAATCGAGTGATTGGGGATAAAGCCATACTGATGGGGGGAGAGGGCTGTCTGTGCAATGCATCCCAGACGCTTAGCTAAGATTTTTTTAGTATTTTAGTATTGGTGTTGGTGAGAGCAATTGGATGAGAATTGGTTAGGTCTTCCTGGTCTCCTTTTTTGAAGAGTGTGACCACATATGCGTCTTGGCCGCCAGGTAGAAGGGCTGTGTTCTCTAGGCACTTGTTCATAGTTGCTAGTAGTACTGGGGCGATGTAATTGAAATACTTTTTGTAAAATTCATATGGGAGGCCATCAGACCCAGGGCACTTGTGGCGCGGAATTGATTTTATTGCCTCCCATAGTTTCTCTCTAGTGATGGGTTTGGCAGGGTCTGGTTTATCAGCTATATTGTCAATATTAGCAGATGATAGAATTTTTTTTATTTTAATAGGTGCCGCAAAATCCTCCGTGTACAGGTCAGTGTAAAACCAATGAAATTTGGCCGCTATTTCAGATGGTGTGGACGCCAGTGTGTCATCTGCTCAATGGACCTGTGTGCAGGTTGCCAAGATTGAGATTGGTTTATAGCGGTGGAAGAAATGGGCCATGTGGTTTTTGCCAGATAGAATGTATTATGATTTGTGCCATACTTTAACGTAGTGCTGGTGTTTTCTAAAGAGAGTGTTGACTTGTGCAGATGTTTGGAACCACAGGCATCCCCATTGAGGGCTGTATCCCTCGCGGGGTGAGTTGTTTTCTAAGTTGGAGCTGTCTGATAGCCTTATTGATTGTCGCGAATGTCTCAGTCAGCTTTCTGAAGTTCAAGTGACAGGCTTTCTTGGTTACTCTAGTTTTGAAAATTTACCATTTGGCGATAGGGCTCCCTGTAGGTGGTCATTTTTTTGTCTGTGTTGTTATCACCTTCTCAATCCAAAGTTTAAGCTCTGGAAGGTGGATGGTGCTTGGGTGAACTTTGTACCAGGTTGGTGGCTTTTGGTATTTTGCCACAAATGATAGTTTTGAAACCATTCAGTGGTTGGAGAGGGGGATAATTGTTGTAAAATTTGATACCCAGTGACAGAAATCTACAGAGGTGAGCATCAGGTCAATCTGGGTTATTGAGACCAGTTGGTTGTTATTGTAGTGGGGCCTCATCATGTTGGCCAGCGTGGTGGCCTGTTTGGGGATGGTGTCATACAGGCCCAGAATTGCTTTTAGTATGCAAAGTTCTGTGTGGCCGCGGGGTATGGCCTTTGTTTTGGGCCAGCGGTCAGTAATAGGATTAAGACAGCAATTGAAATCTCCCACAAAATATGTTTTCTTAGTGAAGGGGATCAAGAGGGTAAATGAAAAAATTTTGGCGGTCATTTGGGTCATTTGGAGCATAAATGCATGCCACGGCGAAATTTTCTCCATTCCACTAAAAATCTGTTAGAAGCAGCCATCCATCCAGGAGGGAGGATGTACTTCTGATATTAACTGGGGGATTGCGGTTTGATTGAATTACCACCCCAAGGTGGTATATCCAAAAGGATTTAGCCATGAGGAGCATGGTTGACCATGACTCCTCCTCCCCCGGTGGACAGTGGGGTTCTTGGACAGCCAAGATGTCCATGGGGATATTGTGCAGAAAAGCCATTTTTTTGGCCTGGGACATGGGGGCTTTGGCTCCCGCAATGTTGAGTGTCCCTATGGTGATTGCAGTAATCTGCACATCAGGAACGTTGGGGTGACCCACTGGGGTCACCCCGTTCCTTAGCAGTGTGGGTCATACTATGAGTTTGGGGCTGATCAGACAGGATGGTTCCAGCATGTTGCTCAATGGTTATAGCATCAGTTTTGTTTAGTTTCTTTGGGCTCAGATTACTCCATGGAGTTTGGCTCTGGCGTTGATTGTGTTGTGCCCCACCAGCGTAAAATTTTCTGCTACTTACCTGTGGGCTAGATGTGTAAAAGCTAGGTGTCAGGACAACTGGGTTTTGTGCAGGAGTATTGTCACTTTGTGATTGGTTAGGATGACCTTCCATATTGTACTCATGGACCACATTGTCGCTGGTCACATGTGATTGGCTAGGAGAGTCCACAGGTGCATGGTGGTTCTTCTTCAGTGTAATTGGAGGTATTTGATTGGTTATGTTTGAAAAATTTGCCTTGATTTTGTTGAGTTTTATGTGGGGGATCAGAAAGGTTATTTCACCATGCTGCCATGGTATCCAACCGGATCTGGTTTGGGGAAATTGTGGTGTGGGCTTGGGTTTCAGTAGAACTCATAGCCTGCTTGCAGGCAGCCTGTGCGCGATGGCAATCCTTGCGCAAAACAGATTCAATTAAAGTAATTTTAGCTTTTTTGCCCCAGTGGAAGGTGTAAGTGGTGTCCTTCATTTTACCAAAGTTTGGGCTCATTTCATCCATATCATCCTCACAAAATTCTGGTGCTTCCACCCCACATTTTATGGGGCACACATGGTCTTTGTGGCCTAGAGCTGAGCAGAAGCCACAGAGGGGTGGAGTGTGTTCTGGTGTGATGCAGAAGGGGTGAGATATGCTGCCATTAGGGAGATTGATGGTCACAGTGTGTGGAATGAGGAGATATCTTTTACCACATCCTGGTCGGGTTCAATAATGGCTATTGCCTTCCCTGTGCATAGGTAGGGTAAGAGGGGGAATTTATTGAATTCAAATTGTTTAATTTTGCTGTAACTTTCTAGGCCCACACAGAGTTTGTCCTCAAGGATATCATGGTGCAAAGTGCTTGGGGTCAGTCAAAAATGATGAACATGTCATTTGCCTCATTCCATCATGTGTGCACCATGCGGATAATGCAATCTTCATTGTTAATTTTTATAGAAAATTTGGTTTTTGCTGCATCTGCTGCTTTCTATGCAGTCATGAACCTGACATCCACCCATCCTCTATGTAAATTTTTAAAATTTACTGAGACGGTGTTTAGGAAAATTATAGAGAAGGCCTCCCCCATTTTTTCCCATGACTCGAGGGAGGTAGCACTGACCATAATTCTAAGGCCATGCTCAAGGGAGGACAAGGGTTGGAAATATTCAATTTTTATGAAAGTGCTCATTTTTTGTAGAAATTGTAAAACTCTGGGTGCGGCACTATGCTCACCCTTTTTGGGGGAGGTTGTCCCAATGTGCTGCCAGGGAATTTTTCTCCGATGCGTTGGGTGGGTTTAAGGCCTTTTGTGCTGGCCACTTTTGCCCATCTGGTGTTGGTGCATATGAATCTGCTCATTTTCCTGGTTGATTGTCAAATTTGGATAATTTGCAGAGAATTGTGTTACTAATAGTGATAGTAACAGGAAAGAAAAGCTCTACTCGTCTTTCTGGATTTGAAATAATGGATTTGGTTTAACTCGATCCACCTTAGACTCACCCCCATGTACTTTAAAAATGAGTGCGTAGTAACATATCACAGATAAGAGCTTCATAATGACTCCCTTAACGCTTCATGTATTTATACCCTTTTTTTAGTACTAGATGGTCCCAACCCAAGGGGGGATTAATCGATGTTTATTGAATTACGCCTGGGCTCCTAAGAGCCTGAGGCGAGGGAAGGGGAGGGAGGAGGCATCGAGAAAGGGAGGGGGGTTTTGCGCGCCAGAGCCGTGCTGCAGTGACAACTGAGCGGGGGAGGGTTGGCGACATAGTGCAGACCTTCAGGGCCATCTCAAAGTGTACCTGAAAGTGGGTGATCATGTGTGGAAGGGTCCACACCTGCTGGTCAAAGGCAGCACGAAGGAAGGAGTTATGGATGGTCCAGATGGCTGTGGCATAGGCGAGGACACGGAGGGGTCGGTGGCAACCAGGCAATGTCTGCTCAAACATGAGGTCTTGCACAGGGTGTCCAGACCAGGGCTGAGCATGGAGGAGCGCGCGGGCCTTTGGCCAAAATGCGGCGACACCTGGACATGTGAAAAAATGATGGAGGTGGGAGTCAATAGGCTCCACACAGCGGGGGCAGCTTCGGTGCTGGAAGGTAGGGCCAGTCCGGTCCCCTGTCCTGTATGAACAGTGGAGCACTCTCCATAAGGTGTTGGACACCTTTGCTGACAGGATGGGGTGATAGACGTCCTTCCACAATTCCTTAAGGTCAAATCTCACGGAGGGAGGGAGGAGCTCAAGGAGTCTTGGGCGGATGGGAGGACGATCTTGGGGTTGAGGCGAGTTGTGACAACTTGTCCATTGTGCACAATTGCATGGCGACGTGGGCTGAGGCCAGGGCCTTCCCTTCTGTATGGGAAGGCATGGTGGATCCGCGCGCCTACTCGTTTCAGGGCAAGGAGAGCCTGGTTCCAGTAGGGGGATGAGGATGGTTTTAGGCGATGGCCTGGGTGGTTTGTGAGCCACTCCCCTAATGAGGTCAGAGATGCTCTAGGAAGACCCAGAGCTGCTGACACTGACTGGCGGAGGGCGGGCGCCCATTGGGGCATGGGGGTCGCGTCCCAGCAGACAATCGGCCATAGGAACTTCAGGAAGATTGTGGTGGCGTGGGATCGCGTGTCCAGAAGCCCTAGGCCCCCTTCATTACAGGGTCGGGCAATGGTTGAGAGGGCTATTGGTGGATGGTTTGAGCCCCAGATCCAACAGCGGAGGAGTACATTGAGCCGCGTATAAAAGGCATCTGTGAATGGGCAGACGTGCGCTAGGAACCAGACTTTGGAGAGGAGGAACACATTGGCCATCAGAGCTCGACCCTGGGGGTGATGTGCCGCCGGTTCCAGCTGGCAATCCTGGAGTTAACTGCTGCAAGGAGCAAGTCCTCATTGTCTTTTAGCGCAACTCCTTGTTGGTTGGTGAGAACGCCCAGGTGACGGAAGGTACCGCGCTCAGGTTCAATACCAAATGGTGGGGGAAGGTGGGGGAGCCGACCTGTACAACTGTTGTCTTGGAGGTGTTGACCATGGCGTTGGACGCCTTGGTGTACCTCTCAATGGTCACAGCAGCGAGGGCAACATCCCCAGGGCAGCCAAATGCAATGGCAGTGTCATCTGCAAATGCCATGGTGCGTGTGGGGGCTTTACCTGGGACCAGAATCCCTGTTAGCTTGTCCTGTAAGGAGGCCAAGAGGGGGTCAAGGGTGATGTTAAAAAACTCTGGTGTGGAGCTGGTCATAGAGCGATGATATCCAGCGCCTAGCTGCGGGTGGGAGATGGAAGCGGGCCAGGGAAGCATCAATATACTTCCAGGCTACCCGATCATATGCTTTCTCCATATCCAGAAGAGCCACAAAGCCATTCACCTTACGAGAGTTAGCAGTCAAAGTCACGTGAAGGTCATTATAGTTGTCCCATAACGACCTCCCCGGAATAAAACCGTACTGGGATGGGGAGAGGCGAGGTGACACCCATTTGGTGATGCGGTTGGCCAGAAGCTTCGTGAAGAGCTTGTGGTCTGTGTTGATCAACGCTATGGGGCGCCAGTTCGCCAGGTTCTCACGGTCTGACTTCTTGTGAATGAGGGTCGTGATTGAGCCTCTGGAGTCGGGGAGGACCTCGCCATTCACCAAGAGTGCAGCGAAGAGGTCGCGGAGGGTTCTGGCTATCACTGCAGGTTCCAGAAGGTACACCTCAAAGGGTATTCCATCTGGGCCTGGGGCTTTAAGCCGTGGGGATTTCAGAAGGGTTTCCATCACCTCCTGGATGGAAATAGGCGCCAGTAGAGCCTCATCAGCCCGTGGGTCAATGGGCGGCTCTGGAGCCCGCCACAGGAAGTCTTGGATGTCCGATGGGTCCACCTGGGTGGCATGGAAGAGGCTGGAGTAGAAGCGGTGTAGTTCCTGCGTGATTTTCTCCTTATCTGAAGTGGTTGTAGTGCCAATTTTCAGTGCAGTAATATCCTGCGCTGTTGACCGGGCTTTCTGTTTCTGAAAGAAGAAGCGGGTGGGGCGTTCCCATTGAGCATAGTAACGAGATGTTGTAAAGTTTGCTGCCCGTTCTTCCTGCAGTGTGAGCTCCAAGCGGAGTGCTTCCTGCGCCGCTTCCCAGTCTTCCAACCATCTGGGAGAGGGCGAAGGCTGGCAGTTTCGCTCTAGATGTCTGATTCTGGCTTCCGCCCTTTTGACTCTGGCGCGAGCTGCAGTCATCTGGGCTTTGGCACAGTTGTAAGCAACGCGGGTGATGCCCTCCTTGGTCACCGCCCATCTAGCCTTGTGGTCAAGCAGGTGGGGTGGGGGGAGGTGAGAGTCTCTCGGATGGTCATAGACAGCTTCTCCTTAGTGAAGGGGTTGTTGAGAAGAGCTGGGGCAACCCTAGGCCAGAACCTACGCGACGGTCTAAGTGTGGTGGTGAGGACAACGGTGAGTGACCTGTGATCACTCAGATGGTTGTCACGAGAGATGGGAGAGGAGACGCGGCCAATTAGCAGGGGCCAATCAGTGCCATATCTATGCGTGACGCTGACTGGAAAGCTCCTCCATCATACTGGATCCTAGTCATGCAACCTAGGCCAGACGCGGAGGGTGGAAGCGCATCTATAAAGCCACTCAGGCGAAGGAAATCCTGGAGGCGACTTGATCCAGGGCGTTCCTTTGCTGCAGGGGGGTAAGAGTCACGGACGCGACTTATGGTTGTGTTGAAATCTCCTAAGAGAACTGTATTCCGTGGGAGATTGAGTTGGAGGAGCTCTTCCAAGAGCCGATTTTGCTCCTGACCTGCATTAGGCAGGTAGATGCTTGCAGCGAAGAAGGAGAAGTCAGGAGTGGTGAGTTTGGCCAGTATGAGGCGGCCACCTAGATATTGTGAAAAAGAATGGGTTTTAACCTGGGGATTCAAAACAATAAGGGCGGCATGGTTTGTCCAGAAGGAGTTGCCTCCAAACTGTTCATTCCATGCAGATTGTTCGTGGGGGAGGATATGGGGCTCCTGGACAGCAGCGATGTCAATTTGTGCTGACCTGAAGTTTCGGAGGAGGCGGGCTCTCCGCTTAAAGTCCCGCAACCCATTTGCGTTGATGGATTGCAGGGCCAGGGTGCTGCCATGGGGACTCATAGCTGTTCCCCTCCATGTCCTGGGGGTTGCCAGCGCTTAAACCTGCTGCTGTGAGGCGGCTAGTTTTGAGTCCTTTAGCTTGACTATTAGCTGCAATCCGTGAGGAGCGTCGAGGGTTCTGAGGGGAAGGAGAGGGTGGGGGGCGGAGGACCCAGTAAGCCAGCCTAGGATGCTGCCCCCGCTCCGTTGCAGGGGAAGGACCTGAGGGTGCTCAATGGTGACCTCCGCGGTGTCCCCATTTGATGAGTCTGAGTCCATATTCACTTCCTCCAACACTGCAAAGGATCCGCGCGAAATGGACTGTGGGGTTGGGGTAGGACTCTTTGAGGTGGCACTTCTACTGCAGGCCGCGAGTTGCCAGTCCATGCTGGTGGGCATAGCTCCATTGGGAGCTGAGGGCTGATGCGATAAATCGCTGGTGGGGGTTGGTGGGGGTGCCGCGGAGCCCTGAGTGGGGGTGGCTGACGAGGGGCACCCTGTGGGAGATGCCTTGCGCTTGGTGAGAGAGGGAGTTGACTCTGGGAGATTGGAGGGGGTGCCCATTGGAAGGGGGGCATGAGCGCGAAGGTATCCCACACCAATAGTGGGGTTAGCTGTTTCAACTGCTAGGCGTAAGGCCTCAGGGGACAGGTCTTGAACAGGAACCCATTGTGTGGGTTGTGGAATTGCTGCTGCAGCCATGTGGGATCATTTTTGGCCTGGTTTAGGCCCCTGGGTGGTGGCTAAGAGGGCTTGTTTTCGAGCTGTGCAGCCACTATACAAGTGTCCAAGGGCGTTACACCATGAACACCGGGGGGCGCGCCTGATCAGGGTCGACAAAAAAGATCTCAGGGCATGCCCCAACTACCGCCACACGAGGAATAACCTCAATGTTACGGGATACAGTGGGGGAGGGGATGAATGACGCCCTAGCAGTGCGAGCTCTTTGAGTGGGAGCATAGTAAGAGGGGACACTAAAGTCCACTGAAAGAACAGACCCAAACTCCATTAAACCACGATGGAGTGCCAGTTTAAGAGACTCAGGATCAACAGTCGTTGGTAGGTTGGAAAAAGTAACCCATGAAATTTTCTCCAGGTGAGAGCGTGTGCGGGAGATGCGAAGAGATCCGCGTGAAATAATGACCTGGAGGGTGGCAGCATGGTCAGCAAGGGCAGCTTCAGTGAATCCCACATCGATGTAGTGGCCCTCCACTGATTCATGGATGGTGGTGTTAATAGGGAATGTCTCCGCAATTGCTGCAAAGTATGAGAAGTAATCCTCTGTATAGAATTCAACAGGGTTATGCCCATAATAAAGGCGAATTGCGTGGGAGAGGGTTGAGCGAGGTAGAGCTTTTTGCGCTCTAGTTTCAGCCCATTTCTTCTTAACATTGGCAATAAATGCCACTTCACGGGGATCTGCTTTGGGTAGCGTTGGTGCCAGAGGTTTTTGCCACACCCCAGTGGCTCCTTTGGTGCATTTGTGTTTGCTTTGGGCTGCAATTGCAGGTTGAGTGTGAGCTGGTGGTTTGGACAAGTTTGCGGAGTTTCCCTGTTGCTGGACTGTTTGAGCAGTTGTTGCCGGCATATTAAATTGAGGGGCGGATTGTTGAGCCTCACTAAATTGGGGAGGCCTATCCAGATTGGAATTAACTCCAGCCAGTTGGGAGGAGGGAGATGTTTCATCACCATCCCAATCTATTTGGGTAAATTCAGCCCGAGTATTTGCTGTGATTTCGTGGGCAAAACTCACTGGCTGATTGGTGAATTGGTCGTTTTCAGCATATTGAGATAAAGTGCCGACTTGAGAAGTGCCGATTATGGGGTTTAAATGGGACGGGTGAGATTGGAACTGGTGTGAAGTTCCAAAATCTGAACCATTTAAATCCCCATTGGGAAGAGTATATTGTCCCAATTTGGTGCTTAGTGAACCAGAATATGCGGCTAATCCAACCTTACATCTGAGGGTTTGGGGGCCAGGTGATTGTTGGGCCTCGCTAAATTGGGGAGTCCCATCCAGATTGGAATTAACTCCAGCCAATTGGGAGGAGGGAGATGTTTCATCACCATCCCAATCTATTTGGGTAAATTCAGCCCGAGTGTTTGCTGTGATTTCGTGGGCAAAACTCATTGGCTGATTAGTGAATTGGTCGTTTTCAGCATATTGCGATAAAGTGCCGACTTGAGAAGTGCCAATTACGGGGTTTAAATGGGACGGGTGAGATTGGAACTGGTGTGAAGTTCCAAAATCCAAACCATTTGAATCCTCATTGGGAAGAGTAGATTGTCCCAATTTGGTGCTTAGTGAACCAGAATGTGCGGCTAATCCAACCTTACATCTGAGGATTTGGGGGCCAGGTAGCTGGGTATCGCCCCTCATGGAGGGAGCCAGAAACACGGCATCAGCAATAATAGATGGGGCTGAATTAGCTGACACAATGGGGGAGGTGAATGTCTGGATGGGCTGAGTTGCATTGCGATCAGGTGAACTGGCGCTAGTTGGAGTAGCTCCAGGTTGGGGGTGGTGCCTGCTTTCATGGCTGCTGCTTGAGAGTGGGTGATTCTGGTTGACCCTGAGGTGGGTAACCGAGGGTTGCTTCGTTTGGGGGTGGTGCTGGCTCGTTTGGCATAGCCTGCGGGTTCTTTTGCGGGGTTTCCCGCTATATTTGCTAATAGTTTTCGTAAATCTCTTTAGTGGAGCTAAATTTCAGGCTGAATTGATTTTCGAAAAGTGATGCTTAGCAGAAAGAGATCAATCTCATGTATTTATACCCTTATTCAACCATTATGTACGCTTCTCCAGCGTTCCTGGCTTTCATTTACATTTTACTCTATAAGGTTAACTTAGTGATATATGCCAAGCTACATTTAAACAAAAATAAGGGCAGGTGTAAACTATAGCGCTAACTTTTAATTGTTTAAAATAAAACCATTTAAAGGTATGCACATGTCAACATCCTGATATTGTTTGATAATAGAAGTTCTTGGACAAACCCTTCATACTCCTTACTAAACATCATCTCCAAATGCAAATATTGGTTTGACAAAATTTAATTTTATACAACTTGAGTGACCCATCCAAAAATTATCATCCTTGACAGGATTAGGCCGCACCCCCTTAGGACTAAAAGTCATACTTATTAAATTGTATGTACATTGTCACACTTAAAACTTGTAATTACTTGCTTTTTCACCTTTGGTAAGTAGCACATGATAGCTACGATAATTTATCTGTTTAGTCGAGTTGAGCCGAGTCGCAAGAATAAATTATACCCTGTTTAAACCTATAGTTCTTAAGGGGCAGCGAGTTTCCCAGTATTTTATAAAATGCTTGTGACCGCACCTGGAATTTCCCGACTTTCATTATTGGCGAATCAGGTTTATGATATGGCATTGGCAAATGTAGCTCAAATTCCTATCAATTTAGAGCACAACCAGGTCTAATATAAATCCATTAAGGCTTATATTGAACGTGTTGTTACTGGTATTGTTGTTTCTTTAAATTTAGAGCACGGCCAGGTCTAACATACAGCCATAAAGCTTGAATTGCAAGTGTTTTTAATGATATTGTTGAATGCTTTTTTTTAGTACTAGATTGTTGTTGAATGCTCTTTTGTTTCAATAATCTCATTAAATAATTTTCATATATAGCAAAGGAAATAGGTACGTTATATGTTTAATTTTTCGGAAAGTGCAGATCCTCTGTGCCCGCTTTTTATACCGCATAATATGGTTTTAACGATAAAATTTTATCTATTTCCACTAGTATCAAGAAAATACATTGCTGAGCGTACTTTACTACAAGTTAGATATAATCGTGGTTTCGATTTTTAAAGATTGTAAATAGAATTAAGTATTCTAATTGTGAGTTTATAACCTCGTTTAAGTAGAGCGTTATACGGACTCCTAATCTAATTATGTATGAGGTATTAAAGTTAGCGTACGAGATGCACTTTTAATTTAATTATTCTCATTCAAGTTAGTGTAGAAAGATCTCAATATCATGAAAATTAAAGGTTATTTTTTTAGTACTAGAAAAACTAAAGGTTATTAATTGGTTAAAAATCATAATATTTTACTTCTTATTTTCCATGCTTTAGTTCAAATCTTTTTATTTAAAATGCATAGCCAGTAATAATATCAATCAAAACATAAAGCCTAATAATCAAATGCATTTATGATTTTGGCCATTCAAAATTTCAAGACCTATCTTAAACCTTAGATGACAATTAAAAGGATGACGAGTTTTTTGTTAGGCTATCAGCTATAAGTTTGGTAATTAGTATTGCTCAAGATTATTTCTGCAATATTGTTTTTGATCATGGTGATGAATTTATAACTATTATTTTGGAATTCCTCCACTTCACAAAGACATCAAGGTATTCCCCTTTAGGAATAAGAGTAGGCCCTACATTCCTACTAATCCTATCCAGGTCAAGGGAGATCTGTACCACAAAGCATATAAACTCTTGGTTGTGTACCCCACTAAAAATTTGGCACCACTCTTCCCTTATGTGACCTCATACTTAATTTAACTTAGATGCTATCTCTAACTCTGAAGTGAGAAAGAGCTTCTGTTAACAGACCTTTACCACCCCTTAGCACCTCAAATTATCTCCATCTAAACAAACCATAGATTATCCGAATAGGATCAAAGGTCCCTTATGATATCAGTATTATCCTCTAGCTCCATTATGTTCTCTCCAGATGACTCAGGGTTTCTGGAAAATTTAGATGGCTTATCATCAGCCCCCAGTCTGGTTATGCCATGTCAAAATCAGGTTGGTGGAACTTAAGCAACTCATACGTTGACTAGTTTTATCAATTCACATACTGTCACCCTTGCATAATCTTATGCAGGTACAATAACTTAAACCTAGAAATTACCCCCCAGCTGATTAATATATAACATAAATGGCTGATTTTGACTAATGATAGTGGTTTACTTGCTGTTGCACCAGCCTATCATAAGTGTAGCCAAAGTGGCCACTATTTCAAGGGTGTTAAAAATTGGTGAATTGGTTGCAATGAATCAAATATCAGTTCACAGGCCGCGCCATGAGGAAAATTGAAGGGTCTAAATAAATGCTAACTGAGATAATTTGTCATGGATCCAAGCATTTTCAACCTTATTAAATCTTGTAATTAAACATTTTGGGGGCTTCTCCTGAGTAAAACAGACCTCGCTCAAACTCTGCTAACATCAGGAAGGCTAAGTCATAACCTTTCTTAATATAACTATATCTGGTGTTATTAGCACCAGATAAAAAATGCAATTATAAAGGCATATTCTTATAACGATGGAATTTTATTGATAATGGCTGTCAGGAAATTACAAGTCTGATGTATTAATAAGAATGGCTTGGAGGTGGATAATGTAAACATTGGTCATAAGACCCTGGTCAATTTCAGGTGGAACCCATCAAATTGGGTAACACTTTTACTAATACAACTCGTCAAATAGCTTGAGTTTGGGCAGTCATGTTGCTCCAACTGTTATAAAATTGGCGGTCTTTCCTAGATACGCCAACGGAGTATGCACAGGGTGTGACCCACTGAGCAATCAGGGCCAATGATATGATGATCGCTGCCCTCAAAACAACAGAATAAACTTCAATTAAATATGGAGCACTCGCTCCCACAACACTTTATTTAATATAATTAATCCAGTGGATTTTTTCTATTCCGCTGGTTCTTAACTTACTTAACAACAACCCTCCTCATAATCGCCCTTCTCGCTTATATCCCAGCAGCTTGGATGATACCACGCTCCTAGCTTTGGATTATTTGGTTCCACTGTTCCCCTCATTCTGACTGATTATTTTCTTATTTGCTATCACCCTAAATGTAGGCGACTTCATTTGTATTTGTTGAATGTCAACATCGCCTTATTTCAAAGCACTTGAATTACCATTACCAGTTCAATTCCAACAGATTTCATACATTTCGCCATGATGACCTTGTTCTTTTTTTTAGTACTATATGGTCCCAACCCAAGATGATGACCTTGTTCTTATCATCTAGTAATATCAGAATTGCGACATTACTCCCTCCTTGACTAGATGATAAGGCTCCTATTGCTTGTATGTTTGGATGAACTTCACATGTACCTGGTTAATAATTTGACCCCCACAGGTTCCTTAATGATGTAGGCATCAACCCCAGTTTTCTCAATGATCTCAAATGGTCCACTCCTTATGCTAAAAAGCTTGTTCCTTCTTCCAAACCCATGTTGGTCATGAAACAGAACCAATTCCCCTACCCCAAACTATGGAAGACTGCGGCGTCTACATCATTCAGCTGCATGATCCCAAATCTTTTTGGCAAGACTAGTAGAATATACCTCGGTTTGGAGCTTGAGAAGCGTGTTTGTTAAAGAAGACATATAGTGGTGGGGTTCAATCTCCACTGGTATCCTCAATGCAGTAGTAAAGCAATGCAGGCAGTGCTGGATGTCATCCATAGAGCAATTATAATGGACTCTTAGTGGTTGCTGAATTGTAGCTGATATTGTATGCAAAGACAGCAGTAGATAGAAGGGTGCTCCAATCTGACAGATGCTCATTTACAAGTTTGCGTAGAATATTTACCAAGGTCCCATTGACCCAATCCACCATATCATTAGATTCAGGGTGGTAGGGGGTAGTTAAAACCCCATGGATTGCCATGAGCTTGTTCAACTTGTCTAATATATGGGATGTGAAATTGGATCCATTATCTGTTAGGATAAATTGTGGGAAACCATGGCGCTGTATTATGCACTCCAGTATGAACTTGGCAGTAGTGACAGCCCCCAAATCCTTTATAGCCCTTTCTTCCACCCATCTCATTAAATGGTTGATGGCTACTATTATATATTTGGAGCAGTTTGTGCCAGTGGGCAGAAGCCCCACCACATCTATCAAAACTGTATGCCATGCGAACTGAGGCTAAACTAGCTGGTAGGCGGTCTTCTGGTGGTATGGTTTCTCCACTTGGCACTGATGGCAACAACTAACCATCTCGAGCACATTGTAGTGCATACTTTCCCAATAGTAGCGGGGTTGCAAGAACTCCAGCATCTTTTTTAACACTCCATGACCTACCACTTTATGGGCATCCATTATTATTGCAGCTCAGGCAGAGGGTTTTGGGAAACGCAGCATTAATTCCCCATCCACTTATATAATTCCTCATTGTGCAAGAAGGTATCCTGCCTAAGCCCATCTAACACTTTGATCATGGGTGGTGGCTCATCGTGATATTTGCCCACAATCATTTTTTTGTACATTATATCTGCCACATCTGCTGTAATGGCAACCGTGGGTAATTGAGAAAGATGTCCGCATTCTGATGCTTTGCCCCTGGTCAATGCATGATCTCAAAATCATAAGCTTGGAGCTTCAACGCCCATTGCGCGAGCCACCCTTCAGGTTCCCGCAGATTCTGTAGCCAGCGCAAAGAGGCATGATCCATTGCCACTTTGAATTTTACCCATGGAGGTAGACCCAGAATTGTTTATATGCATAGATTACTGCTAAACACTCCCACTCGGTCATGGTGTAGTTCCGTTCAGGGCCAGTTAAACTGCGGCTGCAATAGGCAATGGGGTGCTCCACACCGTCATCATCTTTTGGGACAACATGGCCCCTACAGCGGAAAGTGAGGCATCCATTTGCACAATAAACTCTTTTTTTAAAATTGGGGTATTGCAAAACAGACGCGCTAGCCAACGCAGTTTGTAATACATCAATAGCAGTTTGACATCAATCCGTTCAGGTGAAGGCAGCGTTCTTCTTAAGTAGCTCAAAGAGTGGAGCCCCAATACAGCTGAAGTTGGGAATGAACCACCGGTAGTAACTGACCATCCCCAAGAACACCTGGATATCCCGCTTATTACTTGGCAGAGTCATCTGGTGGATGGCTTCCACCTTGGCCAGTTGTGGACTTAGCCCTTTGGAGTCTACCACAAAGCTGAGGTGAACCAACTCTTTCTTGAAAAAGTGACACTTTCAGGGCTTAATCTTGATAATAGCTTCAGCTAGGCGGTGGTTAACTTGCTCCAGGTGTCCAAGATGCTCTGTGAATGTTCACAAAAATATGTTGATATCGTCAAGGTAAACAAGAACGCAAGACAGCTTTAAGTCACCCAAAATAGTGTCCATAGCCCGCTGGAATGTAGCCGGGGCGTTGCACAAGCCCTGTGGCATATGTGTAGGATGGAACAATCCCTTTGAGGTAATTATAGCGCACTTTTCTTGTTCCGCCACTGACAACTCAGTCTGCCAGTACCCTGATATCAAGTCCATGGCCGAGAAATACTTGGCCCCACCTAAACAATCTAAAGCATCATCAATTTGTGGAAGCGTGTATGAATATTCTTTTTGAAATGCTGTTAAGCTTCTGATAATTGAATACTACCCAATTGGAGCCATCTTTCTTTTTTACAATGAGCACCAGAGAAACCCAGGGACTCTTTAATGTTTCCAACATT
This sequence comes from Massospora cicadina, assembly GCA_022478985.1. Taxonomy (NCBI): domain Eukaryota; kingdom Fungi; phylum Entomophthoromycota; class Entomophthoromycetes; order Entomophthorales; family Entomophthoraceae; genus Massospora; species Massospora cicadina. The sequence goes on from JAKSZP010009241.1 coordinate 112,173, forward strand.
CCCTGTTCCACCAATGCATCTATTTCTGCTGACACAACTTCTTCTGCTGCCTCTGAATGACATATAGGCTGTGACCTGATAGGGGGATGGTCTCCTGTGTCCACCTAATGCACAACCCCACGAGTGTAACCCAAGTCATGATCATCAGTTGCAAAGATACTGTGATAAATTTCAAACAGATTCATCACCCTGTCCTTCTTCTCCTCCGATAGACCAGTGAGCGCCTCCTGAGGAACCACAGTCATTATGCCCAAGGTGGTTTTTAAAGGCAATCTGAGATCTTCCCAGGAACCAAAGCTGTGTATATGGTGGACCTCATTGATTGAGATCAAATGCAGGTAAGCTACCACTTGGTGTCGCTGAACCTGCATCACTTCCTTCTGCAGATTTGCTACCAACACTTTTACTTCTCCTTGCCCAGGCAACAGTAACCTAGAAGCCACATGAGGTTTAAGTCATGATTGTTGATAGGGCCTCACAACCTCCTCATACAGACCTCCCGGTATATCAATTTCAAGCTAAGTTCCAATTATGACCTGATGTCCAGAAGGGATAGTAAAAGCGTTTGCAGCTCATAGCGAAATCCCTTTGTACTCATAAATCTGTTTTGGGAGCATTCAAGTCTTTCGCTTCATCCGCCAATATTTTACAGGTATCACACCATCGCTATAGGTGAGATTAATTTGACTAGAGCGGATTGTGTCATCTGGCACTCCCCTGGAATAAAATAGATGGGAATTCGTTGTCCCAGGATGTCTAGAGTCTCTTCCATCATGTCAACAAAAGCCCCATAGTGTCGCATGAATGCAGTACCAATAAGCAAATCATAGTGGCTATTTGGTAATACCACTGCTGGTGCCATAATCACAACATATCCAAACCGCAAAGGAAGTGCACTATATGCTCCCTCAGAGACTGTGTTTTCTGTTCCTGCAGTCCCATACACCATCCAGTGTTCTATGTCAGTTTTCAAAGCCAACTTTGCTACCAACTTAGTGGAGACAATGTTAACATGAGCGCCCATGTCAATTATAGCTCATACTCAGGATTTGGCTACCACTACATCACAGTAGGTGCACTCTGAGTAAGATGAAAGTCAGTTATTTACTACATGTACATTCAGCGGTTCACGTTTTCCCAGAAAACCTATGATACCAGCACCAACTTTAGGGTAGCTTGCTATAATAGCATCCACCAGAAAGGAGGCCTCTACTTCTCTTAAAGATAATGCGTCCGCAAATGGTTCCAGATGGTCTGACAGGTTTTGGTCAAACATTTGGCAAGCGAAGGCTTATGGCTGCTCCAGAAACCCTGGGTTAGCCATATTTTTGAATTGTGCTTGGGTTAGCACATTTACTCCCCCAACTGTCTGTTGGTAGAGGAATGTATCATCATACTGGGAGGCGTCTACTTCCTTTAATATAATAGATTCAGGGGAAACGTATGACTTTGAGATAGCAGAAGTAGAGAGTCTCATCTCTACTCCGCTCCAACTTTTTCCTTGATAAACTTGATCCTGTTGTACTTGAGGGATCTGTCAATCAGGGCACCATCGTCCCATATGCCCGGTGCAACTGTAATTAAAGCAACTTACTCCATAGGGCCTACGTCTGTGCTTAATATAAGTTGGCCCACTTAGAAAGTTATTCTGAAGATGATCAGCGTAACCAGACCCACATTGGTAGACTGCCTGCTGTTGAGCAGCATAGTTAAGGATGAAGTGGTAATTAAGCAGTTGCTGCTCAACAGTTATGGGATAGATGGTAAGTTGCGGGGAGTAGCCTGGTATGATCTGCATTGACTGGTTGCTTCCCTCCCCTGGTTAGGGAAGGCCTCAGCAACAGTGGGAATTCGCTCAACATTGGGTGGAGGGAAGTTAGCAGATATACGGTGCCAAAACTGATCAAGTTTAAGCAATGGCACATCTTCATCCATTAGTGAGGCCATAACATTATGTAACTCTCGATATGGAATTACAACAGAAGTCATCGCAATACATAAATATAATTTGGATAAAATTACAGCCCCAATTAACACGTGAGCTTCCGCTGTAAACTGCTTAGCAAACGCGATTAGGGTCTCATTCCATTGAAACTTGATGGTCAAAGATTCAGCCTTCCACTGGGACATTTTTGCAGGTCCACTAAACAGCCACAGCACCGTCTCTTTTACTTCTGGATATGTGATAGAACTGCTGGAAAGGTAACAGACAACTTGATCAGCGCTTCCAACATCAAAGGTAGAAATCAACAGCTTTACTTTCTGGCGATCTGAGACACCTTCAGTTGCAGTTTAAAACGCTTAAAGAACCCAGGAATATTCCCATCTCAGTTGAATGGGGGTAGCTTGTTACATCAAACCTCCTGGAGCATCTCATCTTGTTTTTTCAGTAAAGTGTTCAAAATCAGTTTCAGTTCCGCATAGGCAACTGACCCAGAGTGATGAGTAAACTCTTTCTCAACTTGACGTTGATGCGACATAGCTGGCAACCAAGAGTTTATCATATATATTTGATTAATGGGCCCCCTGTAGTGAGCACCACTGTTATAAAATTGGAGGTCTTTCCTAGATACGCCAACGGAGTTTGCACAAGGTTGAACCACTGAGCAATCAGGGCCAATGATATGATGATTGTTGCCCTCAAAACAACAGAATAAACTTCAATTAAATATGGAGCACTCGCTCCCACAACACTTTATTTAATATAATTAATCCAGTGGTTTTTTTCTATTCCGCTGGTTCTTAACTTACTTAACAACAACCCTCCTCATAATCGCCCTTCTCGCTTATATCCCAGCAGCTTGGATGATACCACGCTCCTAGCTTTGGATTATTTGGTTCCACTGTTCCCCTCATTCTGATTGATTATTTTCTAATTTGCTATCACCCTAAATGTAAGCGATTTCATTTGTATTCGTTGAATGTCAACATCGCCTTATTTCAAAGCGCTTAAATTACCATTACCAGTTCAATTCCAACAGATTCCATAAATTTCTCCATGATGACCTTGGGCTTATCACCCAGTCATATTAAAATTGTGACACCAACTATGCACTAAAATCAGGGGAGTCCTTCAGAGGTTTCTCCCTGACCCACTTCTAACTTAGTACAACCTACCCTGCAGAGACTGGGCCCTTTTATAGGGTTGGAGGGGGTCCAACAGGGTGCAAATATTTTCCTGGCCCATGAAAGGGTAAATTATTAAAACCTTCCCTCATAGATTTATCTTACCTTCCATTGCCCTACATTGGCTGTTCCATCAAAGCGAGGTGAGTATCCCAATCTCTGATAGAGTAAATCCCAATATTCCCTAATTTGGACTTTATAAAAGCAATTCAAACATCAAGCCTCAACATTTTAGATACTAAGTACGATTTATTAAGAGGGTTCACTTCTTACCCCCCACAAAAACAAATTCTTATAAAAAACAATACTCTAAGCTATTTTAGTATTAAAAAGTTCAACTATAAGCGGTCTAATAATTCCCCTATAAAATTTATTCCAGCAGTAGAGATTGAACCTTCTCCTGCAAAATTATTGTGGAAATCCAGGGCAGAATAGCACCTGCAAGCATCCAAATCCCCTGGATCCACAAGAGGTGCTTACACGGGGGATCCTGAATACCACAGACCTTAGTTAAAAATGTAGGTGGTTAGGGTAAGCCACCATTAAAGTCTCCACGCAGCTTCTGAACCCAGGATAGCCGCTGTGGAACAACAGCTTACCAATGCTCTATCTCAACTAAAAAAGCTTTAAAAATGTCCTTTTCATGGGGTCCCTCCAGTGATTCAAAACCTTTTTTGCGAGACAAGTATACCCCAGGTGAGTGTAGCATTGCTTAGTTCCTCTATGTATATGAATCTGTTATGGAAGGAACCACTGATTATCAGAAAATTAAGTACTTCCTCCCTTGCTTGAGTCACCTGGCCCAAGAGGTAATGGTTCCAAATATGTCCACGCTCTGCACCTGGGTGGAGGTGAAGGGAGCCCTTGTTGAAGAATTTAGTTCAACTCAAAGTATACATCGGAGAAAACAGGCCTTCATGTGCCTTAGCCTGCAAAAGGGAGAATCAATCTCCTCTTTTGTTAAACGGTTCTACAGTGAAGCTCAGCCACTATTACTTGCAAAGATGCTACCCCTTGATGTTGCCCTTGCGGCCATCTAGCTGGCTTAGCTTCTCACCCTCCTATAGCCTGACATCTTATCTCCATTAAACGTCACCTCTGGACTATCTTTGATATTAAGGAGACACTGCTGGAGTTGCAAATATTTAAAACGCTGAAGCTACTTCAGGTATTGGGTCAAACACCCAGGTTCTGACCATTGAGGATTACTCAACTGTAGCCTCGCTGAGGAGGCTATGATGATCCCTATCAGCCACCTATGCTGTTTACTACTCTGAGCCAAGCACCTGCGGTTCAGCTCAAAGCTGATCTTCCTCCAATCAACCAACCAACCTGAGGTTCCCAAGCTAGTAAGTCAGAGAGCACCATCATCAATAGTGCAGCGTTCCCTGCCCCCACCTTGCCACCAAGATCATCTTTTGTCAACCAATGAGTATCTCCAAGTGGCTCCTAAACATAAACCCCTTTCTCATATGCCATTTGCTCCCACTAACAATGATTTAAATGACCAGGTTACCAAAGCCTAAGGTTTGTTTCACAAAAGCACACATCAGCTGATCAACCTAAAGATGACGTAGTTAAAGCATCCACCTCCACAACACTATCTCCTCATACCTCGCACCTGAAGGGTTTTTCCTTTCGTGGCCCTAAAAGTTGGTTCAGCTATGATGCTCCCTTCAAAAACTAAAAGGGTAGATGAGCACCAAAAAGCTCTCCACTGTGAGGAGAACAAGCAGTTTCTTAACCCCTCTTAGCAACTCGTTGAGGTGTATTAGCAATCTCTCTGATGATGAGTCTGAAGGGGGTGGCGAAGATGTGGGCTATCATGTCTTGGGAGCCCCAATGGAAGTGCAGATTCTGATAGGTTGAGGCCTGAAAGAACTGATATAGTTATGATACCATGACAAACCCATCTTAACAGTTGTTGTGGTTTTCAGAGGTGATTGATACCGCAAGTGATGCTGAACAGCTTATTGGTACAGTGATCTGATCTACCCAGAAGGTTCATACCTTTCAATCTATTAAAGATAATTACCCTGCGTTGGCACCACGCCTTGCATCTACTATCCATTTGAAGGAGGTTTTAGCCCTCCCCTACTTTTGGTAGCACGATAACTAAGATAGAGGTTTTCGTTAATAAGGCACACCTTCTAGCATACTTTATATGGGTGCTCCAGTAAACATGGTCTCTTTAAAGCTCATCAATAAAATTAAGTTGGCGCCTGGCCTGGACTATTTGCAAGAGGTTGAAACTTCTTGGCCCAACAAAACGCGAGCCATTGAAGCCCACTCTTCTCTTCCCACACGGATTGGGAAGCTCCTACTGGCTGTTCCCACTGTAGCATTAACAATAATTCATATGACTTACTTTTTGGCACTCAATTCATGATTGATTATAATGGAATCAATAATATGAAGTAGAGATTTCTCTCCCTGCTAAATTATAAAGTTCCACTGGTCTTTACAAATGTTGAGCTCAAGAAGAAAGAATACATATGTGTCGTTGATACTCTTCCTCTGCCCTCACTCTTGCTTATACCACGTTGGAAGAAACACAAAAAGTTTCCTGACTCCGTGGATGCTTCAGAGGGCCTTTCATTGTATGCATTAGAGGAGATAGTAGCCAAGGCGGGTGAACAAAGGTGATAGACGCCAAGATACTATGTAAAAATCCCTCAAAACCTACTACACTTAACAGGATATGATAAAATTAGTCCTTTGGAATCTTGAGTGTTTCCAGGTATCCTAGACCCTGCCTACTAGAAACCTATTAATATTCTGCTGTGGAATCTCACTAACAAGAACATGGTTGTAAAGAAGCATCAGATATTGGAAAAGCCCTGCTGATTTCCATTTAGGACATACAACAAGTCCATTTTAATGGGTCTATTTTAGATATGGGACTACCCACCGACAAGTTGATATGCGCCTTGCCCAACGTTAAAATTTCTAATGATCTAACTCCTGCTGAGCTTAATATTTCCATTTTTTACTGGAATCTTATAATGACTTCTTCTTAAAATCTGATACTGAATATGACCATATGAAGGGCTGGAGCCACATCATTAATATTGGTGGTACCAAGCCTATTTGATCCAAGCCTTATTGGAAATAAAAAGTTGAGGAGCTTCAGATGATGGCGGAGATTAAACAGTTGCTGAATGTGGGGCTACTGGTGCCTTCTCAATGCCCTTGATCATCTCTGCTTTTTCTCATAGAAAAAAAGAATGGTGGGCAACAGGTAGTTATGGAATACTTCAAACTTAACAACCTCACAAAGAAGGGCAGCTAACCAATCCCCCAAACAGATGACTCTCTGGCCCAACTCTCTTGGTCCAAATTATTTTATTCCTTAAAATTGGTCAGCGGGTAGTGGCAGTGGACCTTTCCCCACAAGACCAGATTAAGTGTGCACTTATCTTCAGTGAGGGCTTATTTTGACCCACTCAGCTACCCCATTGGTTGTGAAACACGCACGCACCTTTCTGGTGAGCTATGTGCCACATCTTACAGGATCTGAAGCTTAGTACATAATTTTCTATCTTGATGATATTTCCATCTTCTCCTGAACGTTCAATGAGCATCTTTCACACTTAAAGAAGTTTTCCAACGCCTGATGTCCTCTCACATTAAGCTGAAGCCCTCCAAATGTAACTTCTTCTAGAAGAAGTTGAATTTCCTGAGTCATGCCATCACCCCAGATGGGATTCAACCTCTCCATGATAAGTTTGAGGCGATATCCATGATTACTTCCCCAAAACCCTCCACAATATTCAGATGTTCTTGGGCATGATGGGATTTTCAGTCAAATCATCCCCAAATTTACTCAGCTCAATGAGCCCTTCATATTCCTTTAAATAAGAACACCCCTTTTCTTTGAGGGAGCGAAACAATAGGCTGCCTTTGATATGTTAAAATTTTCTGTGGCAACGGTCAATCCTATGCCACCATGACTATAGTAAACCCTTTATGTAGTTTACTGATGCTTCCGACTATGCTTTTGGAGCTATCTTGGCTCAACTAGATGAGAACGGGTTTGATCATCCCATTTCATACTGCAGCAAGATGCTTTCTAAGGAAGAAAGCAAATAAAGCATCACTGAGAAAGAGTTCCTTGGCGCCTTGCTTGCTGTCATATATTACCGCCCATTCCTATATTGTGACCTCCTTTAAAGTGGTTACTGACCACGCTTTTTTGAAGTGGTTACAGAATATGAAAGATCCCAATAAGAAGTTGGAACGCCAGGCTTTGAAACTCCAGCACTATGATATGAACATTTAGCATCAAGCTTGGATGAGTCACATGAATGTTGATGAGTTGACTCAGCTGCCTGTACTTCACTTAGATGATAGAAAAGTGGAGAGGCTACATGACCTCCTAATGACCCCTAACGCTTGTGTGGATGAGGATGAACTAGTCCAGAAGATATTGTCAGGCAAACAGCAAGTAATAATTAGACTGGCCTGCCAGCCAAGGTGCTAGAGCAACTGAAAGGCAAACCAGAATGCCAAAGGCACTGCTACTGGTTTGACGGATACAAAAATGGAAAAGAGTTTCACCAATAACTGCCAATGAGCCAGAATCTCATACAGGCACATAATAGAATACCAGACAGACACAGCTGTTAACCTTGAGGGGTGTTTGAGTGTTGAAAGAAAAGGCAGTTTACTTTTCAACACAAAAAACCAACTTTTGGGGAAGGTTTTTAATGGAAAATTTAAGGAAGTAATATTTGACCAACAATTTTCTCAGTGCAATGCGACTGATTAGATAGTAGTTGATTAGAGAGGAAACAAGCTGGGATCAGGTCCCTCAAACTTGATCTAAATGGCGAATTATTTGGGAATGGGGACAGATAAGCTCACTGGGAACTGACATCAAAGGATTCAGTGGCAGGCTGAGTCGCTTTCAGTTCAACCTCAAATGCCAAACCGAGACTTGACTGTTTTTTTGGCAGTTGGCATGATGGCATATAGCCTGATAAGCAACGGGAATCTCCCATGGCCACCCCACGTAGGGGCAGTCTCAATTGGTTGGAAATGATTTTGGGATGCCCAACCCGCAATGCCCAGTCGCTGAGCCATTCATTCAGCTAAAAGCGTTGCATCAGCTGCGCCCGATTGGCTGGAAGGGAGATTCAAGCTATTGTCAATGGTGTCCGATGCTGCTACATGCATGTCAGGTATCATCCCTAACAATTTTGGGAGGGGGTTAATTTTGTTGATTGAGGTGTTGACTGAATCGAAACTGTCAGCAATTCCAGCTGATGAGTCAATCTTCATTTCTTTTAGACTATGTGAATCTCAATTGTCAGGCTCATTTTCACCCATTTTAGGATTGATCAACTTCATTTTGGCAATTTCGGCACAGATTTCCCTGATCAGGAGTACAAGCCCAGGAGAGGTGAATGTGGGCGCTGGGAGAGGGATCTGAAGAGGGAGGGCTGTTACCCAGCACTTGTCTATCACATGGGCGAGATCACTCTGGGTGACAAGGGGTACCGCCACCCTCTTTGGTGCATTTTTGCTTGGAAACAGGAAGAGGGCCCGATTGACACACAGGGGATGTTCCCCTAGACTTACTGATGTTAGCTTGACACTCTTGTAACACTAAGGTGGATAATGGGAAGCTATAAAGTAAGTAGGGGTGAACTGGTTACCCTACCTTCGACCATCCGAGTAAAACCTTTCATTATAAAGTCTCATGCCATCCTGGGGAATAGTGGATTGAGAAAACACTATGAGTGGGTGAAAAAATGCTACTACTGGGAGGAAATCAAGGTGGCCATCATTGGAGACCTGGATGCCTGTTTGACATATAAAAAGCGATTCAGCTTCAAAACCAAGTATCAATATCAACCTACCACTACGCAACAGCCCATCCACACAATAAACCTAGAAGTGGTTGGCCCTCTACCCCAAACTATGGGTGGAAATCGATATATCTTGGTAGGGATTGATCACTTTACCAAATGGGTTGAGGCTGTGGCTCTTCAGGCTCAGACGACTAAGGCCACTACCAATTTCCTCCATCAGTATTTTCATTACTACAGGTCTCTAGACTGTCGCAAAGGTCTGAAGGTGGCTCAAAGCTGCAAATTTTCAGAAAAAGGTTGAGAAGGAAGCGGAAAGTTAGTTAATATATTGTATACTTCATTAAGTTCAGAAGGATTCTATGTTTATAGAGTGAGTGGGGACATAGTACCTCAAGGATTGTCACGGCCCCATCCATTCAGGATCTTTCCTGATCTTCCAGATTGGCTGCTCATGGGCATCCTCAATGGATTTCGCTGCCCACCTGACTGAATTAGTGGAAACGCCGCCCCACGTGACTCAGGAATTGGGGAGGAGGATCCTGTAGTCAATTTACTTTGGATAGGTTCTGGAACTAATTCCATATGGCTCAATCTGGAAGTGGGGAATTAGATTCATTTGTTATCTCAAATCCTGACAACGCCCACCTCAAGGTCCTGTCATAGGAAAGAATATGGCCAAAGAAACTGGCCATGCACCCTCATGACCATGGTCCCTTGGTTGACATCAGCAATGGAGTACTCAGACTTCACCCTATTAATGACCTTATAGGGTCCAGAGTAAAGAACGTCTAGCTTATTTTGTCAGCCTCCAGGTCAATGATGATAGAAGAGAACAAGATTACCTAATTGAAAAATTGGTAAGGAGGGTCATCCCAGATTAAATCAGAATGTCTCTCTTCCAGTTGTGTGACAATGCCTTGGGTGGCTAGGGCTTAAAGCTGGACAATTTCTTCGGCTAAGTCCCTCATAGTTAATTCAGAGTTCTCAGGTGTGGAGGTCTCAAGCAATGGCTGGTCGCTAATTGGTAGCTGAGGTACCTGCCCATATAAGGGAATTGAATGGGGACATCTTGATGACTCGGTGGAAGCTTACCCTGTAGGCAAGCAAAGCTCTGGATAGGTAGTGATTCCAACGGGCAGGATCTGAGGCAGCTAATTTTCATAGAATGGAAATAAGAGTTGCATTAGCGCGTTCTTTTCCCCATTAGTAGAAAGGTGGTAAATGGCAGCGAAACTCTGGGTAGTGCTGAATAGAAGGTAAGGTTTTGTACTACCTGTGAGGTGAAGTTCAATCCATTTTTTGAAAGTAAGGTTTGGGGGTACCCATGTAAGATGAAAAATGGATCAAAGGAGGAAGAGGGATGTGGCTTTGGCATTGGCAGCTGGGACCAAAATCACTTCAAACCACTTGGTTAAGTGGTCCACGGCTAGGATAATATACTTATGGCCATGTAACCCGGTGGGAAGAGGGCCCACCACATCAATGCTAACTACATTGAAGGGCTCAATCAGGGCAACAACCAAATGTTAGAATCGAGTATTGGCTTGGTCTTGAGATCAGCAAGTCATACATGCTTCCAGGACCTCTTGGATAGTTTCCACCATTCAGTCCCAGTAGCATAGTGACTTTAGCATTCATGAGTCTTCTTAAAGGCCCCGTGTCCCACAATGGAATGGCCCTCTAGAATATCATCAGTTTGGGAGGAGGGGCGGACATAAGGGAGCCACTTCTTATTGATCTTCTTATAAAGCAGCCCATCCTTAATTTGATTGTCTCGACTCATCCTTTGGAGTTCAGCTTGGACCTCAGGAGTTTCAACTCCCACTGCACAGGTCGGCCTATTAGATCATACAGCCAGTCCTCTTTGGTGGTTAACGCTGCTAGCACCAGCATCCTGGAGAGGCCGTCAGCGTTTTGGTGAATCTCTGGCACAATGAAAATGGTGAACTCATAGCTCTGCAATTGTAAATCCCACCTGGCTAATTGGCCATCTGGGTCCTTCATTTTCTGGAGCCACCGGAGCAAAGAGTGGTCTGTAATAATAGTAAATGTGTACTGTAGAGATAAGGCCAGAAATGTTTGATGGCTAGCAAGACAGCCAGGCACTCCCTCTTGATAACACTGTAGTTCTGTTCAGCTTTACTTAGTGTCTTACTAAAATAGGCCACAGGATGATTGACTTGGTTCTCATCATGTTAGCTAGGATAGCCCTGATGGCAACATCACTTGCATCCGTAAATAGCAAGAAGGGTTGGTCAAAGCGCTGATGGACTAGAATGGGTTTAGTACATAGAGCGGTTCTCAAGGTATTAAAAACCTGTTCTTGTTCAGGCCGCCATTTGAGCGGCACATTTTTCTTGCTTAAGGTAGAACAGCGGCTCAGCAAGGTTGGCAAACTGGGGGATAAACTGATGATAATGGCCCACCATGCCTAGAAATACCTGAATATCCCTTAAGCTCTGGGGGCGAGTCATCTGCTCTATGGCGTTAACCTTGTCCAGTATAGGTTGGATGCCATCCTTGGAAACCTTGTGTCCAGGGACTCTAGTTCAGATTGAAAGAAGGAGTAATTTAAAGGTTAAATCTTTATGGACGCCTTTTGTAGCCAATTGAAGACCTCCCATAGATGCTTGATGTGTCGGTTAAAGGTTTGTGAGAAAACGGTAATGTCATCTAGGTAGACAAGGACGCATGAAAGCTTCAAGTCCTCAAGTAATCCATCCATGGCACGTTGGAAATTGGCCGGAGCGTTACAAAGGACCTGGGGCATACTTGTGGGCTCGAATAGACCTTCATTAACTATGAGCACACACTTAGCTTGGTCTTCAGGGGCGATCTCAACCTGCCAATATCCGCTGGTAAGGTCCATGGTGGAAATGTACTCAGTTCCAGAAAACAGATGGAGAAATCAATTTGGGACAGAGGATAACTGTCCTTCTTGGTGATGGAGCTGATTAATCAATATTCCATCACCACCCAGTGGCTGCCATCCTTCTTCTAAACCAGAAGAAGAGGAGAGGCCCAAGGGCTACACGATGGTACCAGGAGTCCAGTTTTGAGAAGTTGTTTTAGTTCAACTGTCACCTGGTCCTCTTTAACCTTGCTCTTTTGGTAAGGTCAGAACTGGAAGGGAGGAGCATCCCTAGTTTCTGCATGATGTAGGATTCCGTTTATTCTTCTGAAGTCATAGGTTGAGGTTGAAAATAGTCCCAATTCTCATTTTAACAACTCCTGAACCTTATGTTGTTGGTCGTCCAAGAGGTCTTTGCCGATATTAGTATTGATTAGACTAACCAATGGTATAGCTTCCAAGACAAAGTCTCTCAAGTTTCCAAGGCTTTGGAGATTAGCAATAGCTTCCACTGGTAGAAGGCAGAAATAGGCAGCAGGACTGTTTGGACCTACTATTTTGGATTTGTCAGTAAGGTTTGCTAACAGCACTGATATAGATCCAGAAAAAGCTGGATCTAGGATCCCCAGGCAGGTTAGCACCTCTTATGTGGATGTGTTGTCTAGGCCTTGAACTTCCAACAGGTATCCCGTGGGGATGTTAATATGGACCCGGGTGTCAGCAATGACCTGGGAGTTTGGGAATATTGTAGTTGCCTTAGGTAAGTAGATTGGCATTATTGCCCATAAACAGCAGGAGGGGGCAGTAATACTTGGGAGCCCCTAATGTGATATTCAAGCTGATCTATTCAGCATTCACTCTCCAGCAAACAAGCTTGGGCTTTGATCTTAGTCTTATAATCATGAAAGGTCTCAAAGATCAGTGGGACACGATGCCCCAGTAAGGATAGAAAGCTGCTTTAATAATGGAGTACTGCTGAATAATCTCAAAGAAATTTGAGTCCTGAGGAGCAGGTCATAGTTAGGTTTATTTAGAGAACGGCGGGTGTGTTTACAGCAAGCTTCCCAAACTGTATTTGCAGAGAGGAATAAACCCCTATAATCTGGGTACACTGGGGGCCAGCCATGCCATACTCCATATAATGTGGCATATCAGGAGTGATCTTAATGCACTTTATTAGCTTATAGGATACGACACTCATGGGGGAGTCACTGTTGACTATGGCAAGGACTGGTATTTTATGAACTTGAACTGCGACCCAGGAACCAGACTTCCAAGCTGGGTTGGCAGTGTGAGGAACATGGGAGATTCATCAGAATAGGAGTAAGCAGTATCAATCTCTTTATTATCATTGGATACTAAAACTTCTTCTCCAGATGATGTAGCTCCTGGTTTGTTTAAGGTTATGGAGGATTCTTGAGGCTGGGTAGGGATGTCAGCATGAAGCGCCTCATCCTTCATGATGACAGCCCTTTTCCCGCCTCATTGGCAAGTCGTTTTCAGAAGGTCTTGGCACTGTGTTTGAAACCGTTACAGTAAGTGCATCAGGGTCAAGGATTTTCTGGTTTTTTTCCACATGGACTCTAGGACGGTTAGAGGGGCCAGTGAAGATAGCCATAGGGTGTAAAGTCGATGTAGGGATATCGTTATGGGCTCCTTTGATCTCTCGGATTCAGTAAACCCATTCTTCTGTCCAAACATATGCATTTTGACCTCAGGTAGGATCCCAACGCCGAAATGGCAACAGTAATAGCATCATACAGCGTGATAAGATTTGTAGTGACCAAGGGTTGTGCTTGGGCATAAAAGTGGCTGGCAAACATTCATGGGGCTTTCTCCTTTATTCAGTTAGATACCCATGGAAGCCTGTTTTTGGTTGGCCAAGGGTTGATTGCTGCCGAAATCTTGAATTTGGGCTGTATGGACCTGTTCCCAAGTTGTGCACTACTTCAAATGGGGGGTCATATCTCCTGGGCAGTGCTATCTAGGCAGGAGTGGATATGCTTTACCTTCTGCCAAACAGTGGCCTCCTCCATGGATCTCTCATATGCGTATAGGAAGGAGGCAATGCTCTCCTGGCTGGGAATAACCTTTCTTTAAAACTAGATTTAAAGTTATTAAAAAGCGGAGTGGAAAGGGTGTTAACACCAGGGAAGGGCGCTGGCTCCGAGATCTCAGTTTCTGCATAGTTGCGAGGACCTTGCTGGTCTAGCCATCGTTGTAGGCCCTCAAGGTCTTCACGGATATCATCCCAATTTTGGTTGAGGGAGGAAATGGAAGCCTTAATTGAGAGTTGCTCCTTATTATATTGAATGCCAGCGCCCTGAAGGTGAAGCTGGCCCTTGAGGGTGGTCAAAATGGGTTTCAAACCCTCGACAAGTTTGCTCCAGCTGAGAGATGAAAGCATAGGTAAGTTTGGCAAAAAAAACTTATGTTGACCATTTCATCTGACAGGGCGTCAATGGAGACCCTAGGGTCAAGAGGGACTCCATCCACTCAGAGTTTGCATCCCTGAGCTACATTCTGAATTTGATCACATAAGGCAGCCAAGGCTGTCATCACATCCTTCTGCCATGGGTCCTCAGGGCCTGAGGCGGTGGGAGCTGAGGGACCTGGGGGCCTGAGGGGTCTACGGGGACCCTCTGGTTTTTTGGTCCCTCACGTCTTTCAGGGCCTTCAGGACCCCTAGGACCTTCAGGACCTTTACTCCAAAATGGGTAGTCATGGGAGGCCAGCTCCTGATAGTGTTGTTTTAGGGTTCCTACCAGATCCTCGTCTTGAAGGAGGCGTTGATTCCAAGTTACTTCGAGGAGTTGGACGTTTTGACGCATCTTCAAGATAGCCAGAGATCCCACTATCTAACACCACAATTTGATCTCAGAATTCATTGATCAGTCATCAGTTATCAACAATGTCCTCATGGTTGTTGTGAACAAAGGAGAAGGCTACATTATAAAAATCAACAATCTGGATGTGTAGAGCCTTGGTGAGCCCCAGCTGTTGGGAGACCTCCCGATGGTGCAACCCAACCAGTTGGAGTAGATGATGGATAGCGGGGTGAACAAAGTTACGGAGGTAGCGTTTAAGACCTAAGGTGTGTTCTGCTGGCAGCTGGGCTGAGTCATAGAGGTTCTGCATGGTAGAGGGAACTGAAGAGGCGCAGAATTGGCTGGAATGGCACCCATGGAGTAGATGCCATTTATTAGTTGTTGGTAACCTAGTTAAGGTTCTCATACTGAAGTTGTTACTGACTTTTATCAGTAGATGGCAGGGTTAACTGAAAGGTGGCCCAGAATTCTAATGTATCAGGTTGAGAGGCCAGCATTTCATTCCATGAGGTACTAACCCATTGGGCAACGCTTCTCAACTGACCAGCGGCGTGGTCTTCAGGGCTACTAGTATTTCCCCATCATGATAGACATCTTCACTTGGACAGCTCGGAGTTCCCTATAGTTAGCACCAAGTTTGTCAGCGCTACAGTTCTCTAGACTGTCACCGAGATCCAAAGGTGGCTCAAAGCTGTAAGTTCGCAGAAAAAGGTCGAGAAGGAAGCGGAAAGTTAGTGAAGATATTGAATATCTTATTAAGTTTAGAATGATTTGAAATTTATAGGGTGAGTGGGGACACAGTGCCTCAAGGATTGTCGCAATCCCATCCATTCAGGATCTTTCCTGATCTTCCATATTGGCTGCCTCATGGGCATCCTCAATGGATTTCGCCGCCCACCTGACTGAATTGGTGGAAACGCCACCCCACGCGACTCAGTAATTGGGGAGGAGGATCCTGAAGTCAAATTCCTTTGGATAGGTTCAGGAACTGATTTTGTACAGCTTGATCCAGAAGTGGGGAATTCAATTCATTTGTTACCTCAAATCCTGACAAGTATATCTTGGCTCACCATGGTTGCCCCAAGTTTTGCTCCATGATAGTGGAAAAAACTTCACCTCCCAAAGGTAAAAATCCTCATTACCTCCATGGGCACTCAACAGCTCTTTTCTGCCCCCTACAACCCCTCAAAAAATGGTACCATGGAAAGAGCCAATGTGACCCTGGTTTCTATATTACATAAAATGGCCACTTCAGACCCCCTTCACTGGGATCAGTACTCACCAAGTGCCTCATGGCCTACCATATTAGATATCATAGAATACTTAAGATGTCTCTTTTTGTGTGTTGTATGGAGGGAACCTAGGTTTGATAGCATTATTGGCCAAATACTTTTTCACTATTATGACTGACCCTGATCAAGCCATGAAGACATTTGGCCCAGCTCATCATTCAGTTACAATTTAGATGATATGCTTAGTTTGAAAAAAACTATCACAAAAGAGGGTTAAGCCACTAACAAGTTCGGCTTCTTCTTCTTTCCTTCCAATTATCTTGATTTGGTTCTTTACTACCAAAATTATATCACCCTTAGAAGGAGTAAAATCAGGTCTAATTTGGGAAGGACCTTTTGTAGTCACTTACAAGCGGTGAGAGGAGTACTACATCAAATCCCTTACTACTGGAGTCACTTTTAACTAATCTATGGCCGTTTCTTAAGGACTTATTCTCTCCCTACCGCTCTTGAAGGGGGTGATGTCAGACAATTAAAATTCTTATACTGCAAAATAAAGTTTTGGGATTTGATTTAGGTTACATTGGCCAAAACGTCTGGCAAATTCTTGATGGAACTATGCAAAGCATGGTATATTCTCTCCCCCACTATTCAGCTGAATTGCTCTATAGTTGGTAGCAGAGTTAAGCCAAACCTGCATCAAAATCTGGGGATTGGTTCCAAGGGTCCTCTCCATTCCCCTTCTACCGTAATTCAACCACCTACGCCACAACCACCCCCTTTTATAGCCTAGGGGGGGTCTCAACATGTGTATTAATTTCCCATCTGGTAATTAGCTTAAATATATAAAAACGTTGCCATACGGATATGTACCACCTACAACTTCTATTCCATTAGCCGTGCCATCTAAGTGATGTGAGTCTCAAGACCTTTAATAGGCCAAAAACCTAATATTATCTAATTTGGACATTTCTAAGCTAATTTAAAAATTCAAGCCCTAACTTAATCTGAGATTAATAAGGTTAAAACTAAGCATAAATTATTGAAGAGGGTTTGCTTCTTGCCCCTTCAGTGATCAATAATAAAAACTTCTAAAAAAATATATCGTTTATTATTATTGAAGTATTATAATTCTAATTCCAGATAGTTTATAGCCCCAATAATATCTATCCTGCTGTTGAGAACTAACTTTCTCCTGAAAATAATTGCTAAAATTTAGGTGAAAAATGCACTTGCAAGCATAACCAAAAGCCTTAAATCCATCAGAATCAGCTTTATGACAAGATTTTGGTACTTCAAAACTTGCATGGAGCTTTCAAGTTTAAAAAATGGATGGTATAATCCTTCTTCATGTTTGTAGAGGGTTACCAAAAAACTGGGAGAGTCTGGAAGTGAATACTACTTTTGCTAGGATGGGGGATATAATCCAACTGTACTAAAATTTTTCAGGTCTTCCAAAGACCCAGTGTAAGGATTTTTTATGGCAAATTTTTATATAATTACTTTTGAAGCTCCTTAATTAATGATTATCATATATTAAACTATATGATAGCAACAACCAAACAATTTTTTACTAAAAAGAAATAAGCCCTGTTCACTTGCTGGTAAGAATATATAGAAGAGATTAGGGATTAAACTCTGGGAAAATCGCCAGGAGTTTCAAAGCCAAGATCTATACTGATTCCTTTTTTGATTTTCTATGGCATCAGTTACATTTATAAAAATAGTAGCTGACAATTGTTATAATCAAGTTTGTACCTTGCATCTTGAGGATTTAATTTTTAGCTATAATTATCCCATTCAATTTTAATAGAAAATTCTTTAAGTTGAGTTAAGATCACACCATCTGAGTTATTTAACATTTATTTTACAATGATCCCAAACAACATTATTATTAAAATTTTGAATTTGGTGGTATTCCAACAAGAGCGCTATATAATCTTGTAAGGGGATGCGCATTGTGTGTATAGTGACATCCTTGTGTTCTCTGAGACCTGGTAAGTGCATTCCAAGGGCGGCAAAAGGGTTTTCAAGGTGATCATCAAAGCGTAACCTGAAGAGAATCACTTTAAATGTGAGTTCTTCAAGGACTCCATCTCATTATCAGCCAACCTCATCTTCAAGAAAGGGATTGCTATCTGCTCTGAAAAATTGTTGGCTATTAATTGATGGGATTATCCTGTGGACAAAACTGGCTCTTATTTTTTCTTGGTATTTTCAATTTCTTCTTTCATTTCACCAGGAATTTCCATTTGTCAGCCACACACTTAACCCAACTTAAAAGCTAGGTTTCCTTCACCTGGGGGGTAAGAGGAGGCAGCCTCCTGAGCCGTTAAGGAAGGCTGATTATGTTGCCTGTTCTGGTCCACCATTGCCTTGACAATTTCTTCATTGTTGAAATGGAAGCCTCCTAATTCGCTTTGGGCTGTTCTTTTACATAAGGGTGAGGATAATTTTAATACATCATTTGTGCTTTTTCAGTCACAAGATGCTCTCAGTCAAGAACACCTACCTGGTGTACAATAAGGAAACTCCTCACCAGTTTGCTTTGCTGAACAAATGTCAGCATCAACTGCATAAGTCTTCCATCCATTCATTAAAATAACAGATCATTGCGCCCTAGAATCCATAAGGTCACACAGAAAATGAACTAGAGACTAGCTCACTGGCACCAGGAATTAATCCAGTATTTATTCAATAGAAAGTATAAGCCTGGACTTCAGACCTTGATTCTGACCTCCTCAGCTACATCCCTCGCTCAGCTATCTCTCAAACAAAGTTAAATGAGTTCAATATTACGGCCATGATACCCCTAATCTTTTTTCCATCATTAAGGTGAGCCTCACTAAGCTCATGTAGATGATTTTCAATGCCTAAGATTGCATCACATTGGGGAAGGAAATGAAGTATTCCATCCAAATGATTTAACCTTCAATGCGCATAAAAGCCTCTAGTCATGAAAGTACCACCACTGCACCATGAGAAGACCTGTTACATGTCACATTGATGCAAGAGGAAAAATTCAGGCCTACCATGACCACCCTCTATTCAGACACTATTGGGATTTTTCCCATATTTCCAGCCTGCTAGATTACCTGGTGTTACTAGCAGAAAATTCCCTAAGGCGAAGTGAATCATAAATTGGCTGGCCAGAGTTTTGTAGAAACTACGTTTGGGGGATTTTAGGATATTCGCCTGGTTGTATCTGTCAGGGATTGATCCAGATGAAAGCTTAAGATCTCATCTGGTGGAATTGCTGATGAAATAGGGGCATCTGATAGTGATTAACTATCAGGTGTACTAATTGGGATTGGTTGGGTTTCATCACTGACTGATTGAGAATGAATAGTAAGTTGCAAGGTGAGTGATGCTGCCTGCAACTAGCAAATTGAAAGGTTGGTGAGTGACCTGCCATAATGGGTAATAAGTCCCTTTGCCTAAGAAGGTTACTAGCCAAATATGGTTGGTTCACTTGAATCAAGAGGGAAATGTTAGGGACACATTTTTGACTCTTTCTGTTTGAGATCTTGAGGATGTCCAACAACCAAATCCTATCCAGGATGGGGATGACCATAGCTGCTGAGATGAGGATGGGCGATTCAATGACAATGGCTGCCATTTCATTGAAGAGGTGTCAACTGAGGGTTAGATAGATGAATTCCCCAATAAATAGTTCCCTAGGTTTTACTATAATAAATACATTATCTACAAAAACAGTATTTACACTATCAATTCAGTGTATAGTTAGACTATCAGCTTTTATTGTGTTATTCTATCTCAAGGATATTATTGCAGAGGGAAATAATTGGAAGACTCTCAGGAAAAGAGTAAAGATCCGAGTGGGGGTCTAGAGAAGAAGAAACCACAATTAGGGATAGCTGCCAACTGTGCGTTGGGCCAAGAGAGATTGTCACTGGGGTATCTTAGCAAAGAACTGGTGGACAAAAGTATAGGGAACGAATCCCTAGGAGTACAACTTCACAAGTATTTAATCAGGAATACTGGCCAAGCGTTGGGCCGTAATATAATTCATATTCAACTAAGGATAATAGTATTCATACTATTATTGATAAATACATTATATACAACGTGATACAGTGCACGAGGGAACTGAACCTGTGCAGTGAAAATGTTCCTGGGTTGCTTTCTGATACCAACCAAAGAGTAATTTTTACAAGTTGGTGCTCACTACAGGGTAATTGAGTGAAGAATCTATAATAATGTCATATAAAGAAGAGCTATGCAAACTGTGGACTGAGATAGCCACTGTAAACCAGAATGCCTTAAACTCAGCGGACCATCAGGAGTTCATGGCCTTGGAAGAACGAGTCGCCAAGGTGGAGAAAGGAGTAGAGGATGTAGCCAGCTTCAGGAACGAGTTACTCAGTAAAGTAAACATGTTGAAGAAGAAAGAAGGGGACCTTGTTCGCTAAGTTCTATACCTGAAAATGGAGCAAGAAATGGATCGCCTTTTGTTTAAGAAATTTTGGTGCAGATATCAAAAGATTAATCAAACAAGTGGAGGAACTTAAAGCTCACAGATGTGTTGTGAGCCCAATATGGCAATCGATGCCAAAGAAAGAAGTCCTCACAAGATACTTGTGAAGATGAATACCCAAAGAACATGCCACCCATTTTTAATGTCATTTCAGAGATTATGCCTGAAGTCACTCCACAAATTAGCTGAGTAGCAGAACCAAGATAATAAGCCAGAAATAACTTGGAGGAATTTAAGGCAATGCCAAAATTGCCAACGTTCCATTGGGATAACGCCCCAGCGTTTTTCCAACTGTTTGACATGACCATAAATGGCTACGGAGATCGTCAAAAGGCGTTGATGGTCATTAATTGCTTAGTCACCAACATTCAAAACTTAGTGTTAATCACCTGGAGGGGGACAGCTGGTCGTATGCTGAGGCATAGGCGGCCATCATAAAAGAGTTTGGGAGTCTGACATGAATGTTGAAATGCAAGCAATAATTTATGGGAATCCAGATCCATAAAGATGAGTCTCTTGCTAGCTTCACAGATCAGTTTTACCAGGAATCACAGATCCTGGCCGGAGCAAAAGTATTAGACAAATTTGATGCTAGAATCACTTTGCAAGTGGCTCTTTGGCCCTATCACGATTTGCATTGTATGATGTCTTCTGTGTTTGCAATGGAAATAACTACCTCAAAAATGGTAGATAACTTGAAGATTTTGGGAGAGACATTTGATGCCCCAAATAAAAGCTTCAAGTCCAATCTGTTATGAAATCTGAATCCCACGAAGGGAAACAAAGGAGCAAAGGAGGCTACCAATTGAACCATGCCAGGAAATAAGCCCAAAGAATTCAGATGGTTAAACAATAAGGAGAAGGTCTGCTATCAGTGTGGCGGGAAAGGACATTTAGCCGTACATTGTAAAAAGCTGAAGGATTAGATTAACGTGGTCCATGCCAAGGAGACAGCAGCCACTAAGGATTCAGGAAAAGGGCCCAAGGCCTAGACAAGGAAAAGTCTAGAGCTGCGGAGAAACCTGTTCCTCCCAACATATAATGAATGAAGAAATTGATATAGTGATCTGTTTTTAGATGATTAGCAGGATCAGCTGTATCAAGTGGTCAATATGGATGTGAATGCCGTGACCAGAGCGGGGGCAAAGAGAATTAACACTGAGATATTCCAGGAAGTTGCCTGGCAATATGCCTGACAACTGTAAGACAAGATCCAAACCGCTGAGAATCCTGAAGAGTTATCTGACATCCATTTATATGAAATTAATCTGTCTATCCCCCTCAGCATGATTATGGAATTGTTTCCTGATTTCCGACGCAACAATTCACACCCTAGATTTGGCTAATAATGCCATCATTCACTCAGTAAACACTAAATTACAATACTCCAAGTGTACATAATTAGACATACAAGTGAATTGAGCGAGGGTGAGGGCAATTGTCAACAGCAGAGTGCCCATCAAAATTATCTTGACCAAGCTGATAAAGAGGATGAAGATATCACCAGACTTGGAACACAAAAAATAATATGGTACAGCTGGGCCAAACACTGCCATTTCCTGTGGAGAGAATATAGTGCGCTGCCACTATGATTTGGGTCATTGGTGGTATCTGCGCCAGCCATTCTTTGGCAAATCAAAACTATGATATTCTGATTGGAACGGAGTTTCTACGGAAGTATGGAGTAAATATAACTTTGAGGATAATACGATGACCATCTTGGGTCAGACGTTACCATCGGTATATCAGAAGGATGGTGAAGCTCCATTGAATCAGAGAAACAACTTCTTTAATCTGTTATACAATGATGGCATTGTCCCAATTTGATACCAATTAGTTGGTAGGAAGCGACGCGAAATGCCAGCAGAAATCCTAAAGAACCAGGGAATTCCATTGAGGATCAAGAATGAGACCATACCTCCAGGATCCCGGATGATAGTTGACACAGGGTTGACATTAGAGATTCCTGAGCAGTTGTATGGGGAGGTCAGAAGCCCCTGGAAAAAGTTCAGAGTGGAGCCTTGGGTGGCTCCTGGGATAATAATGCCAGGCCATGGAGAAATTTAAGTTCTTCTTGTGAATTTGAGTGAAAACTGATGAAAACTAAGAGGAATCAGATCATCACATTTATTCATATGATCCCAACAGCTGAATTGAAAAGATTCCACAAATTTGGGTCTCTTGATGAAATAGGATATCTGGTTGGGGTAGCCAAAAGTATCAACCTATTGGTTGATTAGGAGCATCTAGCTGATCTGCCTGAAGGCCAGCAGGAGGAGCTGCTCGAACTATTTGAAAAATATTGGAAAGTTTCACTCAGGACGACCATGATTTGGGATGCGCACGAGACATAATACACAAGGTCAACACCAGGGAAAATTTACCAATAAGGATGAGACAGATCTGACAATCAAAAGCCACTTAAGCGGTAGTGGAGGATGAAATCAGCAAACTAGTGAAGCATGGGCTTCTAGTTCTGTTGTCAAATCCCTGGGCGAGTCCAATTCTGATTATGAAGAAGAAGGATGGATCCAACCGGTTGGTGATTGACTACTAAAGGCTGAACAAAATTATGAAGAAGGATTTGTATCCCCTACCAAGGATTGACAATGCACTAGATCATTTAGGAGAAGTGAAGTATTTCTCCGCAATGGATCTGATCTTGGGATATTGGAAGATCGACTTGCCAAAGGAAGACCAGGAAAAATGCGCAATTAATACCATACAGGGGCTATACCAACCGACAAGGATGCCCCAGGTTCTAAGAAATGCACCTGCAATGTTTCAGATGGCCATGGATGCGATATAAAGTGACTTGAAGTTGTCATGCATTCTGGTATATCTGGACATAAATGTGTTCAGTAGAACGTTTACTGATCACCTCCACCACTTGGAAGAGGTATTTAAGCGACTGTCTGCAGCTAACCTGAAGATCAAGCCAAGGATGTGCCACTTCTTTAAGAAAGAGTTGGAATACATGGGATTCATAAGCAACTCAAGTGGATTGCAGCTGCAAACCCAGAAGATAGCAACTATAGAACATATGGCTTTACTGAAGTTGTCTGAGACATCCAAGTGTTCCTTGAAATGGATTGATACTACAGAAGATTTATTCAGAACTTCTCCCGAATAGCTAAGCCATTATTCCATTTATTAAAGGATATAAAAAAGTATTTTTATGGAATGAAGAAACCCAGGACTCCTTCAATGAGTTACGCTGGTATTTGATAGATTTGCTGATTCTGAAATATCTAAATTACCATTGGGAATTTATCATATAAACCAATGCTTCATTGATGGCGATTGGCGCTGTACTGAGCAAGTAGATGAACTTGGGGACAAACATATGGTGGCATTTGTTAGCCGGATACTCTCAGCCACTGAGAGGAACTACACCGTGACTGAGTGGGAATGCCTTGCAGTCATTTACGCATGCAAGCAGTTTCTGGTGGATGTCCATGGAACGCACTTTAAGGTGGTAATGAACCACTCTTCGCTGCACTGGCTGCATAATCTAAGAGAGCTGGAAGGACAACTTGCCTGATGTGCACTTAAGCTCCAGGTTTAAATTATGAGATAGTCCACCAAGTGGGGGCTCTCACCAGAACGCGGATGGCTTATCATGGTTGCTATTGTCCAGTTGGTATACCCGCAGGTGGATGAGCTAATCCAGAGAATGGTTGAAGGAAAAGTTGGGGCTGAGCCCCAAGAAATCCAATGTGCGCTTTGAGAAGTGATGGAAAACACTGAGACTATGGATGGACAAGTATTCAAGACTATCAATGGGAAGCGGCTATTATTTCCAAAACTGTCAGAAAGAGCAGCGATAGTACAAGAAGCTCACAAGGTTGTTGGGCATGGAGGCCTGAGGAAAACAACCAACCATATTCGCCAGTATTATTACTGGGAATCGATCAACTATGATGTCGCGGATTATCTAGCTTGTTGCGTGGAGTGCCAGCTGCACAAACCACATAAGAATACAATTGGATACTGACTGGTCCGCCCTGGATTTGCCTGGCACATGGTATCCATCGACGTAATGGGACCACTGATGATGAGCACAGGTGGAGACAAGTACATCCTAGTTGCCATCAACCATCTGATGAGATGGGCCAAGATGAAGGCCCTGATGAGTTTAGATGCTACCATTACTGCAAGGTTCATCCTGGATCAAGTAGTATACTGGAATGAATGTCACGCAGGTCCTGCTTAGTGACAATGGGACCAGCTTCACGTCTCATGTGATCCTGAGATTAAACGAGATAATGAGAATCTGAGAAGTTGTGTCAGTACCTTACCGGCTGGAGATGAATGGACTGGTAGAATGGGTCAATGGAAAGCTGGCCATAACTCTGAGGAAGCTAGTCACAGGGAGAACTTCTGCGTGGGGAACGTACCTAAGTTTGGTGATGTTTGCTTACAATATTAGTCATCATGCTGCGAAGGAAAGATCTCGTTTGAATTGTTATATGGAAGAAAGGCCGTGTTGTCACCAATTTTATATTCAGTGGTGGAACCTACATCAGAGATGAGTACCGAGCAATACCTAAACCAACTGACAAATATCCTGATCGATATGTAATTGCAAGCATTCAATACAACCTTGAAGAAAAGGATATGAGCGAAATCAATGGATGATAAGAACCGACCAGCCTTAGAAAAATATCAATAGGGGAAAGAGTTGCCTATTGCAATATGCATGGTTTTGGATGAAGAAACAAATTAGATGCATCATTGTTGAGTCAGATTGAAGTAATTGCCAAGATGGCGACTGATGCTTACTCCATAAGAATCTCTTGGATGGAAGAGTTGTGAATTGAGTCCACGCTAAGTATATGAAGTGATGGATCAATGAAAAAAATAAAAGAGTTCCCAAAGGACCGATGAACCATTAAGTTGGTCATGTCCTGATGATTAGGTAAAGTCCAAAAAGGACCTCTGAACCAAATATATATGGGTAAGTCTGAAAAAGGACTTCTGACCCATAGAGAACTGGCAGGTTTAAGTACCCAGGACCCACTTTGGGGGAAAGATGGACCGCTAAATCAAAACAAGGTCAAGTCCCATAGTAAAAAAGAAGAATAAAGATAAAAAATTGCTAAAAGATATCAAGAAAAAATATAAGCTGCATAGAGAAAAAGCCATTATATTTTTATAATTTTTATTTATATTGATTGGCCTGAGTACAGGGATGATTCTGCCTATGTCGCCTCTTGAGGGAGGGAGGATGGATCGCGGTAGGAATGAATAGCCCATCAAAATTGATATGCAATCAGATGCTAGCGAGGGCGCGACCTACATGAAACCATGTTCTTTGAGAGGACGCCAAGCCCTGAGAGAAAGAAACTAGGGGAAGGGAAATTGAGATGTCAGAGAAAGCCAATCACGAAAACTCTTGGAGCAGGGAGGAAAGCAACAGTATAAAAAGAGGAAATTGGCGAATAACCCTAAGTAATCCTGATATGGCACCAGAGCAGAAGATTAGTCCTGAGCGCCTGACGATGAGCTTCATCAAGGATACCAGACATATGGGCTGGCAACGAAGAAGGGATGCTTGACAGGGGTTGTCGAGTCATGCCCCCTATCAACATCATCAGCGGAAGATACCAATGGGAAGCGCCAGAGAAGAGATGTTGAGCAGAGAGCAGATTGCATCCTGCAAGTGGTGACTATGGGCTTCTCAGAAGCTAAAGCTGAACAAAAGGTGGAACCCAGGTGAGGCTGGAAGCTTTGTGGACCAACTTCAAAGAACTTGGACAGCAAAGAGAAGAGCATAAGCAGCGGTTTTCTGATCCAGAAGGTTATTAAGATCAAAGGGATTCAGCGCTAGAGTCAAAGCCTCAGTGACTTGGGCCCAGTGTTCAGCGTAGGGGAGCTCAAAGTGAATATTGTTACTGATTGAGAGCTCAGAGACCAGAACAGCGGGTTTGTAAAATTGACTGAGTCAGAAGAGGAACTCAGGGAGCAGGTCTGACCTGGCAAGAAACAAACAATCCAGAGCATCCAGCATAAACTCCAGAGCATCTACGATGATGATTAGAGCATCAGTGAAAGGAGCCAAATCCAGGAGAGTTTTGAAGTCCAACTCTGGAATTGACAGCAGAGGAATAATTGGCTGATAGTTGTTCAAAATGATAGTCCGCCTGGTTTTGGAGGGATTAGTTACTGTTTCTGGTAATTTGATGAAAGGACTAGCCGCTTGCGCCAGACTAGGCATATGAGTCCTGGAAGGACCATAAAAGAGGTTATGTCGAGCATCCTGACTCATTTGTTGGAAGAGATGGAGGTCTGGATCAGACAAACTATTCAGGAGCTGCTGGTAGCATGACTCAGAATTTGACATATGCGCTGGATGAGAGGGGGGATGTCATACTTATATAGAATTTGACATTATGCACTATATATTCCATTAAGCTTTAATTTCAGAGAAATTAATCTCAAAAGTAATGAGATAAGCTCCCCAAGGGAAGAATTGGAATGACTTGAGCCAAGAGGTTATAAACAAAATAACAAGGGTAAATAGAAATAAGTATTCTTTATTGAGCTGAAAAACAGACATTGATGGCAAGAGTCTCCTGTCTAGGATTAGGAGAAAGTCGGGAAATCAAGGACGCAAGACCCTGAATCCTGAATATGACAGTGGGTCATATACCCTGATGGGGGAAAACCAGATCCTGGGGCTAATATCATCACAAGTAAATCGATCAGCCCAGATTGATAGCAGGTCATGGGGACCGCGCTCTGAGAAAATGGTAGCGAGGAGGAAGAGGAAGAACGCCGTATGCTGAAGGCCATCCCAAGCACCATTGAGTATTGATGAGTGTACTCTAATTGAACCAATGAAGTATTTGACCAAGTGTCCAAAGCAGTGTTCTCATGCCCCGGTCCTTTTCTCACTGGAAATCTAGGCAAGAGGGGTGATGTGTTGGGATTTTTGCCCGTTTTCCCAGACTGCTAGATTACCTAGTGTCGCTAGAGGAAAATTCCCTAAGGCGAAGTGAATAAGAAATATGTTGGTCCAAGTTTTGGAGGAACTACATTTGGGGGATTTTGGGATATTCACCTGGTCATATCCATCAGGGATCAATATGGATGAATACTTAAAATCTCATTGAGTGGAGTTGCCAACAAAATAGGGGCATCTGATAGTGATTAACTATCAGGGGTACCAATTGGGATTGGTCAGGTTTAATCACCAACTGATTGGGAATGAATAGTAAGTTGCGAGGTGAGTGATGCCACCTGCAGCTAGAAAATCGAAAGGTTGGTGAGTGACCTGCCATAATGGGTAATAAGTCCCATTGCCTAAACAGGTCACTAGCCAAATATGGATGGTTCACTTGGATCAAGAGGGAAATGTTAGGGACACATTTTTGACTCTTTCTGTTTGAGGTCTTGAGGATGTCCAACAACCAAAATCCTAGCCAGGATGGGGAAGAACATCGCTGCTGAGATAAGGATGGGTGATTCAATGGCAATGACTGCCATTTCATCGAAGAGGTGTCAACCAAGGGTTAGACAGCCAAATTCCCCACTATATAATTCCCTAGGATTTACTATAATAAAATCATTATCTACAAAAACAGTATTTACACTATCAATTCAGTGTATAGTTAGACTATCAGCTTCTATTGTGTTATTCTATCTCAAGGATATTATTGCAGAGGGCAATAACTGGAAAACTCTCAGAGAGAAGAGTAAAGATCCGATTGGGGGTCTAAAGAAGAAGGAACCACAATTAGGTATAGCTGCCAACTGTGCGTTGGGCGAGAGAGATTGTCACTGGGTTATCTTAGCAAAGAACTGGTGGACAAGAGTATAGGGAACGAATCCCTAGGAGTACAACTTCACAAGTATTTAATTTGGGAATACTGGCTGAGCGTTGGGCCATAATATAATTCATACTCAACTATGGATAATAGTCTCCATACTATTATTGATTAATTTTACATATTATACAATGTGATGCAGTTCACAAGGGAACTGAATCTGTGCAGTAAAAAGGTTACTAGGTTACTCGCCAATAACAACTAAAGAGTAAAATTTTACAGACACCCTGGCGTTAATAATACCGTTAATTTAATAAAGCTGTTTTGCACATAGCAGGGAACTGTACTTTATGGTAAAGAAACACCTCTCTTAGTGCATACCTGATCCAAATAAACCTTTGTGCCCCAATCCCTTGGGGAAACTGAATACTACTCCAGACCCCAAGTAATTTTAACTTATATCATCCTATTTTTACAACAGTCAAACATTGTCAAATGAGTATGATTTGATCATGGTGGTAGTCGACCAGCTCATTGTGTATGCGGAATTCCTTCACTGCGCCTCTCACATCAACTCAAAAAAATCTCTGAAATGTTAAATAAGGAGATTTTTTCAACACATAGCATATATGACAAAGTTGTATCAGACTGAGGCCTCCAGTTTCTTTCTATTTTTGAGACCACATATTGCTTAACATATGCATCAAGCCCTATTACTTTTCTGCCTACCATTTCATGTCAAAATTCTGTGAGATTTTGAGGATTAGCTCTCTTATAAATTTAATCCTTTTTTGATAGTCATGATAAGTTTTGGCCAATAAATTTTTGATTATGCTATGTGACTTATGGTTTTTCTAACTGTTTGAAAGCTTAAGAGCTAAACAACAATAATTGACTCTTTTGGTCCCTTCTTGTGTATTTTTTACTTCTTTAATTTGGAACTCTCCAGACACAGGTAATTATGACATGCTCCCATGAATGCTTGTCTACACTTCTTAATATAAAATTGAATTAAGGTAAGATAATATAAGACAAAAATATAAATATATGGAAAGATGATGTTTTTATTTTAGGGCCAGGCTCCATTATTTTATACCTTTAGGTCATCACCTGGCCATACTCATCTATTAGAAGATTTTATTAAAACCATGCTAATCTGCTATGGATTATAGCAGTGGTTATTAAAATCCTAAAGTTAACTCAGCCCTTGAATAACAACATTACAATCATTTCAGCCCAATTGAGGCACTATTACTCTCATAATTGGGAAGATTTTAAGCTTAATATTAGTATTTTAGTGGTGTATATTCTCCTCTCAATCAGCCCAAATACGTTTTGTCATACAGATGACAAAATACAATATATAGGGAGAAAAAAATATAGAGTTCATATAATGATGCACCCTTAATTAGATGTCAGAAGGCCTCTCAATAGTACTAGGTACTCCCCAATTTGGGCTGTCCATGTGCAAGTACTATCATGATAATCACAATGATTGACATACATAAAAAGTAAAACACATTAATTGTTTTTGCATTAGATTCAAAAATGAAATTAGGTTTGTGCCATAAATTCACTTGGTTCACCCAAGTGGATCCCATAATCAGCCATGATGTTATTAGGTCATAGCTATTATTAGCTAAAATAATTGGGCCAATTTAAGTACATTGAGGCAGTTTTGGGATGAATTTAGTTATGCGTATATATTGGGAAGGATCAAAGATTTAACAATGTTAGTAATCTATCGGCATTGATGGTTTCTTGAAGGGTTTACATTCAAGTCAACCATCAAAATTTAACAATTGCCAAACAGAAAGAGTCAATTAGATTCTACAAAAGTACCTTCGCTGCTACATTTAAGCCATCAGAAGGTTTGGACCTCCTGCTGTCCTCTCTCTCAGTTCATTTACAACAATCATGATCTCTCTTCCATGAATATGTCCCTTTTTTTGCCAAACGTTTATAATACCCCAGATGTTTAAGGGACAACCTAATAGATAGAGACCTCTGTTGACAATCTAGTAACAAACGTATAGTTAAATCTCATCTCCCTAAAAAGTTCGTTTCAACAAGATGTGCTAAGTATAAGGATACGCTGACATTCATTGTTTGATGCCCCTTATTACAAGGAAAGCTATATGGATCTTATCAATTCCAAGAACTACTCTGTCCTTGTTGAATTCTGCAAGTTGGCTACCTTACCTTGGGCCCATAGAAGGATCTCTACTAGGTCAACAAAGTAGTAAATGAGTTAGTACTCCCTGAAGACTCAAAGCTCACCCCTTCATCCATGTCTCCTAACAAAGGAAGTTCAAGGGACCCATTGTGGACAAGCCAGGACAAGTATTCTTAAAACCCTGGCAAGGAAGAGTACTAAAGTCTTGGCCATCCTGGAGACCAATATCATCATAGGAAAACGCTCCTACCTGATCAAATGGTTGGGGACTTTATCTAAGAAGCACTTGGCATTGCCAGAATACTGTGCTTATTTTGCATAAGTAAACAAATATTTTTTAACAAACGAGTATGAGCTTTTAGTGAGGTGATGCTATAATCCAGGAGCAAACAATGCCTTTATATTTTGTATATATAAGGCAAATCCAAATTCATCCCTAAAACAAGATAATAGATGTAAGATTAATCGGCTTCAAGACCAATAAATTTAGAAACTGATATTATCAAGTATCCAGCAATTACTAAAGGTTTAAAAGTCAATTGAACCATTACAGGAATTGTGCCCACGCGAAAATGAAAAGATAAATCGCTAATTTTATGCAAATAACCAAAATCAAGTCTGACAACTGACCCTGAAGCTATTGACCAGCATATTTTAGCTCTGATTGAAGGGCTGTTAGCTGTGGGTATCCCAAAGTTTCAATATCACTTTGTGGCAATATATACAGAGTAATTTGACATCCATTTTAAGAAAAGTTTTGGTAAAACCCCAAACCTGATGATATTACTGATAGTGAGAGCTATATAAGTAATTTGCACCCATATAAAGCTAGTTTCTTTAAATTAACTTCCTAAAACAAAGCTTTTCTTTCCAATAACAAAAACATTAAATACTATAATTCGATATAAAAACAGAAATTCTTGAAAATCACACGGGAGAGATGAAAGATCACAACAAATACAAATTAAACTGGGTGAAAGCCATATCATGCAATGGGCAAAATGGTGCTAAAGGG
This sequence comes from Massospora cicadina, assembly GCA_022478985.1. Taxonomy (NCBI): domain Eukaryota; kingdom Fungi; phylum Entomophthoromycota; class Entomophthoromycetes; order Entomophthorales; family Entomophthoraceae; genus Massospora; species Massospora cicadina. The sequence continues at coordinate 143,487 of JAKSZP010009241.1, forward strand.
CAAGAAACGCCCTGGAGGTAGACCAGGAATTAACGTTGCTAAGAAACCACAAACTCAGACACCGTCCAGGTTTGTGGAGTTCATTACAAAGCAAAATTTATATATGGAAATCCAATATGCCCAACCCCTATCAAAGGTAAAACACAGGCTCTGACTTTTCCTTGGGGTCAATCCTCCAACTCTGTGGGAGAAAGTGGGCGAGGCACAGGCCTCCCTTTACCACCATGCGGTGTACATTACCACCCATACCACCCACCGTGGCTGGATTGGTATGGGCTTTGAAACTAAAGAAGATGCAGATGCCGCCACAAAAATATGCATCAAAATTTACCCCTCAAGGGCAAAAGAATTGTGTGCACCACGTGCACCAGATGGTACAAAGCAAACATTTTGTTTATCTCCTTTAACTCACTCCCTACCAAACTTCCCCAAAAGGTATTTAAGGAGGTGCTCCAAATGGGACTTTTCATCTATGGAGAAATTAAACAACTTGAACTAAAGCGTATTCACCTGATGCCAAACCTGTGCACAGGAAAGGCAATTGATGTGATCCACCTGATCCCCAAGGTGGCGCATACCTCATATGAACCCACAAACAGTGGTGCTTCACTTCCCAGATGGGGGTGTCAAAGGTATTCTGCGTCACAGAAGAACATGCACCGCCTATCTGTAACCACCGCAATGCATTAGGGCACAAGGAACATACATGCCCCATGAAGGAGGGCATCTTGGCCCCAGTCTTCTGCAACGACGCCATGGACAGAGATGATGAAGGCTTCAGCAAAAGTAACTGATGCCAACCACGCCTTCCTCTGGGGAGAGAATAGGCAATACATTCTCATAGACCCAGTATCACCCAAATTATGCAAAATGGTTCAGAAGGCGCTTTGGAAAGCAGCCAAGGCTGCATCAATTATGCCTCCTCCATTAACTCCAGCAAAATTTAGGAGGACATAGATGAAATCAATCGAGCCAACCAATAAGAGCAGAATGCCCAAGCTGAAGAGGACATGGGGGAATTAACCAAGCCACCCAATCAGAGCAGAATGCCCAAGATGAAAATTTTATCAACATTCTGACTGAATCACCACATGGTATTATTCAAGCAAACTTAGCTGGAAAATTCATCTCCACTATGGGTGAGAATGTGGGACCCAATTCTACAAATTCAATTCCTCCAATCACAGAAAGTATTTAGCGCACCGCACTGAACTGCAAGACCTGCACGAAATCAGTGCAGGGTAAGGCATTGGACAATAACAAAGATTGGACTGGCCCAATGGCATGGCTCAAGTTTAAGACAATGAATGGTAGGTTAGGGCTGGATAGCCTTCCAAACCGCTCCTGAGGCGCCATAGGCACCTCAGTGTCAATAGGGATGCTAAACATCGCTGGAACCAGGGCTCAAGCCAAAAAGCTGGACTTCCTGTGAAAACCCCTTATAGATATCTTGGCCATCCTAGAAACCCACTGCATACAGGGGGAAGAGGGATCCTGGTCAGCCAGGGTCTCAACATCCCAATTGTATGGTATCACTGTGGGGTGGGCATCCAAATTGACAAAAAAATTAAAATCACCAACTTATCTTATTATCTACATGGCTGCGTCTGAGTAGCAATGTCTGCAAGTCAAGAGGATACAATCTCAGTAGCATGCATCTATGCACCATGAACCACAGATAAGAGGAAACATTTCCTCAAAACCATCCTAACACTCACCCTCCCACCAGATACCATTATTTTGGGATACTTCAAAGGTTGGAATAACCCCAAAACGGACTGATGGCCTAACCCGAGTGGATACCCACTGGGACACATTGAATTCTGTGCAATAAAGGCGCCCCTTGGCCTACATGATACCCTCCCCCGGGTCACCACTCCTTCCCCACATGACCCTCCCCAACATATGCAAGGGAACGCTCATCTCAATGAGCCATATTGACTACATCCTCACTCCAAAAATCTAATGCTCAAATGTCTCCAACTTCTCAACAAAAAAAATCAATTTCTCCAACCACCAACTTGTTTCAGTGCAGCTCTCCCCAACCCAAACTCCCACACAGGCGTTGACTGGAGAAAGCTACACCTTGAAAACATAAAACTGCCTAAAATATCTGACTGGTCAAACACAAGGCCACAAACCCAAAATTTGCAACCCCGTTCATATCAGATCCCATCAAAACCTGGGCAAATTTCAAAGATGAACTAATAAATAAAACTTGCCATCTTGTCTTATGTAAGTACACTGTAAACACAGCCACAATTAGATGCTCTTTGGAAGAACTGGACCACCTCAAGCTCAACACCCCAAACTCTGTCTATAGTCCCAAAAGGGGCGCAAATGGGCGGAAATATCCGCCCGCCTAAACGCCCCCATCTTTAAACACCAGCACAGAATCAAAGTATTGAGAAAATATAAGTTCATAAAAGAAGGAAAAACCTGCTTGACGTACTTCTTCCACCAATTCCACTCCCACGGCAACCAGCCCACATGCACACAGGTCTGCAAAGATGACGGCACTGTGGCAATTGACCCAGTGGAAGTCAAGGCAGAAGTACACCGCTACTACACTGAACTATACCACAACACCTCAACTAACCCCCAAAAAATAAAGATTTTATACAAACTGCTGGAATACAAAGCGCACCGCCAGAATATAAGCCTCATAAACCTAATCACACAGGAGGAGCTCTGTGATACAGTCCGCGGTGCACCACATAGAAAATGTCCAGGGCTGATAGGATACCTTACGAATTCTTCAAAAAATACTTCAGCAAATCTCCCCCTCCTTTTGGCATCAATGAACCAGTGCCTGCTGGAGCACCGCCTCCTACCTGGTGTCCAGGACTCCTATGTCATAACCCTGTTTAAGAAGGGAGAAAAACTGGACCTGGCCAACTTGCGCCCAATCACACTCTCTAATACTGATACGAAACTACTTTTAAAAATTTTAGCTACCAGATTATGCACAATAGCCTCCGAAGTCCTGTCACTCAATCAATTTGGATTCATGCCAGGGCGTTCAATCTGGACCAATACACACTCCGTCACCAACATATGTCAGTCCAAAGCAACTGGTGCCTTGGTGTTCCTAGACCATAAGAATGCATATGACTGCGTTAGTTGGCCATACCTGAAGGAATGCCTTATTGCTTTAAAACTCCTACCTTGGTTCATAAACTGGGCGATGCTCCTTACAGAATCTGCAACCATGGCTGTATGTGGCCCTGGCTTCCTAACTAATAAGACCACACCACACAGAGGTCTCAAAAAAGGGGAACCCTCAGCTAACTTCTGTATAACTTCAGTTTTGATTACTCCTTCATGTCGCTGACTCACGCCTCATGGGTTTAATCGCACAAGTTCAACCAACAATCAAGATACTAGCCTTTGCGGATGACTGCGTGACAGATACAGCTAATAACAATGACGTCCAAAAGTTGGAATGCACCCTAGAGGAATAATTCATTGTGAGCAACGCGACGCTCAATAAAAGGAAAACAGAAGTAATCATCCTAGGCAATTGCACTAACAACTGGGCTAAACACTCAAACCTCACATCCCTCATGAAGGAACAACCCACTCATCCTACCCTTTGCATCACCACTTACAACCAACCCTGGTCGCCACCTTAGGATATGGCTGGAAACAGGGGGGTATGTCAATTAGACAATTGAGAACAATCTACTACAGCAGGCGTCCAACCACATCGCCTCCCTCAAGGGAAGATCTCCAGGACTAATGGGGCGAGTAACAGTTGCCATCTCACTCATCCTCCTTATGCTTTGGTTCCCGCTCATGCAATCTCCTTCTCACCTACATTCATACCTTAATCCACGCACTTATCTAGGGATGGCTGAGGCCTGGTTCCCGGCCAACTGTATGGGTGATACACACTTCAGATCATGCTCCAGAAGAGCCATGAGTCTAATAGACTTTGAGATCCACGCAACTGCATATTGGGCACCTGGATTAAGGAAGTCTAGCCCCAGACCTCCCACGGCAACACTGGTCCAGAGCGACAAGGGCCAGCTTTGCACAGGCGCTAAAAACTATTTAACTAACACAACACGTCCATCCTGCTCACATACCTTGCAATCTGCCCCAATGCAGAAGGCCCACACGGAACCCCTCACTTCAAATGCCTTGTCGAAATTTTGATATGACTGGATGATAATCTTGGGACAGCCAGGAGGAATCTGACAACATAGTATCAGTTACGAATATTGAGTGCCTTGAGATGAGGTGATAATGGGATAATAACGAGTCTTATTAAATATAATGAGTTTATTGGATCACCTCTATATAAGGTGATAAGGCGATGTTGATATTCAACAAATACAAAGTAAATTGCCTACAAATAGGGCGACAGCGGATTAAGAACAACGAGTCAAATTTTAGGAAAATTGGCGGAATAGAATAACCCAGGCAAAGAGAAATAGTATCACCTGGAGCTTATGTATATAAGTGAAATGAGCGATTAAGATAGGTAGGGTTCTTTAGTGCAAGATGAGCGGGACAGTGAAACGTAGCTGTATTTATAAAATAAATAAAAAACTGGTCGGGGCAATTGCTCCTATTTTTAATATATTTTCAAGTGCGTCTGAAGGACCAACAATCTTCACATCATCTGTTCGTTGTTCAGAGGGCTCAACCTGTGTGAATAGCCCGGCAGATCCTAACAATACCGCCCAAAATTATAACATGCCTCCTCCGCACTAATTGGCACCTGGGGTGGACCAAAACTCTCACAACCACTAGTCAGGGAAGGGGAATGCCTAGAGCTCACTTTACGCTAAGGAAATCAGAGGACCACCCCCTGAGAGACACACACAACATGGCCCCATTCATCGTGAGAATAAATTACCTAGATGATTTAGATACCCCATATGATCTCACAACACAGAAGGCAATATGGAGGCTAACACATCATCCGCTCCTCCATCCAAGGGTAAGAGCTAACACCTGGCGTTGCCTCAGAAGAGCCTACAGAACATCAAATTGCTACAATTCTCTTCATTCAGCATGCACAGTATGTGGAGGGGATGGCACCCTGCACCACCACATCGAAGAATGCCTCCCATCTAGAGCCATATGGTGGGAAGTTGCATGTCTGTTAAGAATCCAAAATGATCAGAGCTGTCAATCTCCAGAAGCCTACTTACATTTCAACTTGAATCCCCAATACCACCCACACTCCACTACCTGATAGTTGCCATTGCAATGTGGACAATCCACACCATAGCACTGGATGCCTTCAAGGGAACCATACCCACCATCCATGGGACAATCATCAGATTTCACCTAAACCTACTGGAACACTTTCAATCCTGACTATATGAATACATGAGGCCAAAACAACAACAACTCATTATCATGGTTCCCAGTCTGGTTTATACACATGGACCCCTTCTTCCACACCTGCTCCATAACAGGGGAAACCCCTTTGGAGTAAGGCATTCAACCCCTCTGTACCTGGCAGTACTGGCTGGCAACAGGGGTAGCTCGTCTATTCTGGGCTGCCTAAATCTTGCTATACTTCACTTCCCCTATCCCTTTACATATATCTATATTGTCTATCCCCTGTTCGGCTTACCTTGGCTAAATAGAAACTTCCTAAAACATTACTGTTTGAAACTCTCTTTGTATTTTTGTGCATTGAATACAAGTTATGAATTCAACTAGCCTGAAATTAGATGCAGCGGAATTGAGTCTCATCTTAGAACCAGGGAAATTGACGGTACTACAGCTATGTGAGGTTCTGTCCCTTACTAGAAACCTAAACTACTGCTAAGGAGATTTTGTGAGGGTTTGCCCACATAAAGTTCTTTGTTTACTTTAACTTGGGAATCTTACAAGCGTGCCTACCAAATAGTCTTGCCTTGCATCTTATTGAGGTGAACCATGACAGTTTGGAAATCTTAAATAGATTTTTCTGTAATTAAGATTTGCCCTACTATACCTGCCCATGGGCGCGCCCCACAATTTATGTCGAATAGTCCGTTTGCCTGCTAGGCCTTTAATAGGACACAAACTTTTTGTCTACTATTTGGTAGTGCAAATCCAAATGAACAGGGTGATCCAGTTGTGCATTTTAGATCATTTATTAGTATTATGGTAGGGTCTTTGATACTACATCACTCTACATTGCAAATTAGTGGCCTTTGAGGCACACACCCTTTTTATCAAGCTTATAAGTCATCAGTTTCCAACAGGTTTTGCTGTCAATCCACTTTCTGATTTTCCCATTTTCTTAAAGTAAAAAAATCACCTTTGAAATAATCTTCATTTAAAAATGGTTTGTGTTTGTGGATCTTTTATTTAGCTATGTTTTTAACTTTAGAAATAAATTGGACTGTAATGGAACTTTTCTCATTATTTTTTATAAACTTTTGTGGATGGGTGTACCATCATAATCATGGCTGTTGCCTAAAGTGGTCCATCCAGGATGGTAGCTCAGTATTATTCTTTCCATCAAAAAAACATGCCTAAATTAAGAGGCCATTACTCTTAGTCTTCTACGCCCTTCTTTATTGATGGGTGACGTTTTGGTTTAATTATATCAGCAGAACTCTCACCCTTTGCTAATTTTATAGTTTATGGGTGGGTAACACGCTCATCAAATCAAAGCATTTATGCCGCGGTATAAGCTTACCTTATGACCCTGACAAATTTATATCATACTAGTATGAGGTGAGTTGAAATTGGCACTTAAGCGATATATTTTGAAGGCACAACATATTATGCTCAAAATAGTAAGGTACTGTTTTAGTAAACTAACCTTAGTTAATTCAAAAAAGACACTTTTTGTCTTGAGGTATTTTTAATAGAAGGTATTTAAGAGCATAATGCAGCATTGGGCACTGACAAAAGCACAAAGGCTCAAGTACTTTCTGTTAATTTTGCTAGGTTTTTCTACAGCAACATAGGAAATAGATCCCCTTGCCATTAGAATTCAGCTAAGATATCCCTTTTATTGGTGTTCTTATTGGCTCATTCTATATATATTTAATCACTCAAAAGGTAGTATAATAGTGAAATAATGATCTAGATCAGGCTAATAGAACGTATTACTATGTCTCAGTGTATTTTCTTGTAGTTGTGATCAGACAATTGCATTTAAGGTTCTGAAGTATAGCCACAATAATTATTTAGCTCCTCATAACAAATATTTTACAACATTGCGATGGATATAATAGAGTTATAGATATAGGAATTTGAGTAGATATAAACGCAAGCCAGGAGCACAAGCTTTTAAATTAAGGTAGTATAATTTGCACTGGTGGTATGAGATTCAATCTTCATATATAAATCTATGTCACCCAAGCACTAGCATCAAAAGTATTTTAAAAACAACTATGGTCACTCCTAAGAAGTAGAGTGCTACGCGCTTGACTCCTTATGCCATCAAATCATATCTTTAGCTATTAATTTACATATAATTATCAAAAATTAATTTTGCAAGATGTGATGGCTGGTCAAACCACGTGCAATATTTCTACCACTTGACCAAACATCAGATAACAAAGATGAGTGGGGATCATATGAGCTATAGGGAGCTAGAGGCCAGAGGGCCAGAGTGCGTGTAGTGCTTCTTCATAAACGTAACATGTAATTGATTGATTATATAGACTTTAGTAGGCCCTTCAGAGTGTAGGCATCTGTAGATGTTTTCACTTTGATCTCAAAGGGTCCTTTTCAGATATGCGCTAGTTTTCTTTTCCATCAAAAACCTTGGTTGCCATAATAACAGTCCAATTCCCCTATGCTGGAAGTAGGTAAGGTCAAGCATTCTATGTTATCATGTGCTCTAGACTTGACCTTCTGAGCCAGAGCGTTTGAGTAAGCAGAATTTTAAAATGAATTAAAATTCGCTTGAGCTTATCAAAATATTTACTAGGACTTAGAATCTCTTCTGCAACACATGAATTTTAAAGTGGGGGCAACGAGGGCCACTTTCCATGTATCAAAGCAATTAGGGAGTGCTCCATGGCTGAATGATATGCTATGTTTTCAAGCAAATAAGGTGGAAGCAAAAAAAATTCCAAGTGGACGCTTTACATGTGCTAACTTACATACAATCCCCATAAGGGTACTGTTAACAAGTGAATTGGTGCCGTTGGTCTTCAGGTCATAGAGCATAGATAGTACCCCATTTATACCCATTAGATCATTAAGCTAAGAAATCATTTGTGACAAATAATTGGTCCCATTATCCGCTAGCAAAAATTGATGGCATTTGCGCCAATATATAACATCTTTGAGATTGTATTTAGCTGTATTCATGGCCTTCAGTCTCTGACTGCCTTGGCCTCAACCCTTTTGTTAGGTGATCAATGGACACAACGATGTTTATACTGAACAGGAGTATTGATAAGGCCCCACACACTATAGAGAAAGTGTACCACACAAAACTAGGTATAACCAATAAGATGCGACTTTCTGATATGAGGCTTCCACTTGGCATTTGTGCAGCAGCTAAGAATCTCATGGATATCATATGACATTGAATTCTAATAATAACGGGATAATAGTTGTTCAAGTGTTTTTTATAATTACCATGACCCATCACCATTTAGCAACGATTATCAGATCTATCTGCTTGGTAGACCTAGGAAACAAAAAGTAATATTTATCAAAAACATTATACAGTTATTGCATATTCCAAAAAGTATTTTTTTTCTGATTTTGCCCAGCATTTGTTGAATATTAAAGTCTCTTACTAAAATGCAGAGTAACCATTCTGGTAAATAACTTATCACTCTTACCCTCCAGTAGTGCTATGGTAAGCAACCGGGAGAATCCATCCGCATTTTGATGCTTGACACCAGGCCAGTATTAAATTCAAAATCATATGTTTTAAGGCCCAATGGGCAACCGCCTTTTGGGCTCCTTCAGGTTCTACAACAAGCGCAAAAAAGCATAGTTGGTTATTATAGTAAAATGCACTTCATTATATAAATCCAAGATTGTTTAATAGTGTAATGACAGCAAGACACTCCTTTTTAAGTAATGATATAATTACATAATCTATAAGCAGTGTCCTACTGCAGTAAGCAATAGGTTGTTATTCCCACACATTATTGAGCTGGGGTAACACCGCCCCTACAGCAGTGAGGGTTACATCCATCTGAATAAATTAAAATTTATCAAAGTTCAGAGACACTACTATTGGCACTTGGGTTAGACAAAATCATGACTAATAAAAAGCGATCTGATAGTTTCCATCCATTTGAACAGAACCCCTGTATTAAGGAGGTGAAATAATGGTTCACCTATTTTGCTAAAGTTTTTCACAAACTGGTGATAATAACCAATACCAAAAAGTACCTTATTATCAGGCTTTCTACTTGGGTGTGACATTTTTTTAAACTCTCAACCTTAGTGGGCTGTAGCCGTAAGCCTTAATCACAATGACAAAGCCCAGATATACGAGTTGTTCATGGAAGAAATTGTATTCAAGAGGTTTGCAAATTACCTGGTACAACCGGCATAAAACTTCCTCTAAATTTTGAAAAATTGTCCATAAATGTTCTGGAAACCATTTATATCATCTAGATATACTAACAAAAAAGGAAATATTTAAAGCCCACAATATGCTATCCATAGTGTGCTGGAATGTCGCAGGGGCATCATATAACCCCTGCGGCATCCTAGTGAAGTGGTATAGACCCTGAGCTATGATCTTAGCTTACTTCTTCTGTTCCTCTCTCAGCATCTCAATCTTCCATTATCCAGAGATTAAATCTATTGCGGAAAAGTATTTTGCGGTGCTCAACTGTTCTAGTTCATCGTCAATATGGGTTAAAGAGTAGGAATCTTTCTTAGTAATAGCGTTAAATTTTGAGTAATCTAATTTAAATTTATTGCGGGGAAGGCCGACCATGGGACGGACACTTCCAAATATGACTCAGGAAAGACAAACTTAGTACCAGGGGAGGCACCCCAGAGAAGCGATGCTATCTCTTGTTGCCAGCGGGAACGCCACTTATGGGGAGGGGGAGGGTACGTGTGAAGGGGCCGTAGCCACTATTAAGCACGTGTGGAGGAAGGGGTCTGATTTGATGAACCAGACTGGGAACCAGGAGGAGACCAGCTGTCAGCGACACGTTGGGAGGTATCCAAACATCCACGCTTAAAAGTGGTCCACCAAATGAGACCAGAATCTGTGGACAGTTTCTGGGAGGGTGGGGGTGGAGCCTGCGATGGCATCTAAGACAATCGTGTGGATGGTCCACATGGCGATTGCAACCACCAGAGCACGGAGGGAGGGTGGAAGGGAGGAGGCCATTGATAGAGAAAACATATCTCTTGACAGACTGAAGGGATGCGTTTGATCCTAGCCCAACAGACGTTGAACTTCACGCCATATCACTTTAGAGGTGGGGCACTTCTCCAGGCGGTGGAACGGCGTTCCATACTGACCACACATGACACAGGATGAGTGTAAAGCGTTAGAGCGCTCAGCTGTACGATACACCCGCCTCAGGCAGCGCCACACATGGGAGCGGACTTGAGGCTGCAACAGAGGATGGTGTGCATATTTCCAGATAGTTTTTTGGGTCTCAGAGGAATAATGGATGTCCATCATGTCCAGGTAGTCCACCCTGGATAGGATATGGGGCCGAATGGGGATCACGCCATCATGGAAGGTAGCCCCTGTACCTCTTGTGTGAACTGAGGAGAGGGGCGGCCTCTTCAGGTTGTATGTCCGCTAAATTTGAATTCTCCACTCTGCGCTTCGCATGGAGAGTAGGATTCGTTTGTAGTGGGTTTTAGTCCCGTGGGGACCTGTGGCCGATGTGTGTGATGCGAGGTATTTCATCAGGGAGTGGGGGTTTGATGGATTGTTGAGGCCCAATGCTCGGGAGAAGTTGGAGCAGGCCGCGCGGGACCAGTGTTGGGATGGGAGTGTAGGAGTGGTGACGGCCACGATCCAGGTGCCCAGGATCGTAGCAGCATGGGCTTTGAAGTCAAGCAGGCCCATGCCAACTTGATGATGAGGGCCAAACATGACCTCTAGCCGTAATGGTGGAGGGCGGCCTGACCAAAGATATCCTTGCAGCAAGGCATACAGGGACTTGAAGAAGCTTGGGGAGAAGGGGATGGCGTGGGCTCCGAACCAGACTTTGAATAGGAGCATAGAGTTGGCTAGAACAACCCTGCAAGTGAGGGTATTAGGGTGGGCTCTGAGAGAGGCGATTCGCTTCATCACGTTGTACAGTATACGGCACTCCATTACTGCTGACGTATATCCGCCTGCCTCCATCCACACGCCCAGATGGCGCACCAGTCCTATGGTAGGACGTGGCACGAAGGGGAACACCAGTGGAGTGGTGTGTGTTGAGTTAGTAAGGCGTGGGCGAGCAGATGGGCTGGGTTGGGAACTAATTGCTGGGGCCCAGCAGTTCTGAAACCGACCAAGGAGGATGATTTCGGTTTTGGAGGCGTTCAGTGCCGCGTTGCTTACCCGGGAATATTCCTGGATGAGGGTTTCAAGCGCGCGTGCATCTTTATTATTAGACACCCCCACCATGCAGTCATCTTCAAATGCCATCATCTTGACTGGGGTTTGGCCTGGCACATGGACCCCAGTGAGTTGGGCATTCACATTTCGCAGTAGTGGGTCAAGGCTGAAGTTGTATAAGAGTGGGCTGAGGGGGTCCCCTTGTCGCAAGCCCCTTTGAGGGCGGACTACTTCTGTTAGGAAGCCTGGGCCACGCACCGCCATTGTCGCAGATTTCGTGAGCAGCATCACCCAGTTGATGAAGTGGGGGGTAGGCGGAATTGATGGAGGCAGGCCCTTAGGTATTTCCAGTTTACTCTATCATAGGCCTTTTGTTGGTCCAAGAATACCAGTGCTCCTGTGGCTGTGGACTGAAATGCATTATCCATGGATGCACGTTATCCCAAATTGACCTTCTGGGGATGAAACCGAATTGTTCTGGGGAGATGGTGGCAGATGCTACAGTCCCTAAACGGTTATCCATGATTTTTGTTAAAATTTTGGTGTCTGTGTTTGTTTGAGAAATGGGGCGCCAGTTGGATAAGTTAAGCTTATCCCCTTTCTTGTAGAGTGTGACAGTAAAGGCCTCATGTCCTCCTGGTAGGAGGCGCATTTCCAACAGGCTTTGGTTAAGTGAGGCGAGCAGCAATGGGGATATATATTTGAAATATTTTTTGTAGAACTTATATGGAATACCACCTGGGCCTGGGCATTTTTGGTTTGGCGCACCGCGAATGGCTGTCCATAATTCGTTTGAAGTAATTAAATTCATTATTTCTGGGTATCGGAAAATGGTGCAGATATGAGCTCGGTCAAGAAATTCTGCCACTTCAGCTGGCTGAATTGGTTCAGCTTGGTATAACTCGGAGTAATATTATTGCATTTCAATTGCCACTTAGGCTGGTGTGTCCACAATGGAATTATCTGATCTTCGCATCTGTGTGCAGGCCATGCTCTGGCATGGTGCAAAAATTTTTTAAAGAAATATGCGGTGCACTTGTCACCTTTAGTGATGCTGGTGCCCTGTATTAGACACAAACCCAATGTTTGTGTTACCTTTCGAGTGCGTTGAGGTGGGTGGCTGCTTCTGCCCAGTTCTGGCCCCATGCAGGGCTGTATCCTGTAGCTGGAATGCTGGACTCCAAGTGTGCCAATTCTGCCAGAGCGCATGAGATAACCGCCGATGTGGCTCGTGAGCATCTGGAGGAGAGATGGCGATAGTGGTGGATGGTGTCCTCTTTGAAAGTTGCCCATGCGGAAATGGGGTCCGCGCAAAACGGTGCAACAAACTTTTTTGCCAAAGTTGCCTCTTCCACCCACGTGGAAAATCCTGGTGACGCGAGCTAGGGGGGGCGGATTTTGCACCAATGTGGGTCCTTAGCAACTGTGACCGGTAGGTGGTAGGTTATCAAGACCAGTCAGTGGTCAGAGAATTCCATTTTAGTTGTTTTGAAGTGGGAGATGTGGGGTTGGAATTTTGCTAGCATTAGAATAAGGTCAATAAGGGTCATGGACCTTAAATGGCTGTTGTGGACGTGGGGACGTGTCATGTTTTTGAGCAGCAGGGCATGTCACAGCAGCGCATCCATTAACCCAAGGGTGGCCTTTAAAACGCATAGTTCTATGTGACCCTGTGGGGCGTGGGGTGAGGGAGGCCACCGGTCTGATGGTGAGGTTATCCAACAGTTCATGTCGCCAACTAGGAAAGAATCAGGGGGTAGCAGGAGGGGTTTGACCAACGAGAAAAATTCCCAATGCTCGTGTGCACCATTTGGGGCATAGATGTTGATGATTGCGTGCGCTACATTGGCCCATGAGAAGGTGACAACAAGCACTCGGCCATTTAGGAATGTTTCTGAGGATGTAAATTTGAAAAAATTATTTTTCTGAATTAGCACCCCACAGTGCTTTGACCAAAAGGATAGGGATGGGAGGAGCATTGTTTTCCAAGCTTCCTCGGAACCTTGTGGACAGTGGGACTCCTGGATGGCCAGGATATCCACGGGTAAATTGTGTTGTAAAAAACTCAGTTTCCTAGCCTGAGATGGGGAGGCCTTGAGTCCAGCGATATTCAACGTCCCTAGAGTGAAGGTTTCCCCCATCACACCTTAGGTGCGAGGGGGTGGGCCCCTGGGCCCACCAGCCTCTTCTAGGTCCCCACGGGCTTTCACAGCAGCACAGGTGTTAGCAGCAATGCTATCGGAGTTTTTATTGATTTTTGTGAAAAGAGTCGCATTGGCTTTGGCCTTCACTTTTTGTTTTCCTGAAAACACAAATTTTTTGCGGTGCGGATGAGTTTGGTGCACTGTCGAGTGGGGCAAAATTTTTTTTTCAGTTGGGATAGGTCCCAAGTCAGTTTTGACTGGAGCTTGGGTACAACAATTGGGTGAGATCGAATCTCCTATCAGATTCTCAGATTGAGTGGCCCACTTGGCATTGGCTTCCCAAATATGATTGGATGATGGATTCCTGAGTTGCTTCCGCTGCGAAGGTCTCCATGTCCTCCTGGCGTTGTGAGTGTGGGATAGCAGTGGTGGCCTTGGCCACTTCCTTGGCTGTGGCCCTATGGGCCTGCTTAGCCTTCTTCCACTCCTGCAGGGAGATAGGCTTTACCAATAGGTAGCAGCCTTGTGCTCCCCACGGGAAAGCCTCCTTGGTGCTTGCGGTTGGTTTTAGTGCGCCTCTCCACTGGCCATGGCTGCCGAGGGGTGCTCTTGGAATGTGACGCCCTCCTTGATGGGGCATGCATGCGCCTTATGGCCAAACGCGTCACATTGGGTGCAAATGGGGGGCGCGCTGTCCACGGTCACCCGGAATGGGTGGGTGGTATGCCCTGCAATATCAAAAAAGTGGAGTGCGGGATCTGGGTTAGGTCCTTCATGATCTCCTCAGTTGGGGTCTGAACTGTGATGGCTTTGCCAGTGCACAGGTGTGGCATCAGCGTGAAGCGTTGCATTTTGAAAGATTGTATTTCGCTGTATACAGTGAGGCCATCTTTCAGGTGTTGTTCCAAAATGTCACGTTTTACCGTAGTAGGCAAAAAGTCAAACATGAGGAAAATTTGGTTTGATTTTGTCCATCTGGTGCATTTGGTTTCAATGACCCATTGCCCTTCGGGGAGGTCGACCACTATGCACACTGCTGCAGCTTCGTCTGCTGCTTTTTTGCTTTCAAAACTAGGTCCAGCCAACCGTGTGACATGGAGTGAGGTGCAACGTACACCGCGGTTGGAAAACTTTGTGTACATCTTCACAAAATTTTTCCTATAAGGCTGTTTTTTGGATGTCCAGATACACACGGACTCCGAATTCCACTGATGAAAGTGGCTGGGAGTGTGGCATGTTGATGTACTGGTTGCATCATGCTTGCCACGCGAGTATCTCTGGGGAAATTGTGACCACCAGTTTTTTAAGATTTTTGTCTATTCCGCCAGATTCTCCAGGGCGTTTTTGAACGTTGGAGGCCGCGGGCCTTCCACCTGTTCCTCTTACCTTGCTTGCCCAACTGCTCCCTGACATGGGCGCAGACTAATCTCCTCTGAGAGATTATCAAACTAGATTCAGTCTTGAATTGAATAGGTTGCAATAGTATTGCAACGATAAAGAAAAGTTAATTTTGAGTAATCTATATCAACTTGATTTGACCTATTTTTTTTCTGATAACCAAAATCAGGGCGGCCCTGGACTCTAGTGGGTCATTAAACTCCCCTGTTGCATAAGTTGATTGCTTTTTTGGCTAACAACTTTATCTGCTGCTTTGGAATGCAAATATGATGGAAGCAGCTTGGTGGATGATTTACCAGTATTGATCTGGTGCAACACATTGTGAGCTCATCCCAAATTTGTTTATCTTTTTAAAAAATAATACTACTTGTAAAATAAGGCCATTGGTTTTTCCTAATCATCCTTTATCAGCCCTGAAAGGCGTTCTCAAGGTAACAGTGAACATAATACTTATTGCTCCCTGTCCTTAAGCCCAAATTCCTTTATATATACAAACTCGTGGATATTTAGAACCTCTTCAACAGGTATTATAAACAAAAGTGACTATCTGATGTCACTTGACTTTCAGATAATAAGTATACCAGGTTGGTTAAAAGCACCTGAATTTCACCATGGTCAGGTAGAATAAATTTGAGTTCAGTAACATTCTTAACTTAAAATATTTTTATACAGGACGACCATCAAACATATAATCCCTGGGGAATGGTTAAGGCAATTTCTGTTACCATCATACTTGATGATCTGCTATAATGATTAGGGTACAATTAGTGTTTATGGGAACCCCCTTTAATTCTATAATCTGTATCTGTAACTTCCAGATATGGCCACATAGCTGCAGGTAATCAATTGGCACCATATCATTCTTGTACACGATGTCCACAAACTCCTTATTTGGGGCTACCAAGGCCGCATCCTTCTGGTTATAAATTAATGTAAGAGTCTGTCCATATTAGTTCCAACGTAATCTCCTAAATATTGGCTTTTTTATATTTTTGAAAAAATAGGTCCCAAATAAAAGATGTAATTATAATATGAAACTTGAAAGACCAGAAATCACCAAAGAGCTAAAAAGCATTAGTAGTACGCTATTCATTCCATCAGAAGACGTGGTCTAAGGCCAGCAGTATCATAGATTTCAAGATAATCAATGCTCAGAGCAAGCCCCAGTTTTTCACCAGTTGAGTGGAAACAATATTAGTTGGTGCTTCACAGTTGACGATATCTCAGAATTTGAGCTGATTTACAGCTATGACAATTTAAGTACACTCAAACAATAGGTATTAGTAATATTTATTTTAAGGACGTACAATTTTCCGCTTGGCCAAAAAATCAGAACATCTTCACATAACTATGGATTGGACTCTTTCAAGACTTAATAATCAAAAACTTGGATACTGTCAACTGGGAATCTCATTAGAAGGAGTTGGAAACTCAAGTGGATTTAACTGTTAAACTTATGGTTTTGATACTACTTATCCTATCAACTCAACAGCACATTTTCCTTGATAGCAGGTGTCATCGTTACACTGAATTTGTTGAGACTGATCCTGAAATGGCGGCAGGCTTAATCGTTCATTTGTCTCACAGGAGGTGGTTTTAACGATTTGCTCTTACCTGGGATTTTATTAGAGGAGGCGTAAATATAAATTCCCAAAGCCTACTCCTCCCTATCTTTTCCCACTTCATCATCATCCACAGGGTTCTCAAAATGAACCTGAAGTTTAGAACACATCTAATGAAAATATTTGGCGTAATGGCCCAATATTTTTCAGTAATCAAAATTAATTTGACTAACATCCAGTTTGTCCAATCAAGGGTCATAAGGAGGAGTTATATCATCTAGGGAAATGTGCTGAGTCCGCAGTTTGTGAGGCTCTTATCAACTCTTGTTGGGTGCCATAAAGGTGATGGCACACCACCAGAGATAATTTACCGTATGGCTAATATTGTTCTCCTCATATAAAACGGAGATTATTACCCAATACAAACTTTGGTAAGAATCACAGTCATGGCTTAGAGCACTTTGCGCATTATAATCAGTGATAACACAAGTGCCAGATAGTTTCTGTACTTTCAAATAAAAACGCTCAACAAATCTTCTCACAGTTTCATCTTTTCAAAGATTGGTAAAAATTAGTTTTAAGGGTGTACATCTGTTCCACCCATGGAAATTGTTAATGAAAAGGCCCTTGACGTTGTGGTAGATAACACAGACCTTATATAAATTAGACAGAACTAGCTCCTGGCTTTCTGTGTCCAGCAATTTTATTAATGTCACCAACTAAGCATTCTTGGTCGCCCTATCCATACTAATAATATAGAGATTAATAAAATTATGCACGTTTACCTGTTATGATACTTTGGTAAGTTTATAGGTTTGACATGAGCTTGACGTTCATGCTTGTAAAACCAAAGGCCCTTAGTTGCTCCTTGATACTTCCTATGTGGTGGAGATGAGACATAGGCGTAAACTGGCCTTGAAACGCCAGAGTGCCCCAAGTAAGTTCAGCAGAACTTAGAGTAGGATCATTGGGATTGCATACAGTTTGGACAAGAGGCTCAAGATTAATAAGGTCAAATTGCTCAGGGGGAAGAGTCACCGGCATATCTGGATAGGTTGACGCCCCAGCGACCAGAGCTGAGGTAAAAACCATAGGTACCTCCTGCATACCCCCACCTCATCGCTTTCAATATTTCCTTCCATTGGAAGAGGTTCATAATTACACCAATAATAACAGCGATTTGACCGCCAAATTGACAATCAAAATAATCCCACATAATATCAACATGGCTGTCCTCCGCCTCCAAAAGGACTTCCATATTATCTACTTTTTAGTAGCTTCCAAAAATCCCGCTTTCATGTTAATTTTGTTCACCAGGGACCTTACTTTTTGGCCCTGGGTCTTTACTTTGGGTTTCAATGCCTCCATCATTAGTTACAAATCTGTATTGGATTGAACAGCTCTAGTCATATTTTCATCCAACACATCAAGGTGGCTTTGATGTGTTTTAGTTTTTTAGATAATTCTATCAATTGATGGTCATGGACAAGTATAATCTCAGAGAGTTGGCCAATGTGTGCATTCAAAGTCACACATACTTGGCAAATGCATTGCACTATTTTGATGTCCGCAAAAGCAACCCCTTCATCTTCAGCAATCTGCACTACTTCCACCTGAGGGAAGCATTCCATGGAATTGACAGGATATTAATAAAAATAAAATGAACTACAGAGAACAAATGTTGAGCCCCCTATATTTAACCATAATTTTGAAGTCTGTGCTTAAGCGTAAGATTCTAAAGGTATGGATTATTATGCTCAAAAGTAATAAGTTACTGTTTGAGTATACTAGGCTTAGTATACTTTCAAAGAAGACACTTTTTGGCGAGAGGTTTTTTATTGCAAAATATATAAGAGAATAATATAGTGTTTATTACTGGCTAGGCTCAACAGCTCCCTATCCTTTCAGCTCTTTATGCTAGGTTCTTCCCCAACAACGCAGAAAAATGTCCTCTCACAATTAAAAACCAACTTATACCCATGCTGATCATGTTCCTATTGGTAAATTTTATGTATAGTAAGAAGCACAAAAAAGTTCCAGAATAACGAAATAATAATGTAAATTAGGTTAATAGAGCAAATCACTAGAGCTCAGATTATTTCCATTAGTTTCAATTAATCTATTCCATTTGTGGTTCAGCATATGGCCCCAATTAAAAGATACATTCTTGTACCAAATACTTTACGCCGGCATGGGGGAAAGAATAGAGGTTAAAAATATGGGTAAAGAGGATGGAGATAAACGTCTAGGCCAGGAGACCAAGCTTTTTTTTGAAGTAGTAGAATTAGCACTGATGGGGTTAAGGATTTGATAAACCGTATAATTAAATCTATGGCTTTAAGACAAAATCATTTTTTTAGTACTAGATTTTAAGACAAAATCATCAAAAGAAATCTAACCCAACTTTGGACACTTCCTATCAATTGAGGGCTATTCGCTCAAGACTCCTTAAGACATAAAATCTTATGTCTAATTATTAGGTAAAGAATATAATTATTAAAATTTATTACCTCAAATAAGGGTTGGTCAAACCACTTGCAACAAAGTTTAAATGTATTCACCTCATCTTTCTCTACAAAGCATGTCCAGTTTCAAAAACCACTATTATGAATGTGTTTTTTGTTACAGTTTTTATTACTTTCATCTCCATCTCAGCAATTATGTGTTATATAGTATACTAAATATATCTGTTGAATCATAATACTATGGAAAACATGTGGTTTAAAATTTGTTTATGCAACTTTTCTTTCCACTTGAACTCACTTTTGAGCGATTTATTTTAAAAAATTTGTTTATAACTTCCATTTGGTCACGCAAATTTCCTATTTGATGTCCTCAGATCTGCCGCCTGCCACCCCAGTGTAGGGCAGCGGTGCTCCACCGCCTAGATTTTCTGCCCAGTGGGAAAATGCGTTTGGATGGGCTTGAACAGCCCGCCCACCTCATCCAGCCAGTTTATCCCCCACGTTACTTAGCGCTCCACCTGGAATGCATCCACCCTTCTCGCCCCCATCCACTCGCCCTCCCTCATTCTGCTATTCAATTTTGCCTTCATGTTGACTATGGGTATTTATTCCCATATGCAACAAGGCAATTATCAACCTAGCCACCGTGGCCTTTGCACTGGCTGGCTTTATCAACTTCTTCCCATTTAAGGACTACTTTGATATCAGGTTCCAAACAGAGGAGGATGCTGCAGCGGCGGCGATAACTCCTTTAATTTACAAAAAACCCCTATTCCCACTACCCGTACTCTCCTCCCTTCAGACACCACCCTGGTGGTGTCATTTGCGAATCTCCCATCCCACCTCCTGCCCCAAGTTTTATATGACCAGTTGGTCATGAGGCTTATGGCTTATGGCACTCAGCCCAACCTTATCTTTGCAGTACCCTCTGGTGTGGAGCGCCTCCCTGCCCCTTGTGCAACTGCCACCATCATCCCACACCACCCTGCCATAGCCCACCAAATCCTCCCGCGCTAGTGTCACAGCAGCACCAGATCATTTCTTTTGGGCTCAGGTCAATTATATTCAGCAGATTTGTCCCCTCTGCTTTGGGCTTGACCATGCAAAAAAGCTTGCCCACATGCCGCTTCCACTGATGCAGCTTCAGAGCCCCCTCCGCAGGTTCTGTATAGGGCTTTTTGCTGCCCCCTCCCACCCTCCACTCTCATTCAATGGACCAGAATGGGAAATTAGCCCCCAAATCCTCCAGCCACATTTTCCCAACTAAACTCACCCCAGCCAATAAGAGCCAAGCTTAGACCACCCTTCACACCCAAGCACCTGCCCATTCGCCACTCCCACCCACCCAACTTCTAACGCCACTATTCTCGTGAACCAAAATCCATGGGACCTATTGGTGGAGGTTGATAAATCAGGTAACGTTCTCATTAGTGAGCATTCCGGTCAACCTCTGGCCAATACAATTATGGTCAGGCCGAATTTTTCCTTCCTGACTTTGATGAAACCCCAACCTCCAGACATTTCACTCCTCTGCCCAATGCAGCCCCCTACCAATATGACCACCAGCTCGCCTTAGCTGTGGTGGCCTCTCCCCAGTGCCCAACCCTACGCAAAGCAGTGGCCCAATCAGTGGCTCAGTTCCAGCTTAGCCTGCCCACCCTCTTCTTCCCCCTGACTTCCCTGAATCTACATGCAGCGACATCTCAGAGCTATTTGATGATGCTGAAGCTGCTGTCATGAATGTTGCAACGCTCACCAAATTCAACCCTTCAGCTAAAATCACCTGCCACAGTATCTCCCTTTTTGCCCAACTTCCCAAAGCCCACAAAGAAGCTGAAATTCCTGTCACAGAATTTGTTGAAGCGCTTTACTGCGCTAATCTTAATGAGGAGGTGGAAAACTTTTACTACACCAACTTCCACCCACACTACGCGGATGCCCCAATGCCCTGGCTCTTCACTTTGATCCTCTACTTTAATCAAAATCCCATGATCGAGGCGCATATGTCTGAGGACCAACCCCGCAACCCCCCCTCACCCTCTGCCATGGTGGGTTAGCGGTTTCCTCTCCCCACCTGGTTAGTAGTTTTATTTCTTTCCGTTCATTTTTGAGCAGTTTTTTTGTTTTGATTTCAGTATTGTCCGTCCCCTGGTTGGCATACCTTAAATAAAATTAAGATTAAACTTTGTTTATGCCTCTGTTGTCAGCGGTACTACAAGCAGATCATAATATAGCCCATCTGGATAAATGGACCGTTCCTCTCTGTGTCACTATCACATTTAATATTTTGGTGATTATCCTATCCCTGCCATTTATGTCACTTGAAGGTGAAAAAACAGGATAATGCTTACTTTCTAATGCTTGTAGGAATTCCGCTAGGACTATAAGGTTTCCATTGATGCCCTCTTGGATACAGGTGAAGCTGGAAATTCTATAAGATTTTATTTGCTCAAGATCTGGGTCTAGTTTTATAATATAGTAATTTTATTAAGAGCTTCTCTAAGCCCTATAATTGTATAAAGATAGCTGACACATCCCATTTTTTGTTCTTAAATTTGATTTTGTGTATAGTTCTCCGACGTGCCAAACTTAAAAATCACAGTTATCCTTGGGTAGGTTGGTGGTTTAGTCACAAGTTAGTATCAACATGGAGGTCAAAACTTGTCATTTGAGAACGCGCACCTATGTGGTGAGTTTCCTCTCATTGATACGTAAGCCCTGCAAGAATTGATCTCCATCATGGTAACAACGTCCCACACTAAGTTCCAACCCAGCACCCATAATAGTTGCTGCATCATAAAAGATTCACTGATTTTATTAAATTATATTATCTTCTGCACCACTCTGAGTATATTAGCTTTTTACTTAACAGTGGATTTAATTAATTAAAATGTCAATTATATCCATTAGGCAAAGCAAGATAAATATTTGTAGGTTTTGTTTATAGGATATGCTTCAAATGGTCTGAATATTTCAGAAATCCTTGCCCATTGAATCTCTAAGAGGTTTTGCACCAAAGGCTGAAGAAAACTTATGTCCTTGCGTAGACTATGGTCATCTGTATTATAACGGCACATGAACTCTACCCTCTGCCTTAGAGAAAAAAATTATCCAAGCAAATGAAAAGTCCCTGGCTATTTCAAAACTTAACCTTGTTATGCATTTAATCAAATTAAGTAACGGGAAGACAGTAGTGTCTCGTGACAATCTGCACAAAGAGGTTGATTTAAGTTCAGGGTAATGCTATAAAATTAAAAAATGTATGTACCATATTCTAACATTTGATTGATGACGTCTTAGGCGATCTAAATTTTACCTGAGAAGTAGCTTATGTTAATTACATCTTTGCACATTCACCTAATCATGAAGGGTATATAAAGGATCTTGAAGCTGTGTAGTCCGCCTTGCAAAAAGTGACTTGCACATGAACCCTATAAAGTTGGGTTGTTTAAAGTGGAAGTCACTCCCATAGACAACCTTATTCTAAAATGGCTGGTATGTAATTCCACCCATAAGCTTGAAGCCATCCTTTAATGGCCCACCCCACAACGCAGAAACAACTTTGAAGCTTCTTGGGCACTATTATCTTCCCTAAGAAGTTTCCTCCCCATTATCTACGTTGGCGGCACCCCTTTCGTCCATTAGCAGGAAAAGTTATATTTCATGTGGAAAAAAGTCTGCCAACAAGCTTTTGACTCCATTAAGAAGGTCTTTGCGTCACCTCCTGTTCTCAAGCGTGTTGGTTTATCCACGCCCTTTATTGTGGCATTAATGCCTCAAAGGCAATGTTTGCGGCTGTGCTATAACAGAACCATGAAGGAGTGGGGTACCCTATTAATTATTTTACTCAGAAGATCTCCTCCTCATAGCAATCATGGAAAATCTATGATAAGGAGCTTGCTGTGGTATCATCGTCACTCACACTGGGGTTTATTTCTCCAGGGAGCACAACATGAAGTGGGTGTTAAAACAGATAACCAAGCACTTATGTACTTTAAGAAGCCACAGAGGCTGTCCCATATCCAGGCTTGTACCTATTGAGACTTCTATAGCTTCAATAAGTTATTACAAGTTTGTGAAGGGGTGTTTAATGTTCTATCAAATATTCTGAGTCACGCCTCCTCCTTTTGTCATACTATTGAAAAGTCTCTAGGACAGACCATGGCTATACTACTTCTCCGATTTTATGCCATTGCTCAACCCCCCACCATTTCTAAGGCGTACTGAGTTTAATGTACCATTGGTTTACCGCGTGTTGGAGATTCAAATATCTTTCTTGGGGAAGTTGTAATCATTTGACCGACTGTTGCACTCTTCCCATAAGCTACCCACTATACTCTAAAAATGGGATGATTTTGTTAAAACAAAGTGTGGGATTTTCCGTATTTACAACGAGTAATACACACGCACCATGACTATCCAGAAGGGAGCACTTGGAGACAAGAAATGCATTGATCTTGTTGAATAGTCATTCAACTTGATGGAGAGTTCCTTGGTAATTCCATCTGGATCACAAATTGCGTGACTTGTGCCCAGATTAAATCATACATGTTAGGTAAGAACTATCTGCTACATCTACCACAACAAGAAGAAGGTCCGTTGACCTCGGTATCTACTTACTTTGTTGTTAAAACTTGAAGTTCTATTGGGTTTGATGCAATAATAGTTGTTTTATATTAGTTTACAATGTTTAATGTTCATTCCATGTTTTTCAGCAATCTGTTGAGAAATGATGCTCAGTATCACTAAATTCATGTGTTTGCTATTTTTATTTTAACCTTGAAGTGGTGAGTTACTGGGGTCCTCAGTTTACAAACCGTTCCTGGAGTGCTCTGATAGTCATTCCTAAGATCAAGCCATGCCGTGCTACTGCATATCATTGAAAGTTTGACATGCAGAAAATAAAGAAATAACCAGGACCCTTTGAAGTTTATTTAAGATATGTCTCCACTGCTAAAAACACTTAAATAGTTGATCTCACCTTGGCGCAGTTCACTTATACAATGCAACATACTTTTCACTGTTTTCTACACTATGGAGCGACTTTTTGGTGAAAACTTTCTGTCAAATTGGCCAGCATTTTATATTGTAAAAGCCTGCTGCTGAAGAACGCCTGAATTAGATCTGGGACACCCAAAACCTAGTTTGTGAGAAAGCGAGTAGGGTCTTTTCTGACTACAAAAAATACATACATCAAGCATCTTCTTTACCCTGAGTTTAAGGAGGGCTCTTTATTTATGTTGAATACACTGCGTCTGTAGATCAAAGACCCTTTAAGAGAATTCTAAGTAAGGTTTTGGGAAGCCTTTATTTCAGCTTTAAATCTTACTTTACAAAAATTACAATCACCTGGAAATTTAGCCTTATCAGATTAAAACGAACATTGGTGGTAAAGTCCACTGAGATCTCTTCTGATACATCAGAATTCACCAAAACAACCGCAAAATCGCAGAACCCTCGGTTGCTAACTTGTGTGTCAACCTGTACACTCGCCTCTAAACTGCAGCTGCAAAAGAAGATGCAAACCCAGATTTACCAACATAAGGCTAAATCTCAAATGATCTTTACTTTATGCTGCCTACCTCAGTCAACTTTATGTTGACTAAGGGTAAACAAATCGGTGCGCCCCACCCTGGAGGCGCACTTAACAAATTAACCAAGGTTGAAGGAGATATTACCACTCCCAATACCGCGCAGGGTGATCAAGTGGCTTTGCCAACCACAACCCCTTTTAAAATTAACCAAGGCGGCTAAACTGAATCAACAGTAATTGTTGGATCTGTTAACCATCATTTACACAATTTTGAAAGCAACCAATAAGCCCAAAATGAATTGATGGTAGGTGTCAAATCAGGTGGCCGTCATTTTTGCTCTTTGGAAGGCAACCAACACACCCAAACTGAATCAGCATTGAGTGTTGGATCAGTTAATTATTATTCATCAAAATCAAAACCATTTTAAATAAGGTTTAGCCAAATAGCCAATCAAATCATGAAAAATCCCAGACGGCTTCTACTGATGGTCAGATAAAGGCTGGAGAAATAGATTGGTGTGAAGATAAACCTTAATCCACCATTTAATTGGCAGTAAGTAATCCAAAAATGTAAGTCAAACAAACTTGGAAAAGGTTGAGTACCAACTTGGAAGGCCCAACAGGTGCCAGTGCGTAAACCCAAAGTGATGCCAGCGCCACTATCTGGGGTTCCCGCCCCATGAGGAATCAGGAAAAATAATTTAAATGTAAGTTAAATATAAATAAAAATAAGCGAGTTAAAGATGTGTTGAAATTCTGATATGACTGGACAATAAGCCTCAAATTGTTACGGCGGAATGGGTAGAATCCGCTGAGTCTGAGTATGAGTTACAATTATTTGAGCACCATAGGATGAGGCGATATTGGGTTGAAAAGTAATATTGGATCATCTCCAAATCAGGTGATAAGGTATTGTTGAGGAAAGATAAGTAATGAGATGTCAACGTATGACAGATAGTGAGTGGATCGCTTTAAATTAAGGCAATAGTGAATTTAATATATATTAACCTCTGCTAGAACCAATGAGATGCGGCTGAACAGATTACTAAAAAAATGGTCAGTATCATCCAAAGTTTCTGAGCTATCAGCTAGTAAAGTAGATTGGAAGAGGAGGATTGTTGATAGTTTTGAGTAAGCAGAACAGTGAGGATTCACTGTATTTATTAAATTAAATAAAAGAGTGTCTTTGATGCAGTTGCTCTATTTTTATTAAACTTTTATTACCTTGTTTCAAGGATGAAATAGTCATAATGTCAGTCCTATTGCTCAGTGGGCTGAACCCTGAGCAAAACCCCTTCAACGTATCTTCAAGATACCGCCAAATTTATAACAGTGGTGCTCACTACAGGGGGCCCATTAATCAATCAAAAACGATAAAAATTCCTCAGTTAATGGCTATATTACATCAGGCTTGCTCTGACAGGGGATCATCCCAACATGCTGCACCAGTTGAATATGCGGAACTCAAGCTTGACCTAGATGCTGTGTTTAAATGGAAGGAGGAGCTTTTTCAGGAGGTTTGTATTGATAAGCTGCTCCATTTGATTGTGATGTGTATATTCATGGGTTCTTTAAGCGATTTGATTTTATAATGGAAGGAGCCTCAGACAGGCAGAAAGCAAAACTGTTAATGTCCACCTTGGATGTTGAAAGTGCCGACAAAGTAACTTTTTATCTTCCAAACAGCTCCATTTCATACTGAGAAGTGAAGGGTACTGTGTTGCAGTTATTCAGGGGTACCGCAAAGGTGTCACAGCAGAAGACTGAATTATTGACCATATGGTTTCAGAATAATGAAATCCTAACCGCATTTGCTGATTGATTTTGGAAGAAACCCATGTGTTAATTGTGGCAGGGATTTTATCAATTTTTTATGTGCATTGTGATGACCTCTGCCATGAAGCCATACCACAAGTTGTACAACGTCATGGACTCGATGTTGGATGATGAAGTACCTTTGCTCATACTTGTTCAGTTTTTGTGCCATTTAGTAGTAACCTTCCCTCCACCCAATATAGAGCGGAACCCTTCCACTACCATTGTCAAACCATCTTATTTGGGGAAATTCGCCTGTCCAAATCAGATTCCACCGAGTTACCCCCAGAAGTTAGACGGTTGCCTCCTACCTGCTTATTGTCAACAGCCAAACTACCGCCTTGGGCCTAATTGCACTGACCATCAGCAGTCATTCTATTGAGCTGGCCCTGTTTACACCAATCACCTTCTGTAAAACTTTCTGTATGGACCAACTTATAATATTCGAAGATGCAAGCCCTACAGGGTAAATTGTTTCAAATGCGGTTGTCCTGGGAACCTGGCATGAGTTGCCCCAATTGATGGGTCCATTACGTACAGTAGGATCAGTTCTACCAGGGAAAAGTCATAGCAGAGTAAAGATGGGACTCTCTACCTCTGATACCCCAAATGCAACCGTCCCACCTGAATCTACTGAAATATATGCAGCAGAAGCCCCCCACTACCATGATATATTCCTATATCAGCAGCTGGTTTGGGGGAGTAAATGTACTGACACAAGAACGAGTCAAGGACACGGCGGACAAAGGATTTCTGGGGCACCCAAAGCCATACGTGTGTCAAATGTTTGAACAAAATTCTCAGAGAAACTGGAACCATCTGCAGATGCCGCTTCCCTGAGAGGAGTATACGTCGCCTTCCCCATGGATGCTATTGTTAAAGGGTAACCTAAAGTTGGTGAGGGTATTATTAGCTTCCTGTCATAAGCGGTCCTTTGAATATCCATATAGTAAACAGTCAACATTCATCTTACTTAAGGCATCTACTGTGACATTATGTAGCAAAAACCTGAGTTCGTGTGGTAATAGATACAGGCACTCCAGTTAACATAGTTTCCACTAAGTTGGTGACGAAAGGACATTAAAACCAGATGTAGACCATTGCATGATGTATGAGACCTCTGGAGCAGAAAACATGGTCTCTGAGGAAGCTTCCAGTGCTCTCCCCTTGCAGTTTAGATCAAAGTCATTGTAGCTCTGGCAGTAGTTTTACTGAATAGTCAATATGACCTGTTGATTGGAACAGCATTTATGCAACACTATGGTGCTGTCGCTAGTATGATTAAGGAGACCTAATTAATTTTGGGTCAACGGATCCAAATTTATTTTAACTCCAGTGGAGTGCCAAAGGACTCAGTGCATATGGGACATATCAACCTTGCCTTTAGTGAAGGGTTGATTCCAGTTTGCTAACATTGACTTAAGAGTAGGACCCAGGCACTTCCCAGCAAATATAATAATATCAAGGGCTACAGATTTGAAGATTGGCCCTATATCCATTCCCTTAGGAAACCAAGTAATCATAAACGCCAATTTAGAGGTGGAAGTGCATGCTGGGCTTTATGGGGAGTTCATTGGCATCTTTCAGCAATTGTGGCTAAAGCCCCACATAGCTCCAGGTATTATACTTCTGGTACATGGAGAGATCAAGGTTTATATAGCAAATCTCCACAAAGAACCAATGTGAATCCGCTGACACCAAATAGTGGCGTATTTACATTTAACCCCAATCGAGGAGGTCCTCCTGGTTCACAAGTTTGGGTCATTGGATGAATTTGGTCTGCCTTTTGACTTTTAGCTTTGCTAATGATGGTGGTATTAATGCAAAAGCTTAATGGGGTATCAGAAATTCAGAAAGATAAGGCTATCACTTAATTTCACAAATACAAAGAGATCTTTTCCGTCTACAACCATGATTTAAGGTGCGCATGGGAATTTTCTACATTGACTGGAAATGGGTGATAATACCCATCAGGTCTCAGCTGATCCGCTGATCTAGAGCAATGGAAGAAGTCGTCACTGAGGAAATTGATAAGCTGCTAAAGCAAGGAAAGCTCAAACGGTCAAAGAGCTCATGGGATTCCCCATCCTAATTGTCAAAAAGAATGATGGTACCTATTGGATAGTGATAGACTACTGAAAGCTCAACAGCATTATGAAAAAGGACTTATGCCCCTTGCCATGGATCAATGATGCTTTGGACCAGTTTAAGGGAGCTCATTACTTCTCCGTGATGAATTTGATATCTGGCTACTTGCGGATCAAGTTACCTGTGGCAGAACATGAGGAATGCGCCATTATCACGTCCAAAGGGCTTTTTCAACCGACCTGTATGCCATAAGGGCTGTGTAATGCCCCAGCTACATTCCAACGAGTGATGAACACTATCCTTAGAAGCTTAAAGCTTGTGCGTTCTAGTATACATTGACGATACCAATATATTCTCCAGCATGTTTATGAGCACCTTATCTATTTGGAGATGATATTCCGCCAGTTATCTGAGGGCAATATCAAATAAGCTCCAGAAATGGCACTTTTTCAAGGATCAGCTGAAGTACCTCAAGTTGTGGTAGATGTGATAAGGCTGCTGCCTCAACCAGCTAAGGTGGAGGTTATCCAGAAGATGACTCCACGAAACAGTAAGTAAGATATACAAGTATTTTTATAGATGGTCTGCTACTACTGCCGCTTTATAACTAACTTTTTGTTGTATTGGAGGTCCACTTTTTGAGTTATTAAAAAAAGAATGCAACAATTAAATAAACGGAATATCATCAATACTCCTTTGATACACTTCAGACAGCGCTGATTAATGCATCAGTGCTACGCTACCCAAATTTGGAAAAGGAATTTATTGTGCAGATAGATGCGTCCCTTTTCGCTGTGGGGGCAGTTCTGTCCCAAAAAGATGATGAAGGGGAAGAGCACCCAGTGGTGTACTGCAGTCAAAGCTTGAATAGCCACAAACGAAATTTACCATGATCGAGTGAGAGTGCTTAGAGGTAGACTTTGCTTATAAGTAATTCAGATTATTATATTTGTGGCATAAAGTTCAAAGTTGTAATGGGTCATGCCTTGTTACTCTGGTTAAAGAACCTTAAAGAGCCTGAGGGGATTCTAGCCCAATGGGCCCTTAAACTGCAGGCAATGATTTTGAGATTCTTTACCAACTGGGAGCCAAACACCAGAATGCAGTTTGCTTGTCAAGCTTACCAAAAATCTCAATTTTGTCAGATCTGGATGACATAATGTTCAACAAGAAGCTCAATGGAAAGTATGACGATAAACTGCTTCAAATAATCAAAGTATTGGATGGAATAAGAACCAATACATTATAGAAAAATGACAAGTTGTACAAGCGGATGGGGGACACTATGGTAAAGATCCCAAGACCTTTCGCCATGACCCAACGTTATCATCAGCGCACACCAAGAAGTTGGACATGGTAGAGTATGTAAGGCTCTGGAACTGTTGCGCCCTCAGTACTACTGAAAAAGCATGCAATTTGACAAGCTCAAATCCATTTCCTAATTCCACCAGTGCCAAGTGGAAAAGCCGTTCTGCCAGAAGACTTCCTACCAGCTAGTGAAACCCCACTTTGCTTGGCATATTTTCTCTATTAATGTCATGGGTCATCTGCCAACTGGAGAAAATTAGTCCAATTATATTCTGGTGGCGATTGACCACTTGACCAGGTGGGTTGAGGCATGGGCAATACACAATTTGGGTGCTATCACGGTGGCTAAGTTTGTAATGGAATGTATAATTCAGCGCCACAGCTGTCCCCAGTTCATCCTTATTGACAACAGAACCAACTTGACCTCTCACAATTTACACAAGCTCAACGAACATATGGCCATCTGCAGGGTTATAGCAACCCCGTTTCACCCATAATCCAATGGTATGGTCAACTGGGTCAATGGAACACTGGTGAACATACTTTAGAAATTGTTAACGGAATGACCTTCCAATTGGAGTTCCCTCCTTTCCACCGCTGTTTTTGCATACAACATTAGCTATCATTCTGCCTCAGGGAAAAGTCCCTTCAAATTATTGTATGGATGACACTTTGCTCTTCCAGCGCTGCTTTATGCTTAGTAGAATATAATGGCAGAATGGATCCCCACCACTATTTGATTAACCTAGCAGACATGCTGATCAAGCTGCAAACTGAAGCGTACTCATGTAGCTTAGCCAAGAAGATTAAAAATCAGGCTGCCAATCAGGTGCATCGTAGCACCCTAGCTCAGTTCATAGATGGGGATATGGTTTCTTTCATGACAAGCACAGGTTTGGGTGGAAACACAAGTAGATCAGTATCTGAATTGGGCCATTTGAAATTATTGAGAAAACAGGTGTGGACGCTTATAATATCAAGGACCCTGCAAGTGGATGAATCATAAACCAAGTGCATGCAAAGTTCCTCCAGATGTATAAGCAATAGAAGCCTTATCGTCCAGTTAAGGGGGGTAAGGTTGCAATTCTGATATGACTGGACAATAAGCCCTAAGTTGTTATAGCAGAATGGGTAGAATCCGCCAAGACTGATTATGAGTTAAAAATTATTTAAGCGCCTTAGGATGAGGTAATATTTGTTTGAAAAAGTAATATTAGATCGCATCTGAATCTGGTGATAAGGTAATGTCAATGAACGATGAACAATGAGGTGAAGACATAAATGGATTATGAGAGGATCGCTCAAATTAAGGAGATTGTGAATTTAATACATAGTAACCTCTGCCAGAACTAATGAGATGCGGTAGAACAAATTACTAAGCAATTTGGTCTGTATCATCCAAAGTCGCTGATATATCAGCGAGAAGAGTAGATTGGAATAGAAGGATTGTTATAGTTTAGAGAGAGTGGAACAATAAGGATCTGCTGTAAATATTAAATTAAATAAAAGAGTGTCTTTGGGGCAATTGCTCTATTTACACTAAAACTTCATCACCTTGTCTAAGGATGACAATAGTCAAAATGTCAATCATATTGCTCAATGGGCTAAACCTTGCGCAAAACCCCTTCGTCATATCACTGAGATACAGCCAAAATTATAACAGGATGCATCTTCGCATGGCAGCAAAAGCTGGTTCCAGCGCCACCCACCAATGACCCTAGTGAAGCTGCTTTTGTGGCTGAAGCGAGGAAGAGATGGGCAGAAACTTGCGTACAACGTGCTCTTCCTAGGTCCACTCTGTCTCATTCAGTTAAAGTTTACTATGGGCATAGCCCAAAAAATTGTACAAGATTTTTTACCTATTTTAAAAATTTTGAGAGCCTTTCCAGCTGATACCACAATTCATGAGGTAGTGGAAAGCCACTATATTGATATAGGGTTTAAAACTGAAGCGGAATCAGACCTTTCAGCTATTACAAAAATTGAGATTCCACATATATCTCTTTGTAAATATAGAACAAGATCTAAATTGAAAAAAATTTGGGTAACTTTTTCTAATCTCCCAACTACAGTGGACCCAGAATCCCTTAAGCTTACCCTGAATCGGTGTCTGGTGGAATTTGGGTTAGTTCTAGCACTAAACCTTTGTGCACCAGGCTACTATGCCCCAACCCAACAGGCTTGTATTGTTAGTGCATCCTTTATCCCCAACCCTATGGTGAACCGTATAATGGAGGTTATTCCACATGTGGCAGTCATTAGATAGTATTCAGAAATCATCAATGTTGATACTTCCTAGGCGCGACTGCGCTGCTCATGATTTAATTCTTTGGGTCATTTATATATTAGTAGCACTGCTCATAAGCAAGCTCTCTCATTCAGTATCCAAGTCCCTGTGACAGGTGAAAAACGCTCTTATACAGCAGCAGCGGCAATCCTGCAACCAACCCACTGGGTATCAGTATAAGATCTAACCCCATTGCCCTTTGGGTGGCAGTTGAGCAGGCACAGCTTGTAACACAGCTTTATTCCCTTAGTGCTGAAAACCCCCTGCCAGTTCACACCCCTTCTAAGTTGCCAGACTCTTCATCAACACAAAACTAAAAACAAATCTGCTTCACATAAAGCTAACTTAGAGAAAGTTAGTCCAGGGTTGGCATCCAAAACTAATTTATTACCACAAGATACTTAGAGAGTGAAGCAGGTATGGAGTACCCCAAGTAGAGATGGAGGCTTAAAGTCATCAACCCTCAACATCTAAGGGGATTGCAACTCAGACTTCATTCTTTGTATTAAAGGAGTTGAACATGGACTCTGATACTTCAGAGGATGCCCAAATGGAGAAGTCTATGGAGCGTCCTAAGTATACTCTCATGCAGAGAAATGGGGTAATATACTGGGCTGGCTTACAGGCTCCTCAGGCCCTTCAGCTCAGAATAACCACCACCCTACATTGATCTGCTCAGATTGCCGCTAAAAGTCAGTATCAAGGACTTTTAATGAGCAGCTTTATGGATACAAGTTAAGCTCTGGTAATCCCTGGAGATATGGAGGGTGACAGTTTTGAGGCCCCAAAGGTGCACCCTGACCCTGCAGTTCAATAATCTTTAATGGGCTTTGGGATTACAAATGGAGAGTATGCATTATCCACAACTTCAGGTTGACTCAAATGGATATTGCAACCGTTCAGGAGCCCCATGTCCCCCACCCTCTGATATAAACTCATAAAATGTCCTATTTGGAGGTAACTCTTGTTGGACAAACTATATAGGCCTTAATATCCTCAACACCCAGGTGAAGACCCACCAACTTTTGAAATACCTTGATGATTGCCTTATCTTGGCTAAATTATCTACCCTTGATTTTTCCTTCTTTGTTGCAAGAATATACCTGCCAAATGCAGGCTTGGATCAGGACTGGCTTTTGATGGAACTTGCTCTATTACAATTTCCACGCAACACTTTGCTTATGGATGATTTCAATACAATGTTAAGTTAAGTGAGGGACAAATTTCCTCCTGCAACACAAGTCATATGAGGTACTGCTCGGCTTAAGGATTTTCTAAGGGCAAGTAGAATCACAGATGCCCTTCCCCATCAGCATCTGGCCTTGGATGTATGTCTCAGATCCAAGGTGCAGGTTGGGAATTCATATCAGCTTCAAGGATTGATATGTTCTTAGTAGACCCCTTGCTGGATGTTCGAGTTTACTCTCCCATAACCTGAGATAATACTATTAGTGACCACTGATCCCTCACAGTGATCGACAACCATCCTCAGACCATCAAGGAGATTTTGGCAGAGATTGCTCCAGGTATCATGAACAACTAGTTTGCAAAGGAGAAGAAAATGTGGCCTTTAGTGAGGCAGAACACCTGGACTCGCCTCCTTTGTGAACTTTGCAAAAAATTTCCAGATAAAAAAGCAAGGATCTTAAAGATAGCCTAAAACTGTGCTAAGGCACGAATAATGACAGCTCAGCTTAAGTCAGAAGGAAGGAAGCTAGAATAAGTCACTTTTAAAGGAATCTTTGACCAGCGCCTTCCTCTCATTGTTGGAAGTGTAGGAAGTAGTTCAAGAGATGTATCAGCTGAAAGATACTGAACAAAAGGAATGGGCGAGAAACCTTCATATCATTGCGTTACTACACCCAGTGGGAATGCCCAGCCCATTTCTTCTACCATAATCAAAAAGCCCATTCAAAGAATCAGATAGATGGCAACCCTTAGTGTGGGGACCACCATAATCACAAACAAGGTGGAAATCACCAGCTAGATCCATCGTTACTATTTAGCCCTCCTCAAGGACTCCTGGGTAAACCCAGTAAAAGATTGGGAATTCATTAGAGGGGCTCCAGAACCACTTGTTATTTATCAGCAGATGCTAAACTTCTTGCAACAATCAAGTAGAAAAAATTAATGGAAATTATACTCCACAGACCGCTCCTAAAGGTCCCAGGCCCAGATGGTATCACACACGAAGTGCATCTAGTGGGTCCCGCCACGGTTACAAAGGTCCTCCAGCCCCTCTTCTCAGCCCTCTTGGAAGAAGGTAAAGTACTTACTGACTTGAAAGGATAATTATGACCCTTATCCATAAGAAAGCAAGCCTTTAGGACTTTGCAAACTAGCAACAAATATCACTATTGAGCACAAACCACAATCTATTCACTAAACTTTTAGCAAACCGCATGACTAAATGGGCAGCACCACGCCTCAACCCAGCTCAGCATGGCTTTACCCCAGGGAGATCTCTTTGGAGAAATTACAATGAGCTTCTGGCAACCCTGTAAGCTACCTCATCTCAAACTCATGGTTTTGTGGCGCTTCTGGAAATGGAAAAAGCATATGATAAGGTGAATTTGAAGTATTTTGACGCCTCTCTAACCCATCTCCAAATCCCGTCACAAACAAGGACATGGGTATAGGCGCTCTACGCCCGGCTTCACACTAAGGTACTGTCACCTATGGGCTTTACAGCTGCGGTGATGTTTTTATAGGGTAACCGTCAAGGGGATCTTTTGATCCCAATCTTGTTCAACATAGTTTTAGACATCTTCTGGACCTACTCCAGGAACGAATTGTGGGTATTCAGGTTCCTGGGAAACCCCTACCCGCACATAGCATTTGCTGATGACACAGCAGTGACAGTTGGATGCAAAAAGGACCTAGACCTGGCCATGGAGGCCATGGATCGCTACTCCAAGGACTCCAATGTAACAGTTAACACTTTATAAAAATCATTTTAGTGCAATTTGGTACCCCATCGTTAACTCATTCTTTTTATCTGGAACCTACCTGGGGAACCTTTAGGCACCTAGGTGTCCTCACCACGCTACAAGGGGTCGCAATCAAGGATAATGAGGACCGCTTGCTGGATGCAATAGAACTCACATGCAGCCAGCTGGAACAGCCAGCGTATCAACCCCCAGTGACGCGCCCTGATGGCGAACATCTTTCTGCTATCAATGTTATGGTTCCACGCTCATGTCTGCCCCTTTATGGATAGTTTCTACTCAAGATTGCATGTGGTACTCCACTGCTGGACATGAGGATCCAACCATCCCCCAATGCTCTGACCATAATATACTGACCCCACAGTGATGGGGGCCTAGAACTTTTGAATTCTAGGACCCATGAAACTTTCATACTGACGAGGTTCCTTAAGAACATTATTTTCTGGGATATGGCTTTAATGCCACAGTGGCGTCCAGCCCTATTCCAGGGTTTAGCGGCCTTTTAGGGCCCTCATGGGCCTCTTTAACACTTGTTGTGGTATGGCTAACAAACCATAAGGCCACCGCCTCAAATTTGTATCAAGTTTTTACTGAAACCAGGCTCTCTGTCAAGAGAGTACCCATAACTTTCCAAATCCCAGCATGGTGGTGCGTGGTGAACAGGACCAACGCAAGGGAACTAGTAGTTATTGTTAAATAAAAATAGCCCAGCAGATGGTGCTTGAGCTAAAGAGACTTAAGGCGAGGGTGTTGAGCATAGTAAGAGTAATAATATGTCAAGCATTCTTCAAAGTCCTGGCCGTGCCTCAGAGGGCAGTTCATAACCAAGTTTGGTACAGGAGTAGGATGCATTGGTGACCGGGTTTGGATGGAACCTGGTAGAACCTGCGGTGTACATGAGGCTTTGATGATTTAAACAAAATAACCCGGCTATTACATCACAAGACCTCCTCAAAGAGGTCTGCGCACAGGTGCACCCAAGTCAACATATATAGAAAACGTAAAATGACAATAGAGTTCATTAGGAAGATGACCAACGAGGAATTTTAGTCTCAAGCAAACATAATTAAACTATTTTGGGGAAATTTTGGATCAGCGAAAGTGGTCCCAAGCCTTGGTGCACCAATAGGCGCACGCTTCCATCTGAAAGGATAGCATACTTCAAGACTGACCTCACTTAAGTGATTGATTGAAGTTTTACATGGCCCAAGCTCATAATTTCGTAAATGGAATGGGTTAAAATTCTCCATTCACTGAGCAACTGAATTGAGCCATCATCATTAAAAATAAAACTCATCCATTTTATGCGAGTGCTGAAACAGGGGGATGGGCTTTACGCACCTCACTTGTAACAAATTTGGGCGTACCTAGCCTGTACCCAGCGTTGATCCAAGGTGTGCTTGAGATAAGGAAGGGCCTGAAGTTTAACCTTCTGAACCTCCTTTCTCCCAAACTTTTCCCTGCTGTTGGTGCCCTCAATAATGTCATGTAACCATGACAATCTCCTTGCGCTTAAGAAGGTAGGGGTAAGGGTGTACTAATCCTTCCCTTATAAAGGGAGTGGCCCTGGGATCAGCCCCTGGCATCATAAACTGGTCCACAATGGGAGGATTGTTATCTCACTCTTCCTTCCTTTGTACAGACCCCCAATGCTGCCTTGTCTTCTTAAACTCCTCAACCCATGTAATTTAATCTCAAGTCGTATTAGAAAGACGTTACCCACCCAATTCTTTCAGAAAAAGATGTCAAATACACTATGGAGAGTCCTACACTGCTCATAAAGGACAGGGGATCTAACTGGGCCCACCTTTCAACATAAAAGCTGCCTGTGATGCACAATGATGATAGACACTAACCTCCTCTGCTTCTTAAATTACCCTTATAGCCCCTTTCAGGAACAAGGTCCGTGAACTCCTGAGAGTAGAACGCTGGGTAGGGAACCCTGTTCAGGACTATATGTTCAACCTCTCACTCCTCAATTGCTCCCAATCATTAAGGGTCCTGGCATATGGCGTAGTAATATGGACTATTCAGAATTCATATCTTTACGCCTCTTTTGACTCCGCTCTGTGGACGCTGCCCCATATAATCTCCTATTTTCAGGTTCATTTCAAGATGGCCCCGAGAGTATTAATTATGTCATCATGGGCCAATCGGTCAGTTTAAGTGGAACTGGCTCTGGCAAAACTTCCCCCACCCTTTCTCAACACCTCCTCTTATCCCTGCATCTGCCTCAAGCTCTTAGGAGCTCAGACGTGATTGAATAAAGATTGGTTTATCCCTTTAGGCTGGAACCACCTAGTGCTAAAAAGAAAAGCAAGTGTTTGGAACCACATGTGATAGAAATTTTTTAGCTAATGGGTTTTTTTCCAATGATCCATCTTTTTTTAGCAGCACATTGAGTTCCATGCATCCCAGCTTTCCTCAATTAGAGTGAACCCCGTCCATACCAAGGACATAATGGTAGAGGACTCCAAGGAGGGTGAGATGAAGCAATTTTGGTGAATCAATGATCTCTCCGTACAGTTATACCTGGTTGCTTGGAAGGGATTTCCTTCATATGAAAATAGCAGGGTTAGTATTAGGGATTGTGCCAACTGCTAAAAGTAGGTTGAGGAATTCCGCGCATCCCACGTCACAGCTGATCATCATTCCCATAAGTTTATGGCTATATGGTCATCAAGCTACCAAAGGAGTATAAGAACTACGCGCTTGCCCAAGTTCCAGGTGGAGGTGCTCCTGTTTGAAGATATAAGAATAATATAAGACCTGAGGAGCAATCCCTTTGCCTGAACAGGTAGGAGTTGCCACATAGAACCAATAAGGGGCCTATGAAAGCTGCGAACTCATCACCAAGGGCTATTTTTGCCTTGTGGTGGATGAGTGGTGGATCACAGCCTACCCCTGAAGGTCTCTCCCCTCATGATCCTTCCTACCACCAAGGAGCTAGTGGAAAGGATTAAGAGCTACAAAGGGGAGTTGATGGAGGCAAGAGGTAACCACCAGAATGTAGGTCTCCGCCCACCAGCTCCCTTTTCACCAATAGTAGGGTTTGGGTCTCTTTATATGTGGAAGTTATGTTTAAACACTAACAAATCAATCAGAATGATTTTAGGTTTAAAAATTACTTCACAACCTTCCAACATAATTGTTAAAATGGCAATCCTATCTCCTACAGGTTTGAGCATCCAGAACCCACTTAATTCAAGTGGGATTGGCCCTACTATCCCTGCCCATGGGCGCACTCCATCAATACTGCCTAACATCCCATTCGCCTTCCAGGCTGCGACTATACTACTTAAACTTTAGTTGAAATTTGATATTGACAATCTTAATGGAAAGAAGGTTGATCTAGCTACGCTACTTGGAT
Source organism: Massospora cicadina (assembly GCA_022478985.1). Lineage (NCBI taxonomy): Eukaryota > Fungi > Entomophthoromycota > Entomophthoromycetes > Entomophthorales > Entomophthoraceae > Massospora > Massospora cicadina. The sequence goes on from JAKSZP010009241.1 coordinate 181,872, forward strand.
TATTTTATTAATATTCTGGTATTGTTAATCCCAAGGTCTCTCTGCTTTGAGGATTGGTGGCCCCTAATGCATGCCCTTTTATTCCCATTCACGTTTATAAGGCAGTAGTCCCAACAAATTCTTATGTTGCTCTTTTCTTTATTTTGCCATTTTCTTATATAAAACCCTTTTAAAAATTTTTAAATTTATTGCGGGGAAGGCCAACCATGGGATGGACACTTCTGAATATGACTCAGAAGAGAAAAACTTAGTACCAGGGGAGGCACCCCAGAGAAGCGATGCTATCTCTTGTTGCCAGCGGGAACGCCACTTATGGGGAGGGGGAGGAAACGTGTGAAGGGGCCATAGCCACAATTGAGCATGTGTGGAGGAAGGGGTCTGATTTGATGAACCAGACTGGGAACCAGGAAGAGACCAGCTGTTGGCGACGCGGTGGGAGGTATCCAAACATCCACGCTTGAAAGTGGTCCACCAAATGAGACCAGAATGTGTGGACAGTTTCTGGGAGGGTGGGGATGGAGCCTGTGATGGATCTAAGACTATTGTGTGGATGGTCCACATGGCGATTGCAACCACCAAAACACGGAGGGAGGGTGGAAGGGAGGAGGCCATTGATAGAGCAAACATATCTCTTGACAGACTGAAGGGATGCGTTTGATCCTGGCCCAGAAGACGTTGAACTTCGCGCCATATCACTTTAGAGGTAAGGCACCTCTCCAGGTTGTGAAACAGCGTTCCATACTGGCCACACACGACACAGGATGAGTGTAAAGCGTTAGAGCGCTCAGCTGTATGATACACCCGCCTCAGGCAGCGCCACACATGGGAGCGGACTTGAGGTTGCAATAGAGGATGGTGTACATATTTCCAGATATTTTTTTGGGTCTCAATGGAGTAATGGATGTCCATCATGTCCAGGTAGTCCACCCTGGATAGGACATGGGGTCGAATGGGGATCACACCATCGTGGATGGGTAGCCCCTGTACCTCTTGTGTGAACTGAGGAGAGGGGCGGCCTCTTTGGGTTGTATGTCCGCTAATACGAATTCTCCACTCAGCGCTCCGCATGGAGAGGAGGATTCGTTTGTAGTGGGTTTTAGTCCTGTGAGGAACTGTGGCCAATGTTTGTGAAGCGAGGTATTTCATCAGGGAGTGGGGGTTTAATGGATTGTTGAGGCCCAAGGCGCGGGAGAAGTTGGAGCGGGCTGCGCGGGACCAGTGTTGGGAGGGGAGTGTAGGGGTGGTGACAGCCACAGTCCAGGTACCCAGGATCTTGGCGGCATGGGCTTTGAAGTCAAGCAGGCCCAAGCCACCATGATGTTGGGGGCCAAACATGACCTCTAGCCGCACTGGTGGAAGGCAGCCCGACCAAGGCCATCCTTGCAGCAAGGCGTACAAGGATTTGTAGAAGCTTAGGGAGAAGGGGATGGCGTGGGCTCCAAACCAGACTTTGGAGAGGAGCATGGAGTTGGCTAAAACAATTGTGCCAGTAAGGGAAGTAGGGTGGGCTCTGAGAGAGGCGATTCGCTTCATCACGTTATCCAGAATATGGCACTCCATTACTGCTGACGCGTATCCGCCTGCCTCCATCCACACGCCCAGATGGCGTACTGGTCCTATGGTAGGACGTGGCATGAAGGGGAGCACCAGTGGGGTGGTGTGTTTTAAATTAGTAGGGCGAGGACGCGGGCGAGCAGATGGGCCGGGTTGGGAACTAATTGCTGGGGTCCAGCAGTTCTGAAACTGACCAAGGAGGATGATTTCGGTTTTGGAAGCGTTCAGTGCCGCGTTGCTTACCTGGGAATACTCCTGGATGAGAGCTTCAAGCGCGCGTGCATCTTGATTATTAGACACCCCCACCACACAATCATCTGCGAACACCATTATCTTGACTGAGGCTTGGCCTGGCACGTGGACCCCAGTGAGTTGGGCATTCACATTTCGCAGTAGTGGGTCAAGGCTGAAGTTGTATAAAAGTGGGCTGAGGGGGTCCCCTTGTCGCAAGCCTCTTTGAGGGCGAACTACTTCCATTAGAAAGCCAGGACCACGCACTGCCATTGTTGCAGATTCTGTGAGCAGTATTACCCAGTTGTTGAAGCGAGGGGGTAAGCGGAATTGATGGAGGCAGGCCCTGAGGTATTCCTAGTTTACTCTGTCATAGGCCTTTTGTTGGTTCAAGAATACAAATGCCCCAGAGGCTGTGGACTGATATACATTAGCCACAGAGTGCACGTTATCCCAAATCGACCTTCTGGGGATGAAACCAAATTGTTCTGGGGAGATGGTGGCAGATGCTACAGTCCCTAAATGGTTAGCCATGATTTTTGTTAATATTTTGGTGTCTGTGTTAATTAGAGAAATGGGGCGCCAGTTGGCTAAGTCTATCTTATCCCCTTTCTTGAAGAGTGTGACAGTGAAGGCCTCATGCCCTCCGGTAGGAGGCGCGTTTCCATCACGCTTTGGTTAAGTGAGGCGAGCAGCAATGGGGATATATATTTGAAATATTTTTTGTAGAACTCATATGGAATGCCATCTGGGCCTGGGCATTTTCAGTTTGGTGCACCGCAAATGGCTGTCCATAATTCATTCGGAGTAATTAAAAACATTATTTCTGGGTATCAGAAAAGTGAGTGGATGTGGGCTCAGTTGAAAAATTCCGCCACTTTGGCCAGCTGAATTGGGTTGGAGCAGTACAACTCAGAGTAATACTGTTGCATTTCGTTTGCCACTTTGGCCAGTGTGTCCACAATGGAGTTATATGATATTCGCACCTGTGTGCAGACCACGCTCTGGCATGGTGCAAAATTTTTTTTGAATAAGTATGCGGTGCACTTGTCGCCTTTAGTGATGCATGTGGCCCTGTACTGAACACAAACCTGATGTTTGTGTTGCCTTTCAAGTGCGTTGAGGTGGGCGGCTGCCCCCGCCCACTTCTGGCCCCATGCAGGGCTATATCCTGAGGCTGGAATGTTGGACTCCAAGTGGGCCAATTCTGCCAGCGCGTGCAATATAACCGCTGATGTGGCTCGTGAGCATCTGGAGGAGAGATGGCGAGAGTGGTGGATGGTGTCATTTTTGAAAGTTGCCCATGTGGAAATGGGGTCCGCGCAAAATGGTGCAACAAACTTTTTTGCCATAGTTGCCTCTTCTACCCACATGAAAATCCTGGCGACCCAAGCTCGGGGGGCGGATTTTGTACCAATGTGGGGCCTTAGCAGCCATGACAGGCAGGTGGTAGGTTAGTGAGACCAGTCGATGGTTGGAGAATTCCAATTTTGTTGTCTTGAAGTGGGAGATGTGGGGTTGGAATTTCGCCGGCATTAGAATAATGTTGATGCGGGTCATGGACCTTAATTGGCCATTGTGGACGTGGGGACGTGTCATGTTTTTGAGCAGCAGGGCATGTCACAGCAGCGCATCCATTGACCTGAGGGTGGCCTTTAGAACGCGTAGTTCTACGTGACCCTGGGGGGCATGGGGTGGGGAAGGCCATCGGTCTGTTGGTGTGTTTAGCCAACATTTCATGTCGCCAACTATGAAGTAGTCTGGGGGTAGCGGGAGGGATTTGACCAATGAGAAAAATTCCTAATGCTCACGTGCACCATTTGGGGCATAGATGTTGATGATTGCGTGAACTACATTGGCCCACGAGAAGGTGATGACAAGCACTCAGCCATTTAGGAATGTTTCTGAGGATGTAAATTTGAAAAAATTATTTTTCTGAATTAGCACCCCACAGTGCATCAACCAAAAGGATAGGTATGGGAGGAGCATTATTTTCCAAGCTTCCTCAGAACCTCGTGGACAGTGGGACTCCTGGATGGCTGGGATATCCATGGGTAAATTGTGTTGTAAAAAACTCAGTTTCCTAGCCTGGGATGGGGAGGCCTTGAGTCTGGCGATATTCAACATCCCTATGGTGAAGGTTTCCCCCATCGCACCTTAGGTGTGAGGGGGTGGGCCCCTGGGCCCACCAGCCTCTTCTAGGTCCCCATGGGCTTTCACATCAGCACGGGTGTTAGCAGCAATGCTATCGGAGCTTTTATTGATTTTTGTGGAAAGAGTCGCGTTGGCTTTGGCCTTCACTTTTTGTTTTCCTGATGTCGGATGAATTTTTTGTGGTGCGGGTGAGTTTAGTGCACTGTTGAGCGGAAAAAAAAATTTTCAGTTGGGATGAGTCCCAAGTCAGTTTCAACTGGAGCTTGGGTACAACAATTGGGTGAGATCGAATCTCCCATTGGATCCTCAGATTGAGTGGCCCACTCAGCATGGGCTTCCCAATCTGATTGGTTGATGGATTCCTGAGTTGCTTCTGCCGCGAAGGTCTCCATGTCCTCCTGGCGTTGTGAATGTGGGATAGCGGTGGTGGCTTTGGCTGCTTCTTTGGCTGCGGCCCTATGGGCCTGCTTGGCCTTCTTCCGCTCTTATGGGGAGATAGGCTTTACCAGTAGGTAGCAGCCTTGTGCTCCCCATGGGAAGGCCTCCTTGGTGCTTGCAGTTGGTTCGTTGTGCACCTCTCCGCTGGGCATGGCTGCCAAGGGGTGCTCTTAGAATGTGACGCCCTCCTTGATGGGTCATGTGTGTGCCATATGGACAAACGCGTCACAGTGGGTGCAAATGGGGGGCGCGCTGTCCACGGTCACCCGGAATGGGTGGGTGGTATGCCCTGCAATATCAATAAAAGTGGAGTGTGGGATCTGGGTTAGGTCCTTTGTGATCTCCTCAGTTGGGGTCAGTACTGCGATGGCTTTGCTGGTGCACAGGTGTGGCATCAGTGTGAAGCGTTGCATTTTGAAAGATTGTATTTCGCCATATATGGCGAGACCATCTTTCAGGTGTTGTTTCAAAATTGTCACGTTTTACCGTAGTAGGCAAGAAGTTGAACGTGAGGAAAATTTGGTTCGATTTTGTCCATCTGGTGCATTTAGTTTCAATGACCCATTGCCCTTCAGTGAGGTCGACCACTACGCGCACCACTGCAGCCTCATCTGCTGCCATTTTGCTTTCAAAACCTAGGTCCAGCCAACCGCGTGACATGGAGTGAGGTGCAACGTACACCGCGGTCAGGAAAATTATGTGTACATCTTCACAAAATTTTTCCCATAAGGCCGTTTTTGGATGTCCAGAAACATGCAGACTCCGAATTCCACCAATGAAAGTGGCTGGGAGTGTGGCATGTTGTTGTACTGGTTGCATCATGCTTGCCATGCGAGTATCTCTGGGGAAATAGTGACCGCCAGTTTCTTAGTATTTTTGTCAATTCCGCCAGATTCTCTGGGGCATTTTCGAACGTTGGAGGCCGCGGGCCTTCCACCTGCTCCTCTTACCTTGCTTGCCCAACTGCTCCCTGACATAGGCGCAGACTAATCTCCTCTGTGAGATTATCAAACTAGATTTAGTCTTGAATTGAATAGGTTGCAATAGTGATTGCAATGAGAAAGAAAAGCTTTTCCCTTTTAAAAATCTTAGATTTAAAAAGGTTAGTAGTTTGTTAGTAATTTTTGCAAGTGTTTTCCAATTTTTTTTAGATATCTGGTCAATATAGCACTGACCCTTATTATTTTTTATCAACTATTGTGGATAGCTGTACCAACGTATTCTTGTTTTTTCTTGGGATAGTAGTTCATCCAGGATAGTAACTCAGTATTATTATTATCAACAAGCTTCATGAAAATGCTTCTGGAATCTTTATAATAACCCATGTGAACTTCTCTAGTATCTTATCAAAATACAATTGAGGGTTGCGCATTGGGATCTTGGGGTTGGAATTAGGCTTCCCAGAAGATCGCTTTATTGAAATAGGCGTTCATAGAGCATACTAACTATCTGTAGCAGATTTAGAAACATATTCCTAACTTAGGCAAACACATTTATATAATTTGTTATATAAGATTTTTGACAGGGTATACATTTTGTAAATTGTTTAAAAAATATTTATTACTTGTAAGTGTGAAGGTTGTCAGGGTTTGTATTATTGTAATTACTTATCATTAAAAAAACTCAACTATAATGGAAACTTCCTCAAACTATGTAAAGCTCCTCATGAAAACCACCATTCCAATATGTATAACAATGGTACTAATGATCCAGCCAGCCAAAAAGAAGATCAAGTCTAAAAACATGGCCAGCGATCAGAATTTTGCAATACTATTATGAAGCCCTTTTATAGGCTTTTAAGGGCTTAAAAACCTGATGACAAAGGCCATCATATACCCCCTAACTTTCAAAATAAATTGCCAGCCAGTCAGCATGAAGTCAGAGGATAAGCAAGTGTAGATACTGGTCTAACAACGATGTGCACAAAATTGCAGATGAAGCCTCAGAGGATCCCTTTTACACCTTGGGTTTGATTGCTAATGATAAGAGAATTGTCAAAAAAACTTGTTCAAAGAGTATCCCATTTGTACAAAGCTCAGCTATTCAAGTGGTACCAAATGGGAAGCAAAATAATCTAGAAACTCCAATATACTATACTATCAGTATACCTTGCTCATCTTTTATTTCAATCACTTATTTAATTAATCTAAAATTTTAAAATAGATTAAGCTCAACCAACTTTTCCACCCAAGCTGCATTAAGCCTATTTTGATAAGATTAATGCATACTGACCTTCATTAGGTGGTGTGTGTCGCCTATTGGAGTTTATTGGCTACCTCTGAAATGCGCCCAGGCTGGCCGCGATAGCCTCAAACGCTTCCAGTAACTATGTCCTGACTTGAGTCCTAGCCCATCATCTCAAAAGCTCGCAGCTGGTGCTTAAAACCCCCTTGGTTCTCCCTTAAATCAACTTGCGCTTCAGCCTTCATGTCAAGTATGAGAAACTCTTTTCTATGCAAGTGCAGCCATATCAAGATGGCCGTGGCAGGTGTATAAGCCTACCTTAAAAATCAATCTGAGCCTCTATGGGTACTTTAACCTCAGCTTCTATTGTGAATCACCCGCCATGGTTGCAACATAGCTGCTATTATTTTATAAAACTACACCCATACTGAACATTAATACTAAGCTTCCAGATGATACCACACTGAAGGGACAAATTTATATTTTGCCCTCCCACCTCTCCCCCAAATGCATTCGTCATAAGATCACAGAGGATTTACCTCTACAGTTCTGCCCTTTGTGTTTTCTTGGGATTAACCCAGCGACTTAATTTGGAGAAATTTATAATTCATAACAAGAAGGGGAGCGAGCCAGAACCCGTCCTATTGTCACCATGGGAGACTTAGCTACTGGTAGATGAAAGATGGGTGATGGCATACCCCTTGTAAATCGCGTTTCCCCCCAAGCCACACACCCATGAGTTGGTTCAGAAAGTTTTTGGGGCGTATATTGGGAAGTAAGGTGGCCAATGGCCATCGCTAACAAAGGGTTGGCGCCCTTTCTCCCCCATAAGAGGTTATTAATACAGGTCAGAGTTCCAAGAATAATTCTAAAAGATATATGACACAAAAAATTGATCAAGTAAATTTCAGGCTTGTAAATTACCAAACACTATTCTCCTTCATTTCTGGCAATAACAATCCCATTTTGGTAGGTAGGGCACAACAACCCATTACCCACTCATTGGGATTGGCCATATATGGCCTGGCCATGGGAACATCCAGTCACCTTATGGACAAAGCGCCACCAATCTTCCAAATGAAATTTTTGTCATGAGTGAAAATTTAGTGGCAAAATTTGAGTCTGTCAGCTGGACAAGCTAAGAATGATCGAGCATCCTAAGGTTTTAAAATGCCAATTCACTGTAGTTGAATTGAAATTTTTACCTGATGACAAATGCAGTTGTTTCCATTCCCTATTTTTTGAGCTTATAAGGCAGCAATCCTGACAGGTTAAGCATCACTCCCTTTTTTGCACTTTCCACTATTCAAACTGAATAAGAGTCCTTAAAGAATTATTTTATTTGTGAGTTTAATAAATTTAATAAACATTTGGTTGATATAATTTCTATTTTTTATCCCTGGGTGGTGTTCATGGTTGCCTTAGTTTCTTAGCATACCAAATATGGAGGGCTGTACCAGTGGTATTCTGGTTAATGCTTTGGGTGTTCATTTATCCTAACTTTCAGGCCAGTCTTATTCTAATAAGCACGCGCCATAACACCATGCTAGAGTTTGTGGCATCCAACAGCACCAATTGTCTCACAGCCTTTCGCTTTTACAATGATCTGACCCTCCCAGTGCAACACCCACTTCATGATACCCCCTGAGATGATCAATTCCACCCCTGATCATCCCTTTTAGGAACATGACAAAAATGGCCGCATCATATGTGGCTTGTGCTTCAAAATTAACCACTTGAAGTGAAAGTTCCCAAGAGTTTCCACTGAAGCTGTTTCTGATGTCCTCTCTCTGTTATCAGCTCCACTAATGCCTCACTGAATTTTTAATTAGGGATCAATCCTCCCTCTCTCCTCACTTCTGCGGGTGCTGCTCCCACCGCTTGCCCAAACTATAGTTTTACCACCAGAACTATTCCTGAGCAGATTGTAGCTCATATACAATCTGAATTGACATAGTATACTATATGCAGACAATCAGCTCCTGTCACCCAATCACCTCCAGTTTCTGGCCCAACGATGGCTTAATCAAATATTTATAAGATTCATAAATAGATCTATGATAAAGACAGGGCATATGAAATCAAAAATGCCTTCAAATGGCCTGGAGTATCACACGCACGCCCAATTCAACTCCCTGCCACTGGTTCCATATGCATAATGGCTGTCCTGTTTGTAAAGTATACATCAGAAGGCTGTAAAATAAGAGGATGCCCATGCCATTCCCACCTCCACCAAGCCCTCCATATGGTGATGTAGCCACTTTGCAAGGGTATTCTCGTCCCATATTTTCCCCCAGATTTCCAGAAAATGCAATTAATTTGAAGAAATTTCTTTTTCTGCGAGCTGCACATGCATACATGGAGTTATCATCACTCTTTGATCCCAACTATCCTTTAATATGACAAAAAACAGGTTTGTCAGGAAGTTGATATGACTGGACAATATGCTACGCATACTGGCATATTGGAGTGGGAATCGAGATGAGTCTCAAGATTGATGGAAAATGTATATGGATAATAATTGATCAAAATGTTGACCATTTGGAAAATTGAGGAAAATTATGCCGAGATTCTGATATAGGTGAGAACTTCTAGAAAAGGGAAAACAAATAGGAGACTAGCAAGCCAAGGATGCATCCAGCTTGAAGAACTGAGATTTAAAGAGTCATACAGAGTATTAAACAAGAGGTCTTTTCTGGTGATTAGGTTGTTGCAGATAAGTCTGCGATTAGTATAAGCTTAATAAAGGTCAAATAAAGGCAATTGCTCCATATATAGTTTATTGAGTTTTAATGAAGTCAGCAATCTTCATACCGTCCAATTTGGATGCTCAGTGGCTAATACCCTGTGCAAACCAACTTGGTGGAATCAAGCCTTTATGTTGAGAATCAACAGTGGTGCTCACTACAGGGGGCCATTGGCCAACTGTAATTCCTTGACACTAGGATATAATGGTGAGTCCTCATTTGTTATGACAATATTTGAATCAATTCCACACATGATATGCTGAAGAGCACGGTAAGCACCTAATGATAAACCAGATTATCTACTGTAACTGAGCTGCGGGATGAAAAAGTTATAGTCAATCTGCAATTAGAAAACTCTCCTGAGTTGAAGGCTGACCAACAAGGTCACTTCACGAATGTGACCTCTCAGCAGCTGCGGGATATTATGGAATGACTATTGTAAGGGTATCAACTATGCAAAGACGAGGTGGGGAGCATGCCTTGAGTTTGTTTTATAATCAACGAGACCAAGAAAACCGCTACGCCTTGTACATGTCCTACTCAAATGCGAATACAATGGGGTTGTCTCCCCATCTTAGTACCCACGAAATTGAGGAGTATCTAGTCGCTTATGTGCAACTGTCTATTCACCAGCTACTGCGTGTTCTGGCTCGCCACTTATAGAGATTGAGGATGTAGTACAGTTCACTTGAGCACAGCAAAATGATACTTGCCTCCTGCTTGACTGCCTTGATCACTCTTTTTCAGAGGTGCAGGGGGCACTGGTACAGATGGACATTCATGTTGGGGATGTCCGCCATAAGTTGGACGTCTTGGTACCACAGTTAAATCTAGAGTTACCCCAGGTAATAGGAGAACTGTTGGATCGGTATGGCCTATTGGCAGAATGTCTTCAGGATGTAACAATTGTTGGGAAGCAATACCAAGTGCTTTATCATGGATCTGGCATAAAGGGCAGAAGCGCTTGAAGCTGTGTTAGCTCAGTTTAAGGAAAAAATAACACTGATGGAATGTGCGGGTGGTGGATCATGTAATATTCCATATCAGCTGAATTAACCCATCTTCTCATTGAATGGAGTAGTCAGTGGATGACAGATAATGTGTTTATCCTTTTGTCAACATCCTCCAAATATCTCCAGCTAATCCATCGGGTTACCCAATTGGAAGTTGTTAGCCAGGCTGAGCGTATTTGAGCTTTTCCTCTTCCAATCAGTGAGACAAGAGAATATGCAGACATGCAATTATGTCTTGATACCCTTTGATGGGCCAATGAGGAATTGGTACATGAAAAAGCCACCCTCCTTACACACATATAACTGATGCTAATTAACAAGCGGGTAATGCTAGCTGACAGAATGAACAAATGCAGAACATAGTAGAAGATGTCCTCTCATGACTACAAGCAGTGGAGCAGAAACTGGACGTTGAGTGGGAATTCCACCATGAGTTGCAACAACTATATGAGACATTGCAACAGGAATTCCAGGATGGATGGTGTATATGCTATTAAGCTAATATGGAACAGCTAATCAATGAAAATTTTATGGAGCGCGACAGAGCCTGGGGAAGTGGTGCAGGTAGTGGTGATTCAGGGGGAAAATGCTATGTATCAGCTAACAAATATCACTCAGGAGTTGTAATGGACCCCCCCCCTGCACAACACTACTTCTTCTGAGTCCATTTTGGAGGATTCGATTCCATCTGCCCATTTGTATGATAGTTCACAAGGGGGTGGTTCCCTAGTCGCTCAGGACCCAATTCGCCTGCTCCATGCGGCAGGAGACTGGAGCAAGGTGAATCTGTTCGAATTGAGAAATTACCTCCCTTCAGTCATGATGGGAATCTACATGGTTACTTTAGCGATTTAAATTCACCATGGAAGGGGCTTCTGATTGGCGAAAAGTGAAACTGTTGCTGTCCGCTTTAGATGTGGAAAGTGCTGATCAAGTTACCTGCTACCTTCCAAATAGCTCGGTATCCTACAAAGAAGTGATAGTGATTGTTCTCTGGCTGTTTGGGGTGCAGCCAAGATGTCTCAACAAAAGACCGACTTCCTGACTGTTCAGTTCCACCAAACCGAGACCCTGTTAGAATTCACTAAACGTTTCTCAGCGGAATCACATGTACTACTCAGAGCTAACATTTTATCTACAGAGGATGTTGGTATAGCAATGACAGTGGCTGTTAAACCATATTGAGAACTATATAATGCTATGCCTCACGTTTTGGATGAGGATGCAGGACTTATTTGAATTTTGAACACCTTACATTGACTCTCTGCCATGATCAGCGCTCCTAATGTAGCCCAAAAGACCTCTGCTGCCTCCGCACCAAACTCTTCAGGATATGGGCCGCAGAGACCAAGCTATCAACCGCTGGAACAAATTTGTCCATCATACAAACCAGCGGACCCCCTTAGCCTATGTACGCTCCGCCAGTTCGTCCACAACCTTGGAACCATACTGTCAATTTTTGAACTAGTCCTTCCACTGAAAGCTATATACGTGAACCTTTTATGAATACTTGCTTCCAGTGCGGATGAAGAGGACATTATGCAGGCAATTGCCCTAGCTTACCACTTGTATATGCAATGCCAATTGAGAAGATCAAGCAATGAAAAGCTTGAGCGGAGTAGAGATGGGACGCTCTACCTCTGTCAAGTCCAATTCTATTGTCCCTAGCTTCCCAAGCATCTCTTCACGTAGAATTTGGAATCAATCGGATTTTTTATACCAACAGCTTCTATCAGATACCCCTGCTTCCATTTCAGAGAGTGAAAACTCTCCCCAAACTCAAAGTTCCTCCAGGATGTGCAGAAGCCATATTCATGGAAGAACTGGAACAAACCGGCATGAGCAACGTGAATCCCTTGATGGACGTTGTCTCATTAGTAGGGCAACGTATGCATTCCAGTTGAGAAAATCGCTAGTGAGTATCCTCATGTCGGCAGGGGCATTTCCTCCTTTCTTAGTAATAAAAAGCCTCTTGATGTAAACATAATAAACACTGATGGTTCTTCTTACTCATAATGCACTTACTGCGACATTTTTGTTCAAAACACAAAAATCTGCACTATCATAGATATGGGGCCCCTTTGAACATAGTTTCTACCAGGTTGGTGGCTAAGCTTCTGTTGAAACTGGATGCGGACCATCAAGTAGTATATGGGACTGCGGCACGCATAGCACTGTGCCTGAAGGAGCATATAGCGCGTTGCCTTTACAATTTGGGTCAGTCTGGGCTTCCGCTCCAGCGGTGGTTCTTCCAGACAACAACTATGACATGTTAATTGGCGCGGCATTTAGGAAAAATTTGGTGTTGTGATAAATATGGCGGAGGAAACTCTTATTATTTTGGGACAAAAGATCCCTATTTTTTACCTCTTGTGGAATAACAATAGATCTGTTCCACTCTAGTCAAATCAATCTAGCGTACAGTGATGGAGTGATTCCTGTTCGATATCAACAAATGAAGCGGTGAACCAGAGCCCTTCCCAACCACATCATGAGTACAAAGGGATTCCGCTTCATGCAGCAAGCGCTTTGAGCCTACCATCTGGACATCAGTGCATTCTAGGAACTGAGCTCAAAATTGATGTCCCTAAAGGGCTTTATGGGGAAATTATGGCGCCTCACCAGCAATCACAGCTTGAACCACATGTGGCTACAGGGCTACTTCTTCCTGGGAATGGGGAGGTGAAGGTGCTGCTAGCGAATTTACAAAAGGAGACAATAACGATCCAGTGGCACCAAGTGGTGAATTACCTACATTTAGTTCCTATAGAGGAAGTTCACCGTATTCATGATTTTGGCTCATGGGAGGATTTTGGACTACCAACAAGCTCATAGTTTGGTATATTGACAGTGGTTACAGGGGAAGCACTTACTGGATTATCATCAGAACAGCAAGATAAGGCTATGGCGTTATTTGTAAAGTATTGAAATATTTTCGCACATGATGATTATGATTTGGGGTGCGTTCAAGGGGTGGTACATTAGATAGATATGAGGGATCACCCTCCCATTCAATCACAACCATTAGACGATCAAAAGCGGCGGAAGAGGTTGTCTCAGACGAGGTGGATAAACTTATAGTGAAAGGGATGCTAGAGCCATCAACCAGTCTGTGGGTAATGTCAGTGCTCATTGTAAAGAAAAAAGATGGCATGAATTGGGTGGTTATTGACTATCACAAGCTCAATAGTGTAACAAAAAAGGATTCCTACCCTCTTCTGCGGATTGATGATGTGTTTGGACTGATTGGGTGGGGCAAATTATTTTTCCGCCATGGATCTGATCTTGAGGTACTGGTAGATTGATCTGGCATCAGCAGAATGGGAGAAATGCGCTATCATCACTTTGAAAGGGTTATTCCAGCTGACTCGCATGCCACAAGGTTGTGCAACGCCCCATCTACATTCCAGCATACTATGGATACGATTTTAGGTGACTTGAAGCTGTCCTGCATCTTAGTTTACCTCGATGATATCAATGTGTTCTTGCAGATGTTTACAGAACACCTTGACCACTTGGAACAATTATTAGGTCACCTTTCTACCACTAATATCCATTCTAAACCTCAGAAGTATCTTTTTTTAAAGAATAATTAGAATACCTCAGGTTTGTAGTGGATTCAAATGGGCTTAAACTGAAGCTGGCAAAGGTGGAAGCAATAAGTAAGATGACTCGACCAGCTAATAAGTGGAATATTCAAGTGTTTCTAGGGATAGTCAGGTACTAATGACAGTTCATTTATGACTTCAGTTGCATCAAGGCCTCGTTTTTCGAGTTGTTAAAGAAAAATGCCTCTTTCTATTGGACAGAACAATGGCAGAACGCTTTTGATGTTTTGTGAACTGCATTAACATGTGCACCCATTTTGCAATATCCCAACTTTGACAAACAGTTCATAGTACAAATGGATGCATCCCTCTCCATTATAAGGGCAGTATTATCCCAGAAAGATGACGATGGCGTGGAGCATCCTGTCACAATTTGTAGTCAAAGCTTAAACTGTCACAAATGAAACTACATCATGACCGAGCGGGAGTGTTTGGTTGTGATATACACTTACAAACAGTTTTGGGTATATCCACATGGGGTAAGATTCCAAGTAGTGACGGATCACGCTTCCTTACGCTGGCTGCAGAATCTGCGTGAACTGAAAGGACGGCTCACGCTTTGGGTCTTAAAGCTCCAGGAATACAATTTCGAGATTATACACCATCCAGGAGAAATTTATCAAAATGTAGATTGTCTTTCCAGACTGCCAATGGTTGCTATCACAGCGGATTTAGCTAACATAATGTACAAGAAGATGGTGGCGAACAAATACCATGATGAGCCACCACAGGGGATCAAGGTATTAGACAGGCTCAGGCAGGATACTTTTCTATGTGAGGGGGAACTATATAAGCAGATCGGAGACTTGACACTGAGTTTCCCTAAACCTTTGGCTAGACCCGTGATTATTAGGGATGCTCATTAGACTGTAGGACATGAGGATTGTGAAAATCGTTGGAGTTTTTGTGACCCAGTTACTACTGGGAGCATGCAATATGACATATTGGAAACAGTTAGTTGTTGCCATCAGTGTCAAGTGGAAAAGCCATTCCACAAGAAGATCACATACCAGCTGGTTAGGCCCAAGTTCGCCTGGAACACCGTTTCCATTGATGTAGTGGGACCTCTGCCATTTAGCGCCAGTCAATCCAAGTATATAATCATCGCCATTAATCATTTGGTTTGATGGGTGGAGGCCAGGGCCAGTAACGACTTGGGAGCGGTCACCACTGCAAAGTCTATTAAAAGTGTGTTATACAGCAACACGGCTTCCTGCAGTTCATAAACGGACAATGGAACCAATTTTACTTTGCACATCCTGCCAAAGTTGAACGAGTTGATAGCAATCTGCAAGGCTTTGACTGCCTCCTATCATCTGGAATCAAATGGAATAGTGAAACAGGTCAACGGGACCTTAGTGAACATAATCTGTAAGTTGGTAAAGGATTGATCAAGGAATGGAGTGCCTTTCTACCTACAGTTTTGTTCACATATAATATCAGCTATTATTCATCCACTGGTAAGATCCCTTTCCAACTGTTGTATGGTTGACATCTGGCTCTTCCTGCCTTTCTTTACTCATGTGTAGAGGACACTGGTGGTGTGAACCCTCAGCGATATTTAAGACTATTACGGATACATTGATCAAGCTACAAATGGAAGCCTACTCACCAGTTTGGCCAAGAAGATTTACAATCAGGCAGCCAATCAGTAGAGATGAAACAGACTTCCGCTGTTTGCTGTAGGAGACCATGTCTTATTTCACGACCAGCACGGTTTTGGGCAGAAAAACTAAGCTCTTCAACATCTGGTCTGGGCTGTTTGAGATAGTCAAGAAAACTGGCATGGATGTCTACACTATTAAGGAACCTGCGGGGGGTCAGATTATCAACTGAGTTCATGCAAAGTTCCTTTGAGCATATAAGCAGTAAGAGCATATCATCTAGTCAAAGGGTGGGGTAATGTTGGGAAGTTAATATGAAAGGACGATATGTTACACATACCGGTGGGTTGGAGTGGGAATTGAGATGAGTCTTAAGATTGATGGAAAAGGTATATGGATATTAAACAATAGAAATGTTGACTATTTAACGAATCAATGGAAATTACGCTGAGTTTTTATATAAATGAGAACTTCTAGAAAAGGTAAAACAAATAGGAGACTACCAAGCTGAGGATGCATCTGTCTTGGGGAACTGAGATCTAAAGAGTCATACAGAGGATTGAACAATAGGTCTTTTCCGGTGAAAATGTTGTTTCAGATAAGTCTGCGATTAGTATAAGATTAGTAAAGATTAATAGGGGCAATTGCTCCATACATAGTTTATCAAGCTTTATTGAAGTCAGTGATCTTCATATCGTCTGATTTAGTTGCTCAGTGGCTAATACCCTGTGCTAACTGAACGGCGGAATCAAGCCTTTACACCAAGAATTAACAAGGTTTTTTATAATGCATGGTTGAACTTATCACCTTTACTGAGCATTGACATGCTCAGTACATTTGTAAGTCCAGGGGAACGTCCCTTGGCTCTTGATCGGGCCATCTTCCTGTTTCCAAATAAAAAGACACCAAAGAAGATGGCGGTACCCCTCGTTACTCAGGGCGATCTTGCTCATATAGTAGATGAGTAACGGGTAACAGCTCTCCAGCTTCAGATCCCACCCCCATTTCCCACACTCACCTCAGTAGAACTATTGCAGGGAATTAGTGAAATCTGCACTAATATTGCCAAATTGAAATTAGTCAGATCTAATTTGAGTGGCAATCTGGTCAATGGCTGAATTTCAAATGGCTGTAAAGGCATGAAGAATGAGATATCAGCCAGATCACCTGACGACTCCAATTTAATCAATAAGCTGGTAGAACAAACATTTGGCGTCATCAATGAGGGTTTGGAGCCTTTTGTTGGTAATTTGGGCATTGCGGCCGATGTGTTGCCATTGACCAAATATATGTTTCAGCGACTGAGCGCAGGCGGGTTGAGCGTCCCAAACCTGTTCCCAACCAAATGGACCTGTCCCTATATTGAGTGGCCTTGGGGAATTCCCATCGCTCGTTGGCCCAAATGCTGTTATGCCAACCGTCAGAAATGTAGCTGAGTCCAGTTCAGACATTTGAGGTCAAACTGACAGAGACTCAGCCCACCACCAAATTTTGCGATGTCAGTTCTCAAGGAACAAACCCACCCATTCCCAAACAATTCGCTGGTTAGGTCAAAATTGTGGGACCTTATCCTGTCTTGTCACTACCCCAATTGACTACTATTTAATCATTGTACAAGCACTGAGAAAATTGTTGGTCAATTTTCTTACTTTCCTTCAAATAAAATTTACCAAAAAAACTAAATTTATTTATTTTCTTCCAACCGCATCCCTGATGGCATTCCCCTGGTGGCCCATCAGTCGGTTCACCAGATGGGTTCTACCAGTATTCTTGGTCACTATGGCCACCTCCGTCATCAATTGGGGTCAGTGAGTCCAGTATTTTTGGCTCTATAACCCCATGATAGTTACTTTCCATCAGTAGTACATGGGGATCTTGTGGTCATATGCCCACCAATTGCAAGAGAGAATCCGCCTCCTTATCACCCCGGTTGAGATGGCACCATATGCTGAGGATCTTGTTGAGACTATCTCAGTGATCCCACCCCCTGCAGCAAGGCCCCCTAGTTCAGGAGTGGGTTCAGTGTGGTTCATTATTGGGATCATTCTCACCATGTTGTTACACTAACACTCCATCATCTCCCATTGCCCGGCTCCATACCAAGTCATTTGGTCAGTAATGCCTCTGGCATTCTGGCTTGCTTTTTGGGTGCTTACGCATACCAACTGGCAGGCTGGTCTAAACTTCTACTGCCATTTCCATGACAACGTTGATCCAATGTACACTGCTAGCCTTATTGATAGGAAAAAAAATCCTCATCTCTATCTCCTTCTTCCCCAAACCGCTGATGCTCCAACCCCTTTTTTGTCCATATTTGCCTACCACCTGAAGAAACCAGTGTCAGAAAAATTTTTCCAATACTCTTCTTCTCTTAATATGGATGTTTAGGCTCACTCTGGGGCACCATATCAGGTTCTCTATTAGTATCCCTTTGTTTGGCACGTTTCAAATAAAGATGTGTGGAGAACCCCCCTCAGGGTTGGTCACCACTAGTACTAAAAACGAGATTAGCATTGTATCCATGCAACCACAGCAGCCAAGGGCCATTAGAACAACAGGAGCATTCAGAGCAGCATCCACACATTTAAAAGCTTGCCAGAGCTCAATGAAAATGTGAGCAATAAGCCCAGAATATCCCAGAGGATCAAGGAATTGGACTATGCTGGGACTGAAATGAAGCAGCAGATGTTTAATTGCATTTATGAAAACTTGAATTGATATAATTCAAGTCCCAAACAAAATCTCAAATCCCCTGTTAGAAATTCAGAGAAATGTAATACAATCTGCCGTAGTTGTACAGATGCTAACACCCACAGATACAATGGGAGAGCGATATGACAATTGCTGGCCCAAGAAAATATAAATAACTAATGAATGGGGACCAAGAGCTAGAGAACCACAAACAATATTACTAATCAGAATCCTTCCACTATTTAACCTTTAAAATCTTAGCTTATAGAATCGTTCTACAGCTACCAACTAAACAAATATTTTTACCTTTCGTTAGCCATCTTTATGATCATCTTCTAGGCCACTTTATGTCCCATACTCCCAGCTTCTCAGTTTCTTAAATTTCCACCATATTCATAACATCATTGAGTGTTTCAGCGGAGTTCCCATATTCTGGCCGGGTTTGAATCACTTAAGGTTGACTAATCTCAAATCATATTTAATCACTATATATACTCTAAACTTAATTATAGCAGATAACCAATGATACGCCATCAATATTTTAGTCTTATCATCCATTCATATCAAATTTTTTGACATTACTCCCCTTGACTGAATGATAAGGCTATGGACCCACTTCTTCTAACACCTTCCTTAATGTTCCCTGTTTCCCGAATGCAACTGGCCCCAAACCCAGGAAGATCTGCTTAGACTATGGTGTGACGGAGACGTGGGTGACCCTGTCCAAATTCCAGTACCTGAGCTCTCACTTACTCTTAGTCACAGGGCGGTGCCTAAGGTACCATGACTGTATTGACTCAGAATGAGATGCTTCCTGAGTTCTTTGGTTATATTGTCATCCTTGAATTCCCCCTTTGGCGATCTTATGGTGAAGCTGCGCTGGGGTGGAGAGAGGAGCAATGGACCTTCATTTGGCAAAGAAGTGCGGCTCTTTACAAATGGCTTCAGCCATCTAGTTCTTTTATCTATTGCCAAGACACATCCAGCGGTGCTATCATTCTACCTGATGCTAGGCTTCAAATAAAGGATGTTAGATAGCTGGTCTGGGCATTTCTCTCACATTATTCATCACTTCCGCTCACTAAGGGTGAACTTGCAGTATGAATGGATGAACTGTATGCGTACTGGGTTTTCCTCTGAATTAAAAGCACTGGACTTCACGATCCAACCTGATATCTCCCTAATGGCGCTCCTTGGTAACATGATAATATCATCCCACACAGGAGAGTTGGATTCAGTGATGGAGCAACATCAAGTGGTGCTGGATTGGTTCTGTAAGGCCTATTTTTCGTCCACCCCCTTCTCACAAGCCATATCTCAGTCTGGATGATTTCCTAGTGGATGTCTGGCGCTCAACGCATCCTTTTCCCCTAGAGCCAGAACCCAACTTTTTGTTTTCTAGCTGCTCCATCTATTTCCCACTAATTAAGTAATCCTTATTACTCCAAGGCCATAAGCAGATGTAGTTGCGGGCTTTGCTCCTGGTGTCTCAGGAGTGCTTTCATTTTTAACACCTGGATGCCCTGCCACTTCTCAAACCTTTTCCCCTTCCGCTGGTGATATGACTTCCTCTTCTGCCAACCCCTAGAGGATCCAGATAGTATGAACCTCCCTCAGGACGGTAGAAGAAAAAGAAGTGTGCATCCTGCCAAAAGAAGTGGAGGTGGCAAAGCGATTGTGTGACATTTTGATGCTTGGTATTTTGCTTCTCTAAATAAATGCGATAATATCCTATCAGGACCTATGTTCATATTCATTTATATTTTTTATTAAAATTGAGATTTTATTGTTTTATTATTTGTATATTATCAATTTTCTATTGGTTATATGCCCAAAAAAACTTATTATGCTCATAGTTAATAATCTGGCCACTCACTTTGATCTTGATGAAGTAGGCATTGGCACCCTTTTCATTACATCAAAAGGTTCAATTCATATACTAGCTAGCTTATTCTGCTATATGAACCCGTGCTGGTCATGGAACAGGGCACTCTCCTATCACAAAGTGAGGAATTGTTCTATGTCTTAGTTGATCAGTAGCATGATCTTTAATCTTCTTATCTATACTGGTGAGTAAGCTTAAGTCTGGAGTTAGATTAGCCTCAATGTCAAAGCTATCAAATGAAGTTGTGGATCAACTCCATTAGTATTCTATAAAAAGCATTGAAGCAGTGCAGGCAGGGCTTGGCTCATTCTATAAAGCAGTTGGAAAGGATTCTTTCCAGTCATGAGTAATAACTAATGTTATAGGCAATACGGCGGTAGAGAGGGGTACTCCAATACAATGGTCTATCTTCCACCAGCTTCCTGGGTATGTTCACTAGTGTTCTGTTCACCTGCTCAACCATTCCATTATTTTCAAGATGGTATGAGGTTATTATTACCAATTAGATGGCCATCTTTTTATTTTACGTGAGGGAGAATATGTGAGGTGAAGTTAGTACTTTTGTCAGGGAGTATGAACTGTGGGTAACTATGCCGTTGAATTATGTAATCTAGTATGAATTTGGCAATGGTGACCGCTCCCTATCTCTGATTGCACACGCCTCTACCCACATTATCAAATGATCTATTGCTACAATGATATACTTAGAGCAATTTTTGCCCAGCAGCAAGGGTCCGACAACATCAATGGATACCATATGACAAGCAAAACGGGGCTTCACCAGCTGATAGGAGGTTATCTGACATAAAAGGTTGTTTCTACTTTGCATTTGTGACAGTTGAAGATTGTTTCAAGGACTTCAGAGAGAATAATTATCCAAAAATAGTGCAGTCACAGGAACTCCATTATTTTATGTACCCTTCAATGATCTACTCCATGTGAAGGTTCAAAATAACGTCCAGCTGAGTAGAGGGTCTTGGAAAATTCAGCATAACCCCACTAACCTTCTTGTATAGCTCACCATTTTCAAGAAAATACCAGCTCTCATTCTGTCCAATGTCAGAATAACTTGAGGTGGTTTGTTAGCACATTTACTAATGATCATTTTTTCATACATAAATTCGCCCAAATCTGCCATCACGGCGACCATTGGTAGCTGGGATAGACAGTAGTCATTCTGATGCTTTGCACTAGGATGGTGAATTAATTTAAAATTGTAGTCTTGAAGATTAAATGACTGTCGTGAAAGGCGTACCTCTGGCTCCAAGAGATTCTGAAGCCAACACAATGAAGCATGGTCAGTCATGACCTTAAACTTCACTCCATGAAGGTACACATGATACTGCTTATAATCTAAATAACAGTTAAGCACTCTCACTTGGTCACCCTATACCCTCGCTCATGACAGTTCAAACTTCTGATACAATAAGTGACAGGATGCTCCACCCCCTCGTTGTTCCATTGGGCTAGTACCGCCCTGGTGGCAGAAACTGTCATGGAAACTGGAGCGCAGGAGGGCGCTGGGGAGAAAACCCAGGCCAAAGGTGTGACAACAAGGGTAAGTGACCCAACAAAATAAAGAGACGTCCTTAACGGTCAGTATTATGTTTCCATTTAAATCTGTGGAGCAAAACGCACATCAAACTGGCCACAACCATCAGGGACAAGAGCTGTGGGAGTTGGGAAGAAAGCGTAAAATTTAGGGCAAATGACAGCAAAATTTAAGAGGCGAAGCTGATTGAATAGGTGGTGGAGTAGCTGGAGGGATCACGTGCACAGTAGGGGCAAACCGGAGTGGAAAACGGACTTCATCCATTGCAAAATTTTGGAGAGGTGTATTTTTTTGTTGATAACCAAGTTTCAAGAAACTTGCCCAAAAAACCTAAACTTTATTATATTGATCAGAGTGTCTGATAAAAGCAAAGCCTTTTTCAGCTTTAGACTTAATTTAATAAAAACTGATTCACAAAGCATCCAAATGATTATTAAAATATGATCTGAGCAACAAATTCTTAGTTCTTCAATAAAGTTAATTTTTTTAATTCAGCCAAATTCTGTAACCTCATATCATGTAATCTTCTTGGTTTTAGACTCGATTCCCGCCTAGTTTTTCGCCTCAGTTGGGCCATTTTCCTCGTCCTGGATGGCAAAGCCAAAACCCATTTTCTGTCAATGAGCTTTTAGAGGTCATCAGCGACCCTTAAGGGTCCTGGTATTTTCCCCAAGGGCTTGTTGGACTTGGCTTTGAAGGGGCGGTTAATTCCAGGAATATGTCACTGGCTGTGACATCACCCTCCACTCTTGTAAAATGTTCTACACCACCTGAGGAGACATTAGCTAAGGCGGAAAACTTGTTGGGAGTAGGTAGCTTCATGGCGGCTAAGGAGGCTTGGGTGGCTGAACCTGCGGCATCTGGGAATTTTGAGTGGAAGTCATGAATTAGGTCCTGAGAATTGGTCATGTCTTGATAGAATACACAGCTGTTCTCTGTCTCATCATATCATTTCCAGGACACCAAGTATCGCAGGCGGCATCAGGATAAGCGAGTAGCAAGAATGGCATCAATATCATAATGGGGTTCACCATTCACTATGACAGTTTGGGGAGAGGTGGCATGGGACCATAGAAGGGGGTCAGGAGGTATTCATTTAAGGTGCTGAACAATTTGATTGAGGGGTTAAGTCAACCTGGTATGCTGATGAGCCAACTTTCTTGAGGATCTTGAAGGGTTCAACATGCTTGGAACCTAACTTTTGGCAGGGTTGCTTCAGGTGGAGATTCTTGACGTTGACCATAACCAAGTCACCAGGCTTATACTCAGGTCCTTCAAGGCGCTTTAAATCAGCATATGCTTTGTAGATCCTCACCGCATCAACGAGATGGTCCTTCACTGCCTGAAGTATGTTCATGAGCTCTTTAGCGCACTCATTGGCAGCAATGACGGTGGACTTAGTACGCAAACTTAGGTTGAAGCTGAGGTTGTAAACCATAGTTTTCAAAAAATGGGGAAGTTACTGTAGAGGTATGAGTAAGGTTATTATAAGCGAATTGCGCCAGTGGGAGTGAGAGGACCAATTGTTCTGTCCAAAATTGGAATAACTACGCAATAATTGCTCCAAACCTTGGTTCATCCTCTCCATATGTCCATCTGACTGGGGGTGGAAGGCTGTGGAGCGGCAGGGGCAGATGCTGAGGATGAAAAGAAGGGCTTCCCAGAACTGAGCGGTAATTTTGGGCCCCAATCGCTGATAATCTCCTTGTGGAGACCATGTAAGCAAAAGATGTGATCTATAAAGAGGCAGACTGTCTCGACTGAAATAATGGTGGTGTTGCAGGGGATGAAGTGGCCATCTTTGTGAATTGGTCCACCACAACCATTATTGAATTTTAACCCTGGGTCAAGGGGAGTTTTACAATAAAATTGACAGACACTGATGTCTAGGGCTCTTAGCAGCTTGGAGGAGAACAAGCAATCCAGCACTCTTTAGGTAGCTCATCTTTGACCGGTTACATGTCAAGCAGGATTATGTGAATTCTGCCACATATGTGGAAATACCCTTCCAACTGTAGGAGCGGTGGACCAGCACAAGCGTCTTGTCCTTTCCAAGGTGGCCAGCAGTTGGAGGGTCATGAGCTTCATGAATCACTTCCTCACACAGTGGTCCAGGCGGTACCCACCACTTGCCTTGATGGAGGATGACCCCAACCAGCAACTGGTACCTTTGTCCATGAGTTCGCCTTTTCTATGACAAGCCTGCTTAATCTTATCTTAGTCAGCTGACAGAGATTGGGACAACATAACACAGGCAGGGGTGTCAGCAACCCCTTCCAAAGGTTCCATCATAAGCAGAGTAGGGGGGTTGGACAGTGGACTATTTTTCACCTGTTCCAGATTGATCAACACCTGGGTATTGTGGGCGTCAAAATGTGCTGGGTTAGGTGCTAGGGCAGGGTTCCAGGATAGAGAATCAGGTAACATGTTATGGGTGGCCTTAATGAAGTCATATTGGGAATCAAACACTTCCAGGATTTCTAACCACCGGGACTGGTGAGGGGATAGCTTCTGAGGCATAGTAATACATCAACGCCTTGTGGCTAGTACGGACAGTAAATGGCCACTAAGACCCATAATATTGGTAGCGCCAGTATTGTACTGCCTCAACAACTGGAAGGAGTTACTTTTTATATATTACATAGTTGAGCTGCAACAGGGTCATTTTCTTAGAAAAGTAATCAACAGGCCGTTCAACTCCATCCTCCCCCTCTTTCAGCAGAGCAGTTCCCACCACAAAGTTGGAAGCGTCAGTGGCGATGATAAAGGGGCAGCTGGAGTCTGCGTGTACCAACACTGGGCTGGACTATAGTATGGACTTGATGGCGTGGAAAACGGCGTTGTGTTAATTAATCCAATTGAAAATCTTCTTCCTTTAAGCGATGTAGAGTGGGGCGGAAACTTCTGAGAGCTGGGGGAGAACTTCTTAAGGAAATTTACATGTCCCAAGGAAGCTGCGTAACTCCATTAGAGATGAGGGAGTAACCCAATTTTGGATGGCTTCTTCCTTATCCTTAAAATTATGTGGCCATGGGAGAAGATAATTTTTCCTAAGAACTCAACCTTAGGTTGGTGGAACTCGAACTTGAAAGCCTTAATTGTAAGGTTTACCTGTGAAAGTCTCTCCATGACAGACATAAGGTGCCGGGCGTGATTCTGCATCTAGGGCTAAGACCAATTCTTGTCCATGTATGAAATCGCGCAAGTTCCCATAAGGTCTCCCAAGGCAACATCAATGAGCCTCTGAAAGCAGGCGGGGGCGTTCTTCAAACCAAACGGCATAACCATGAACTGGTAGATACCTTTTTGAGTACAAAAAGCAGTCAATCACTCCTGGCCTTCTTTAATGCGGATCTGGTTGAAAGAGTTGAGGCAGTTGAGTTTGCTGATCACCCTAGCCTTCTCCATGTAACATTCAATCTGTTGCTCCAGAGAAAGTGGATGGGGGCCAGACACTGTCACGCTGTTCAGATTGTCATAATCAATGCAGGGACGAAGTGAGCCATCAGACTACTCTAAAAACAGGAGGGGGAGCACACCGATGAGGTTTTCTTAAAGATTTGACCCTTAGAGAGCATGTCGTCTACCCAAGCATCCAAGGCAGCCTCCTCCCTCAGGGAAGAGGAGTTAATTAAGAGGATATCTTGACGAGGTCCATGGTCAACTTAAACTCAAAGTCAAACTTGGTGTGCTCAGGGACTGGGCGGGCCTTCGTGGGATCATACAGATTAGCATATCCGCGAATGCATTCATGCAGAGTAAGTGTTGGGGTCAGGGCGTCATTAGGTTGAATATAGGCTTGCCTACCTTAGGAGAGGGGCCAATTTTCTGGTGAGCACCATGGCGCTTTCATCAAAGCAAGAGATGGTAACTGTGACTCCACCAAGTAATTTGCGTGCATGGTAGAGTCCAGGAGGTTAGTGGCGATGTCAAATTGGCATCACCAGACAACCCCCAGAATTATGGGGTTTATGAGGTTCTTTATTGAGTAGAAGCTCTAAAAAGTATCCATCACCTGCAATGAAAGGAACAGGTGTTAACACGCAATAACTTGGAACTATTTGAGATGCACCATCCTTCACAATCCGACCAAAACCCAGGGGCAGCTCCAGGGTCTCCAACAACTCTTGGCGGATAAAGTTTTCAAAGGGCGCTAGTGTCCACTAAAGTGAGCGCTTGTAAGATATTCCCCACAGAAGAAAAAGTAGCCATTAATAAGAATTTAGCAGAGGAGGGATTTATTTCCCTCAGAGCCAATGGAGGAAGGATACTCCGAGCCCAGAGGACGGAGTAAAGGTGAGAGTATCACCTGAGAATTTCATAGCATATGACTTCACTTTGTTAGTAAGTTGTCCTCTGGACTTAAATGGTGTGGGGTAGCTTAATGCTCTATGTTTGGCAGGAGGAAAATCTTTTTCACATGAGACAATACCAGTCAGGATAGCCAAGCTTTTGGTGGGGTCAGCCACGGCTAGCTCTTCTTCAATCATTCTCTCATGGATCTCTACTCGCTTCTGGATGGAATTCACCACGAGAGGGACTTTGGAGTGATGGGAAAGAGTTGTATGACAGGGCCAATTAGAACGACAGATTGGACAGAAGGCATAGGTTTTTAAAATGGCAACGGTGGTTCCGTGGCTAGGAGGAAGTGAATGCTCTGAATCAAATGACTTAGAATTACTAACCTCCCTACTTTTGAGGACAAAAGCGAGAGGTACTCCTTGGAGTGTGGTGGTCAAGAGCATTAGTGAGGGGACCCTCACCTATGACGGAGGTTTAAGTCTCACCTTCCAGCGAGCTCACTGCTAGTCTTAAGCACTAGAGAAGACGGAAGAAAAAATTCTAGAATCAGGTAGGAAGTGTCCATAACGGCCAGTGTCTCAGCTGAATATGTTAGCACATGATTGGAGACATGGTGGTGCCCCACAGGTATGGTGTTGTCAAGTTCTAAGATCTTAAGTTCAGCGTTACTTTTTAGGCTTGGTGGCACTGAAGCTGATAGACAGCAGGGATGCAAGGATAAAGCACGTCCCAGATAAGGAGGGGGAGGGTTATCCCATATGCCAAGGGCAGCAATGTATTATCTATGGACTTACAGAGAAGGGCCATTTTCATCTTTCTAAGAGATTCCAAACTCGATGCTCACTCTTGAAACAGGCGCAAGTATTGAGCTTTAGTTAGGTCTCCTTGGGACAAGTGTACATAGGATTTATAGTCCTCAAGGGTATTAGGGGAAACTCGCGTGGCTTGACAAAGGTTTCCAACGCTGAGAGAGAATCCAGGAGGGATCTATTTTTTTACCCGTGAATAGTAACCATTGGTGAGCTTCCTCTGCAATCTCATGGAGCAGCAGCTGGAGAAGGAGGACGTCAGCTAAATCCTTTCCTTGAGACTTCTGGCGGGCCCTAAGGTGGATAATGTGTTAAAGTTCACAATTTAAAATTTTGGATTGGATGAATAGTGAAGAGTGAGACTGGTAGTGGAAGTTACTGCACATTGCATTAGCAACTTCAGGAGGGGAGCCGCGCAACACCCTCAGCATACCCTTTGAAGAAGGTAACAGCCAAGGCTATAAGGGATACAAAAGTACAAATCCAGTGGACCGCTTCAACAGGTGACAACTCTGAGAGGGTTGGGCTAACTCTAGCCACCCAACATTAGATTAAGCTCACAAAAATCCAGGCTTTTTCTAAGGTAATCTCAGGGGAACTGGAACGCAGGAGGTCTCTGAGGGGAAAGACCCAGGCCAAAGGTGTGACAACAAGGCCAAGTGACTCAAAAAATGAAGAGACGTCCTAAACGGTCAGTATTATGTTTCCATATAAATCTTTGGAGCAAAACGCACACCAAACTGGCCACAACCATCAGGGACAAGAGGCCCTGGGAGCTGGGAAGGGTGGCTTAAAATCAAAGGCAAAAGCCAGAAAAATAGGAGGAGGCGGAGTCAGTGGATATGTTGCAGAATGGGTGAAGGGCTCACATACAGCAGTGGGTGAAAACCAGAGCAGAAAACGAACTCCAGTCATCACAGAACTTCGGAGAGGTATATTTTTGTTAAAGAAACAAAAATTATACAGGAAACTGGCCCAAGATTTCTAGACTTTATTAGGGTAATTTGAATTTCTGAGAAAAGCAAAGCCTTTCTCATCTTTGGACTAAATTTATAGGGGGTTGATTTATGAAGATTTCAGTGGTTATTGAAATCTGATATGAGCTACAAATTCGTCGTTTTTCAACAAAATCAAAATATTCGTCTTGGCTAGATTTCATAATCTTGTATCATGTAATTTTCTGGGTTTTATGTTTTATTCCAGCTGGTTTCGCCTTAGATGTGCCGTTTTCCTCAGCCCTGTCTGGAAAAGCTAAAACCCATTTTCTGTCAATGACCTTTAGGAGGTCATCAGCGACCTTTAAGTGTTCTGGTCTTTGCCCCAAGGGCTTGTTGGACTTGACTTTGGAGGGACGGTTAAATCCAGAAAATATCAAATGCTGTGACAGAAATGGAGGCATCCATCTAGATGATAAAATACTTCTTGAAGCTCAACTTTTGCAATACCAGTGTGCTATTCAACGCTTTCTGTAGTGCCTTAAAGGAACTTTGGCGACATTCATCCATTTGAATGTTGCGTCCTTCTTCAGAAGCTCGAAGAGTGGGGCCTTGATACTACTAAAGTGGTAATGAAGCGTTGGTAGTACCTGACCATGCCTAGAAACAATTGAATGCCCTGCTTAGTACTTAGTTAGGCCATATTTCTGATAGATGCTACCTTGGCTTGTTGTGGCCTAAGTCCCTTTGAGTCCACCATCAACCCACCATAATCTAATTGCTCTTTAAAGAAGTGGCATTTTTGTGGTTTAACCTTTATGTTGTCCTTAAAAGCTGGCATAATACCTCTTCCAAATGAGATGCTCTGAAACCATTCCTAAAGAACGTTGATGTCATCAACTTAGACAAGGATGCATGACAACTTAAGATCCGCCAGAATAGTGTCCATAGACAGTTGGAATGTATCTGGGGCGTTGCATAGCCCTTGAAGCATATGAATGGGCTGGAATAACCCTTTGAACGTGATCATGACGCATTTCTCCTATTCCACCACAGGTAGATTAATTGGCCAATATCCTGTCATTGGGTCCATGGCTAAAAAGTAGCAAGCTCCCCCTGAATGATCTAAAGCATCATCAATTTAAAAAGCGGGCACATATATTTCTTGGTGATGCTGTTTGACTTTTGGTAGTAAATCAATACTAAGTTATTGACATCCTACTCTTCAACAATTGGTATGGCAAAATAATGACTCTTGGATGACTACGGCATTCCCTGCTCTAGCAGCTTCCTTATGTCCTCAGACACTACATCCTCTGCAGCCCTTGAGTGGCGGATTGGCTGGGACCAAATAGGAAGGTGATCCTATGTGTCCATCCAAAGAACATCTCCATGAGCGCATCCCAAATCATGATCATTGGTCACAAAAATCTCCTTTTACTTCCCGATTAATCCAGTACTCAGTCTTTCTGCTCTTCCAATAACCCTGCTGGAGCTTCTTGTGGAACCACTACCATTATGCTATTAAGCTGCCTAGTGGGAAGACCAAATATGTAAAGTAAACCAAATTTGTGAACCTGTGAGACCTCATTGACAGGAGTCAGATGCAAATATGCACCATCTGATGTTGGCGGACCTTCAACAACCCTTTCTGCAGGTTGGCTAGCAGCACTTTGATTTCCCCTTGTCCAGTTAGTATAATTTTTGGGCCACGTGGGGTTCAAGGTGACATTTTTGATAGGGTCCCAGGAACTCCCCATAAATCCCTCTGTGTATCTTGATCTCATGATCTGTCCCCACAAAAACTTGATGGTCAGAGAGTATCATCACAGCGGCTGTGGATCAGATTGGTGAACCCTGATACTCATATATCTGATGAGAGAGGACTCTAGTTCTATTTCTCAAACTCTGGTAGTTGTTGGGATTAACTTCATCACAGCATTTAAGATTAACTTGCCCCACACTGATAGAATCCTTTGACACTCCACTTGAGTTGAAGCAAACCAGAACCCTATGACCCAGGATCTTGTTTGCCTCTTCCACTATATCAACCAGTACACCAAAATGGCGCATGAAATCTGCTCCTATCAGTCTTCCGTAGTTGTTATTCAGCATAAATTTGCCAGTATGGAGACAGCAATTAACACAACTCACAGTGGTAGCTCACTATACGCTCCTTCTGAAATGATGCATTCCGCCTCAGCGGTTACATACGCCATCTGATGCTCCACATCAGGTTTCAGTGCTGTCTTAGCCATCAACTTGGTCAATACAACGTTTACTGGTGCGCCAGTATCTATAATCGCATGCACTTTGGTTTTTAGAACAAAAATATCACAATATTTGCACTCTAAATAAGAGAAACCTTGGTTATTCAACATATGAATATCCAAGGAATCGTTTTTCTTGAGGAACTATATATTGCCCAATCCAACTTTTGGGTATTCTTTTATAATCACTTCTACCAGGATGGAAAATTTCACTCCTTTCAGTGATGGCGTAAGAGGAGGGTTGAGGTTCTTCAGATGAGGCTTGCTCCAGAATCTGACAGGCATAGGCTTTTGGAATCCCATGATGGCCCTCCTTCACCACAGCCTTTTTGGCTTGCAAATGGATGATCATGCGTAAGTCATTGGAAAATTGTTGATAGAGCAGCTTGTCCGCAGGATTACATGGTCTGGCGGAAATCATCCTATTATGTTCAGATGAGACAATTTGAATTAGACTGTCAGAAGTAGAGAGTTCATTCTCTACTAAACTTGAGCCTTTCCTTGGTCATATTGGTCTGTCTGTACGACGTGGACCTGCCAGTTAGTGGCAGTTTAAGGCAATATGAATTAGAAGACCACATGCATAACATGTTATTCCAAAGGCATCATGTCGCCAATTATCATGAAATGGCTTAAATCGAGGGTTGATCAAGAGATCAAATTTTGACTGAGGGTTAAACAATGGGTGAGGGCAACTAAAAAATTTATATGAAAGATGAGGATTAATTTTGTGGATTATGGTCTGATCATTAGAAATGCTCTAAGAAAAGAACCCCAGAGGCAGTCATGAAGGCTTCCGCTCTGAATTAGGAAGACTAAATATGGCAGCTAGTCAATGCAAGTAATTAATAGTTTTAATCAAAGGGACATTTTTTGTAGAACTGGAGCCATTGCGTTGAAAAGCTCCCAGTGTGATTTCACCACTGCGGGCATTGCAATTCTGACATTGGCCTCAGACAACGTTCCACCCCAACTAAGACGTGTGCTTCAGAAGTAAATTGATTGGAAAATCTCATCAAGGTCTCATTCCGCTGAAACCTGATGGTCAAGAAATGCCTTTTGCTGAGTAATCTTATCTACCCCCTCCCAAACAAGCATTTCACCATTTTTTTGACTTCCAGGTAGGTGACAAAACTGTCTGTCAGGATTTTAACCAGATGAATGCTTCCAATAGTATCTGAACTAGGGGTTTTGGTTGGTCAGACTTAATTGCTGGCTTATAGCTTAGTTAATACTACATGACATTATATATTTAATCGAGTTTATGTTTGACAGAAGCTGCTTTACTGTCAAAATGCTATCTGAATATCAAGTAGGAGTTTCGGCGGAAAGCTGATGAATCCATTATAAATCATCCAAAATAGTTCTGCCAACTAATTTGGAGCACCAGAAATTCATGCTGAGGATTCTCAAATTCCTATTTATTTACAAATTTATATACAATCGACTAGCGACTTATGCTGAGGATGGATTGACTTAATTTAATATTCTGTGATCAGATGAGCGGATCTGGAGGTAATCGCAATGAAGTATTAATGAATGAAGTTATGATCTAATAGAGTTTTGGAATAAAAAGGCCGGATGGTTTTCCAGTAGTTGATTGGCCAAAGAGTACTTGGGCGCGGGAGCCCTGAAAGTAGTATAAATAGTCATTTATTCTCTCCTAACAAACATCTCTCGTTTGCCCATCTTTCCTGTTTGTTTGACGTATCTTAGTGCAACTTGATTGGGAAGATGGGATAGGAGATCCCCAATATGTGCAGGTGATCACGCCTGGAGTGGCCAGCGCTGCCAGCTCCCATGCCTCCTCTCTATGAGGAACCAGTGGGAATCTGGCCAGCTGGCTATCAGCGGATGTGCTGATGGGCCGCCAACCCTAGAAGGGTGCAGCGTAGGAGTTTCCATAGCCACCCAAGAAGGGGGATGGACTCACTGGTAAATGCCCATATGTGATAATGAAGGGTTTCGAGGGTGTGGCAGTGCAGAAGTGCCTGAGCTGCCCAGGAAGGGGGCAGGACTTGCCAAAGCACACGCTGAAGATGCCAGAAACTAAAGGCGAAGCCGTTGGTGGTTAGTTGGTGGGTTGGACGCAGAACTTGTAGGGGTTGGTATGCCAATGAAGGTAAACAGCAAAGAGCCACCAGTTTTCAAACTGGTTAGCCTGGCACACTAGCGGATCCCAGGGTCAATTTCGCAACACTGTCTTCCAACTTTCATGTAGGAGACGGAGCTGTCTTTCAAGTAGCATGTAACCTAGTCAGCGCTCTTAACATCTAAGGTGGAGATCAACAACTTTGCCCTATGACGGTCTGAAGCTCCCTCTGTAGAAAATTCAAAACTTATGAAAACCCTATTCATGTTCCCATCCTGATATAATGGGGGAAACTTATCAATGCACCCGCCTAACCATGCTCAAAACTATGAGTGCTCAAGGTGAACTGGGGCACTTGCTGTTGGTACAACTTGACCCTTGACGAGGGAGGACGCGGAATGGAGAGTGGAACTTGGCTTATCCTTCAGTATGGGTGCAGCCTAGGCTTCCTTAGTTGGCAACACCGCAAACACGTTAGTAACTCCTTCTGATGAGGTGGAATCATTTAAAGACTTACTATTGGAAAAAGACTTCCACAGCCTACTTGAGTGGCGAAGAGCTCCTCTGCCACTCTCTTAGCTACTACCTTATCACGGAACCCTTGCTCTTCTGTTGTCCACTTGCTGGTCTCTAGGTCTGCATCAGAAATTACAGTAGGAAGGTTCTTTATCTAATCTCCACTTAACTGTGCTGTAGCCAGGTGACCATGATGCTGATAAGATCCTATAAAACAAGTTCTGCAAGTCAAGGTTATGAAGCTGCCCAGACAATGCTGCAATCTGATCCACCAGGGCTATATGATCACAACGCAGCTCATTGTTGGTTCAGCACAATGTGTCCAGGACAATTAAAGTTTGGCATACTGCAATGACGCAAAAGCTGAGTATGGTTTACTATCAGCTTAAGATATATCTGCCTTGATACAGAAAGACTAACAGTCTTTGGAATTGAATCAGTGGGCTTCTGGTAGTGGACAACACTGTTGAAACTTCAGCGTAATTACAATCCACTAAAACTTGTATAGGAACTAACACCCACTGATACAATGGAAGAGCGATATGACAATTGCCATCCCTCAAAAAATATAATAAACCAATGACCTTTGACCAAGACCTCTTTAAGAACCACAATCTTATATATTTAGTAAGAACCTTCTACTGTTCAACCTTCAGAAACCTAGCTTGTAGAATCGCTCTACAGCTACCAACTAAACAAATCTCTCTTTTCTCTAAGTTTACCATCTTATGATCATCTTCTCAGCCAATTTCCAGCCCATCTTCTCAGCCTATCAGCTCTTTTTTATTTAACTAAGGCAATCTGACCAAGCGATAGACAATAACAAAACTGAAACATCAAAACTAAACCAACTAAAAATAAAAAATGAATTGACCGCCCTTTTTGGTCAGAGAGACACAAAAATAAATGAGAAAATTACCTACCAGGTGGCATAGCGGCGAGCTGCTTATACCATCATGGCGGAGGGGGAGGGGGGATTGGGCTGATTACCATCAGGATCAGCATTGTAGAGGAGGATCAATGCTGAGAGCAAGGGGGTTGGGGCATCCGTGGTATGAGGGTTGAGGTGGAGTAGATAGTTGTTGATATTGACAATTTGGTCCTGTATCAAAGTCTCTATGAGTTTGGCAACATGGCGTTCATCCTGGATGCAGGCGTCAAGAAGTTGTTCTGATTTTTCAGTATTGGATCTTGTGGTGCATATGGATAGGGAAAAATCTGTTAGTTCCACAATATGCTTGACAGTGGTGGTGGCAGTTTCATAGAGGCATCGGATTTCCTTTTTGTGGTAGGAGGAAAATTGAAGGGGAACAAGGGGGTGCAGCCCTTTTTTAGATTCTGTGGCAGATTTTGAACATGGTTTACAAAAACGGGGATTATTGAGTGAGGCCACTGTGACCTCAGCCTGCTGGTGGTCGCTTTGGAAAAAGTTTTTGGGTTTTGGGGACATATCAGTTGGTCAGGGTTGAGGTATCAAAGTCTAAATTCAAATAAGGTGTTAAATCAGTTGGATAACTCAGTGGTGGGACAATTTCATCAGATTTGGTCATTTCCTCCTATAAAGTTCCAGGGATTTTGGTTGATTCAGGAAGATATGGTGTTAGGAGACTTTGGTTGGATAGATTTTGGAGTGAGAGATTTTATGGTTTGAAAAAATGGTCCAATCCTGCACCCAATTGGTTGGCATGGGTGTGCATTGGCATGCTTGGGTTTGAGGTACTAGATTTTGCTTCTGATTTGAGTGAATGGCCTGTGGGGGTGGGGCAGCTAAAATTCTTACTCACATACTGTTGGTGTGACCTCATGGGTGGTGTTAGCTATGTTCACAGGGTGTTAATTATATTTACATGCCCTTTTGGCATGGTCCAATTTATAGCAGAGGGGGAAACTATGTTACTGTTGTCCATGTGGGCTCAAAAGAAATGGTCAGGTGGAGATGGGATATAGGCATGCGGTGAGATGTGCAGAGCCATGTTCAGTTGGTGGGGGATAATGGTGGCCATTGCTTATGTCATGGTTGGATGACATAATAGTAGGCACTGATGCTAGGGATAAGGCTGGGCGACAGGAGGCCCAGAAGATGAAGCTTCAGGCTCTCCCTGACCTAAAGCACACCTTAGATCAACGCTGGGTGCAAGCCAAGCATGCCCAGGTTGATACTAATGGGGTGCAAAACGCCCAGCCTCTTATCTCGGCCCAGGCTTTGAAACAAATGATTTACGTTTTAAATGAAAATGGTTCAATTCGCTTGGTTGGAGAGCAAGGGTTCAAGTCCCACTCCAGCTATGAGTTTTGACTTCAGGTAAAATAAGGCTTCAATCAGTTACTCAAGTGAAGGCACTTTTGGTGTATTTTACCAAAACGGATGGAAGCGTCTGTTTATTGGAGCGTCAAGGCTTGGGCGCATTTCCGCAGAACCCAAATTTCCCCAGCACATTTTAAATACATTTTTTGTGACCAACATTCCTTGTTGGTTGACTTTCTTTAATAATTTTAACCGTTATTTTGCATTTTTTTACAATGGTTCCTTGGGCGAACATGGTGGTGGACCTCTTCAGGATGGTCTCCAACTATGTGGGCCACTACCGATTATCACAATTTACACAAATTCCAGGTGCTTTCTTGGGCCGTTTAGGTCCCCTCCAGACAAAGACACCCAAGTCTACTCACTCCAAGTTACCCTCGACTATGGACACCCTGTTGATGTCTACTCAAGTTGGGAGGTTCTTACTTGTCTGTTCTCATATGTGGTGCTTTACACTCTCACCTGGGTTACCTTCTGCTCAAGCACCATTCTAGGTGCCTCATTCCCCATTCTCTTAACGGCTAGTTCCCTAGCAATGTGGGTTTGCGCTCCACATCACTTTGCTGGGAACAAGAGAGTTACAGACACTCTCTTGACAGCTTAAGGTTCCACAAGGCGTTTAGCACCACTTGGGACAATGAATTGAGGATAGAGTTTTGCCATATGTGGACAACCCTAACATCAACCTTTCATAAAGTGTTTGAGGGGAAGGTCTTAGTGGAGGTTTGAAAAGGTTACCACAAGTGTGGTATCATCTTGGGAATGTTCAGGTGGTAGTATTGGGGGGTTTTAAATTAATAGCATAGCTGCTGCTGCAGCTACATCCTCTTTGGTGAGGAATTTAATATCAAAATAGCCCTTGTAAGGGCAGAAGTTGATAAACCCTGCTGGTGCAAAGGTGCTGTTGCCATCTCAATTTATTACTTTGTCGGCATATGGGAAGAGATATTTATTTCTTGACATGGAGGCAAAAGTGAATATTGGATTGGGGTGAGGCTAGGGGTGGGCTAGGTTGGGTGGGTTTATGCAAGTTAAAGTGTTAAGTCCCTTGAAGGGACATAGTAGCCAGATGTATTTGGTGGACTGGACAAGCCAGTCCACATACAATTGCCTGCTGGGCGGTAAGAGCTAGTGGGTGGAGCATAACTGCCCCATACAGGGTCAGCAGGTGGTGGATCAGAGGAAATAAATTTGGAGATTGGTGTGGTGAGGCGGTGGTGGAAAATTGGCTTGTTTTTTCTAAAATTGCTCAAAATTGATGTTGAGCAGAAAGAATAGTATTACCAGCTATCATGTTAGTATAATAAAAAAGTTTGGAATTGAAGCATGAAAAATAAAAAAATAAAATATTATGATTTTACCCAATTATGTAACTTAAGTTTTTGGGATATGAAAACTTTCTACATTTAATTTAAGTGAGCATAATTAAATTGAAAGCTCATAATTTCCGCCATCTTTAAATTTAAATTTTTAAAGTTTAAGTTTTATATTTTATTCAGGGAAGGCTGACCAGGGGACAGACTCTTCCATTAAGTAAACTATTGAAGAAACCATCAGAAATGGTGGCACCCCAGAAAAGCAAACGCTACTCCTGTTGCCGGCTGTAATGTCAAGAAATGGAAGGGGGGTTACTTGTGTAGGGGCTTGCACCACTATTGAACACATATGAAGAAAGGGGTCTGAAGTGATGAACCAAACTGGAAACCAGAATGAGATCAACTTATGGTGACGGGATAGTAGGTACTCAAACATCCAAGCTTGAAAGTGGTCCACAAGGTGCGACTGGAAGTGGCGTATAGCTTCCTGGAGGGTGGTAGTAGAGCCTGAGATAGCATCAAAGACAAACGTGTGGATAGTCCACAAAGCAATTGCAACCACTAAAGCTCAGAGGGAAGGTTGTATAGGGGAATTCAGTGACAAGGCGAAGATGTCCTTAGGTAGGCTGAAGGGCTTTGTCTGATCCTGGCAAAAGAGACACTGAACCTCACGCCAGATTGCTTTTGATGGGGGGCACTCCTCCAGGCGGTGAACCAAAGTTCCAAACTGGTCACACGTGGCAAAAGATGAGTGTAAAGCATTAGAGCGCTTGGCAGTATGGTATACCCATTTCAAGCAGAACCACATATGGGAATGAATATGCGGCTGCAGAAGAGGGTGTG
Organism: Massospora cicadina; assembly: GCA_022478985.1. NCBI lineage: Eukaryota > Fungi > Entomophthoromycota > Entomophthoromycetes > Entomophthorales > Entomophthoraceae > Massospora > Massospora cicadina. Next base: position 218,921 of record JAKSZP010009241.1, read on the forward strand.
GGCATACTTCCAAATGGCTTTCTGGGTATTGAGGGAGTAGGGTATGTCCAACATGTCCAAGTAGTTCATCCTGGCTATGACAGGGTTCCTCATGGGTATCACATTGTTCAGAATGGCTTGTCCTTGTACTTCCTGGGTGAATCGAAGATTAGGGCACCCCCTCTGGGTGGTGTGCCCACTGATGCAATTTATTCACTCAGCACTCCACATGGAGAGGAGAACCCTTTTGAAGTGGGGTGATGTCCCATTGTGGGCCCTCAGCAGAAGGGTGTGAGGCAAGATACTTTAATAGAGAGTGGGAGTGGGTAGTATTGCTGAGGCCCAGGGCATGAGAGAAGTTGGAGTGAGCTGCGTGTGACCAGTGCTGGGATGGGAGCGTTGGGTTGTTGACTAAAGCAATCCAAGTGCCAAGTAACTCTGGCGGCGTGGGCCTCAAATTTGAGCAGGTCCATGCCACCACTATGGCGAGGGCAAAACATGACATCCAGGAGCACTGGCGGTGGGCGGCCTAACTAAAGCCACCCTTGCAGCAGGGTATATAGCGACTTGAAGAAACAAGGGGAAAAAGCGATGGCGTGGGCTACCTACCAAACTTTAGAAAGGAGCATAGAGTTGGCTAGCACTACCCTGCCTGTGAGGGAGGTTTGGCGGGCTTTGAGGGAACTATACATTTCATAACGTTGTCCAGGTTATGGTGTTCCATCACCGTTGAGGCGTACCCTCCCGCCTCCAGCCACACCCTCAAATGGCGGACTGGACCAGTGGTGGGTCTTGGCACAAAGTAGTGCGCAAGCGGGGAGTGTGGGTGAGCATGGCAAGCAAAGCTGTGAGCAAGTTTTTAAGCATGTAGAAAATGAAGCGTTGGTGACCAGAGGGCTTGGCACTGACCAAGGAGAATGATTTCTTCTTTGGAGGCGTTGAGTGCAGCATTACTTACCCTGGAATAAACCTGGATAGTAGCTTCAAGCGTGCATGCATCATGATTGTTTGACACCCCAACCACACAATCATCAGCAAACGCCAACATCTTGACTGGTGCTTAGCCTTGCACATGGACACCAGTAAGGCGGACATTCACATTGCGGAGAAGTGGGTCAAGGCTGAAGTTATACAAGAGTGAGCTTAGAGGGTCACCTTGGCGTAGGCCCTTTGAGGGTGAACTATACCCAGAGGAAGCCAGAGCCATGTACAGTTATTGTGGCAGATTCCATGAGCAACATCACCCAATTAATGAAACGATAGGGGAGGTGAAACTTGTGGAGGCAGGCTCTGAGGTAATCCCAGTTGACTCTATCATAGGCCTTCTGTTGGTCTAAAAAAACAAGTGCTCCAGAATCCGTGGATTGGCAGACGTTGGCTACAGCGTGTATGTAGTTCCAAATAGACCTTTTGGGAATGAAGCCAAATTGCTCTGGGAAAATGAGAGCAGAGGCAGCTACCCTAGGCGGTTTGTCATGATTTTAGTAAAAAGTTTAGTATCTGTGTTAGTAAGTGATATGGGACGTCAGTTGGCCAAGTCCAGCTTATCCCCTTTCTTGTACAGCATTATTGTGTAGGCCTCTTGTCATTCAGGGAGAAGGCGCATCTCTATTACAACACTGTTTCATTGAGGCAAGCAGCAAGGAGGAAAAATGTTTGAAATATTTCTTATATAATTCATAAAAAACCCCGTCTTGACCTGGGCATTTCCTGTATGGTGCACCGCAAACAGCGGACCAGAGTTCATCCCAAGAAATTAAATATATCAACTCCAAATAATGGGAAATGGTGCAGATATTTGCACTTTTGAGAAATTTGTTAGCTTCATTTGGCTGAACTGGATCAGAGCAGTACAATTTGGAGTAAAAATTTTGTACTTCAATTGCCAATAAGCTGGAGTATCTGCAATGGAGTGGTCTGGCCGCCACACCTGTGTGCAGGCCAAGCTCTGGCACGGTGCAAAGGATTTTTGAAAAAGTAAGTGGAGCACATGTCACCTGCTGTTTTATGCTTTGCCTTATACTGAACACAAACCTAATGCTTGTGATGTCTTACCAGTGCGTTGAGGCGAGCGGACACTTCTGCCCACTTATGACCCCAAGCAGGCTGTAGCCTGCCACTGGGATATAAGATTCCAGGTGGTTCACTTTTGCCAGCATGAACACAATGACTGCCAAGGCAGCCCACAAGTGACATGAGGAAATGTGGTATGCCTGGAAGATAGTGTTCGCTTTGAAGGTTGACCAGATAGAAAGTGGGTCTGCACATTTGGTGTGGTAAACTCTGGAGCTGAGGTTTCAGTGTCCACCCACAAGGAAAACCTGAGTGATGTTGTCTCGGCTGGGTAGAGTTTTCACCACTTTGGTGCCTGTGCCGCTGGTTGAGAAAAAAGAGAAGGAAACTAATACCATCCTGTGGTCAGATAAATCAGTTTTTTGTCATTATAAAGTGGGCACTTTGGGACTGAAATTTCTACAGTGTGAGAATAAGGTCAATGCAGGACATTGACCTCAGCTGGCCATTGTGCACATGGGGATGATACATGTTTGGGAGCAGCGGTGCATGAGGTGGCAGCGTATCAAACAACCCCATAGTAGCTTTTAAAATGCGAAGTTCTACATTCCTCTGCGGGGGTGTGGGTGACGTGGGCCAGTGGTCGGTGGCTGGGTTGGTCCAGCAGTTTATGTTGCCTACAGCAAGTGGGTCAGGGGGAAGCAGGAGAGAATTAATGGCTGAGAAGAATTCCTGATGAGCTCGTGCACAGTTTGGGGCATAAAGTGTTAATGACAGCGTGCACTTTGTCATCCCACAAAAAGGATTCAGCAAGGATGCAGCTGTCTAGGTACAATATTGACAAAATAAATTTTAAATTATGAGTCACTTGAATAAGCACCCCACAGTGCAGTGACCAAAAGGAAAAGGAAAGGAGTAGCATGGTTGCCCATGTGTCCTCTGCACTGTGCAGACAGTGGGTTTGCTGAATGGCCAGGATGTCCATGGGTAAATTATTTTATAAAAAACTCAGTTTCCTAGCCCAGGACGGTGATGCCTTGAGTCCAGAGATGTTCAACGTCCCTAAAGTAAAGGCTCCCCCCATCACACCTTGGGTGTGAGTGGAAGGGCACCTGTTCCCTTCAGCCTTCTCTTTTTCAGCACATCGCTGTATGACAGCATGGGTATTCTGTGCTATGGTGTATGGTTCATTATGAATAGCTTTAGCAGTGGGGTTGATGTTGACCTTTGCCTTCTGTTTATTCCCCCCTTGGAATTTTTTTCAGTGTAGTGTGCACCTGTGATCACTATCGCATGTTAACAAGATTTCAGAAGGTAGATTGGTGGGCAACTCAATTCTTATTGAGGCTTGGTGGCATTGGATGGGTGAGTCCAACTCACCCATTGTATCATCAGCTTGGGTGGCCCAATCTAATTAACGGAGGATTTGCAAGCTGCCTCCATAGCAAATGACCCAATGTCCTCCTGAAGCTTGGTGGGAGGGATCACAGATGTGGCCATGGCTGCCGCCTTGGCTGCCACTTTGCGGGCCTGCTTGGCCTTCTTATGCTCCTGTGGGGACACAGGCTTCACTTGAATGTAGCACCCAGGTACACCCCATGGGAAGGTGGGATCAATTTCAATTGCCAGTTCATAGTGGGTGTCTGCAACATCCATTGCATCCAGGATGATTTCAGTTTGAGTAATGCCCTCCTTGGCAGGGCAGGTATAGGCTTTGTGGACAAAAGCGTGACAGAAGGTGCATATAGTAGGCACACTATCTACAGTGACCTGGAATGGGCAGGACTCTTGCCCATCAACAGCCACAAAAGTGGTGTGGGGGATCTGGGTCAAATCTTTCACTGCCTCTGCAGATAGGGTGAGAACAGCAATTGCTTTGCCCATGCACAGGTCTGGCATGAGCATAAAGTGCTGCATCCAAAGGATTGGATTTCCCCATATTTGGTGAGCTCAGCCTACAGGTGGTGCTCCAGCATGATGCACTTAATTGTTGGGGGTAGGAAGTTGAAGGTAACAAAAATTTTATTATATTTAGTCCAATGAGTTTGCTTTGTGTCAACTACCTGTTGACTATCCAGGAGGTCTACCACCACCCTCACTTTTGCAGCTTTGTCCGCCACATTTTTGTTTTTGAACCAAAGATCCATCCAACTGCGAGGCATGGAGTGTGGTGTGATGTACACTGCATTTGGGATATGTGTGTGTACATTTCCACAAAACTTTTCCCAAAATCAATATTTGTTGTATACCCAGGAACACACGCACCCCATGCTCCACTGATGACAGTGGCTGGAAGTGTGGCATATTAATAAACTGGTTGCAGTGCACTTGCCAGGCCAAAATTTTCAGGGAAATGCTAACTGCTAATTTTTTACTACTAATTTTATCTAGGCCGCTGGTATCACTGGGGCAATTACAAAACTTGTTTGGTGTGAGGCCAACACCTGTGCCCTTAACTTTACTTGCCCAGCTGCTCCATGACGTTAGGTGCACACTAATCTCCTTATGAGATTATCAAACTTACCTAGACTTGAATCGAATTTGTTGCAAAAAGTGTTTGCAACAAGAGAGAAAAATTTCTTCTTGTCTGCCATCTTAAATACTTCATACATATTTAGATTAGGAGTCCGGATAACACTTCACTTAAATGTTGTTGTAAACTCATAATTAGAATACTTAATTCTATTTACAATCTTTAAAAATTGAAACCACGATTATATCTAACTTGTAGTAAAGTACGCTCAGCAATGCATCTTCTTGATACTAGTGGAAATAGATAAATTTTTTATCTTTAAAAACTTATTATGTGGTATAAAAAGCGGGCACAGAGGTTCTGCACTTTCCAAAAAATTAAACATATAACGTACCTATTTCCTTTGCTATATATGAAAATTATTTAGTGAGATCATTGAAGCAAAAGAGCATTCAACAATATCATTAAAAACACTCGCAATTCTTGCTTTATGGCTGTATATTAGACCTGGCCTGCTCTAAATTTAAAGAAATAACAATACCAGTAACACAAGTGCAATATAAGCTTTAAGGGATTTAAAACAGACCTGGTTGTGCTCTAAATTGACAGGAATTAAAGCTACATTTACCAATGCCATATCATAAACCTGATTCGCAAATACTGAAAACCGGGAAATTCCAGGTGCAGTCACAAAACATTTCTGTAAAATATTGGGAAACTCGCTGCCCCTTAAGAACTATAGGTTTAAACAGGGTATAATTTATTATTGCGACTCGGCTCAACTCGAATAAACGGATAAATTATCGCAACCATCATGTGCTACTCACCAAAATTGGTAAAGAACAAGTTATTACAGGATTCAAGCTGTAACAATGCATATACAATTTATTAATAAACCTTTTAATTCCTAAGGGGATACGGCCTAATCCTGTCAGGGATGATAATTTTGGATGGGGGGTCACTCAAGTTGTATATATTTTAACTTTTTCAGCCCAATATTCGCATTTGGAGAGGATGTTTAGTAAGGAGTATGAAGGGTTTGTCCAAGAACTTCTATTATCAAACAATATCGGGATGTTAACATTGCGTAGCACTTTAATAAATTTTTTTTAAACAATTAAAAGTTAGCTCTATTGTTTACCCCTGCACCTTATTTTTGTTTATATGTAGCTTGACATATACCGCTAAGTTAACCTTATAGAGTAAAATGTAAATGAAAGCCAGGAATGCCGGAGAAGCGTACATAATGGTTGAATAAGGGTATAAATTCATGAAGCGTTAAGGGAGTCATTATGAAGCTCTTATCTGTGATATGTTACTACGCCCTCGTTTTTAAAGTACAGGGGGGTGAATCTAAGGTGGATCGAGTTAAACCAAATCCATTATTTCAAATCCAGAAAGACAGAGTGGATATTCCCAACACCAACCTAACGGAAGTCCCAAAGCATAGGGAATTAGACAAACTGCAAACAGTTGATAGTAATCTGCTCTATAGGATGGTCAAATACTCGGGGGCAGCTTATTGCCAGGATTTGACGCTTAAAACTTGGCTATGTCGCCACTGTCGTAAACTTGCCTACTCAGAGCTGGTTTTTGTCGCGAGTGATCTGTTGACGGGTGGCAAGGGTTATGTCGCGTTGGATCACACGTTAAAGACTATCGTAGTCGCCATCCGCGGTTCCACTAATGTAAGAAACTGGATCGTAAACTTAAACTTGAACCGCGTCAACCTTGATGTGGGGGACGGCACTCGAGGCATCTCCGTCCATGAGGGGTTTCAGCAATATGCCCAAGCCATCACGAACAAGCTTCTACCCACCATCGCTTTATTGCTGAATAGATACAACTACACCCTAACCTTCACTGGCCATTCGTTGGGTGGGGCGGTGGCCACCCTCACTAGCATCGCCATCAAAAACGAATTCAAGCTCCCTTGGTCAAGCATCAATCTAGTCACCTTTGGCGAACCTAGAGTGGGAAACGTTAAATTTGCCACGTGGATAAATCAGCATAACCCCAACCACGCACGCGTTGTGAATGACCGCGATATGGTGGCCCACGTCCCCGACCAAGCTCTAGGCTACGTCCATCGCAGGCGCGAAATCTTCATAAGTGATGGGAATATTAAGCCGTGCGGTATTGAATACCTCGAGGATCCCAACTGCTCGCTTTCCAGAAAACATCTCATGAACATTTGGGATCATGCCGTTTATTTGGACGTCATCTTTGGGGTTGTCTGTTAGATAATCCATCTTTCACTATCTAGTATGCCCAAGTCTCAAAATTGCGAAGGTTCTTTCTTTACAATTAAAATATCAGTTGAGCTTTATTTTAAACTTGATTGGGTTTAGATTTCTGTCACCTAACTGAAGTTATGAATTCTAGTATTTATTTTATATATGGGCTTTAATCTTTGAGTAGAAGCATTCAGCCCCAATCTGACATTTATTCTCACCCTTTCAAAGACGAAACTTCTAGACTTTAAGGGGTTCATTCTATGAGGTTATAATCGATTGTCTAAGCCATGCTTAAACTAAGATAAAAAGCGCAGTATTCTGATATATATCGAGTTGATAATGGAAAACTATTTTATAGTCTTAAACGATATCAAATCAGCTGCCCAGCGTATTTCTTTTTAGTATGGCCACAATAATTTAAGGGTATTGATTTCACTTTGCTCTTTAGAGATATAAAATCTATACAATGGACCTCGATGCCCATTCACTTACAAATCCCTATATCTTTTGAACTGCGTAAGCTACAAAACTTAAAATTTACCAAAAATATTCTTGTTGTGATCTAGAAAATCACCAAGACCCCATTTGATTAATTTTACTATCCATAGATAGAAAACCGGCTTAAGGTTATGATTTCTATCATTTATAAATTAAAAAACCCAACTTGTGATACAGTTTACTTTACTAACAGCAATTATCAGATGAAGCTTTTAATTCAGTTGAACAAGAATACTTAAATGAGATGGGCTGGCCTGAGGATGATACCACACCAATTAATGGGAAAATCTAAATTGGTGGAAAAAGGTTGATAAATCCTGGTAAACCTCTAAACGCCGTAGTCTGATGGTCCAGGAACTCCATGGACCGCATTGCTATTTTTTATCTCAATTTTGGGCATTGGTGCCATGAAACAGGCTAATGAAATTGAGACTCAGCTGCCAGTTGGGATGCATGAGTATCCAGAAGACAAGCCACAATGCCAGGGGCATAACTGTCCAGATGACTTGATATTGGGCAGGAAGGGAAGTGTTCATGGGATGACAGCTGAAAATTTCCATTATCACCATTCTAATAAGCAACCAAGTTGTAGCTGCGCCAATGACCATCAATTCTACTGATGTCACCTCCAATGGGCTCACAGTGGGCCCTGAACTTGATGGGGTACCTCAGGTTGCCAAGCACGCAGAGAAGTCAAGAAACTTCATCCAGCGAGGAGAAAGTATCTCTAATGGCATTGGTACATCCTGTTCCAGGTGGCATCCAAATAGGGGAGATCCCAACAAACTACAGACTTGATATCCCTATTTGAAGATAGAAGGTAGCAACATGGTGATGATGGCCAATATAGCACAATCGTTCCACAACCCTGAGAACATGGTTCTTAATGAGTGGTCACTGGTATAGCAGATAAAATTTTAAATGATTAATTGTCATGTTAATTTTTTATCAAACAAATTTTTTTGAAAATAGACCAACAACTGTACCTAACATGAACAGTTATTATAAGTGCTGATTGGATTAGGGAATAAATGGGGTTTGCATAAAATTAATGTATGATCCCAATTGATCCTAGCAAATTAAAATTTTACAACTAACCTGACTTAAATCGACCTTCCACTAGCCAGCTGACACTTGCTCAAATTTTCGCCAATAAATTTTTCCTCCCACCACAATTCCGCTTGGCAGATTGGCACCGCTTCATCTGGTGGGTGACTAGTTGCACCCCTGGCCAGGCAACATAGTGAAAATCCCACTGTGTATTAAATGGGTCCAACACCCTTGAAGACCCTGGGGTGGGACCCAACTCAACCAGTGGAAGGGAAACCCCCTAGTGGGGTAAATACCTGGTTGTGATGCACCTAGCTCAATTCCACCATACCTTAATTCATTTAATTTTTTGGGACCCTCTGAAGAACCCAAAACTAGCTTTATGGAGTGCTGCCTTTCACCTTCCATAAGCGATAGCCTCTGACCAACCACCTCTACACACACCTAATCCACTTCACCAAACCTTAGGTGGTGAGGTAAGGGGTTAAGGGGAGAACTTTGAAGGGGCACGCCATCACCCACCTTTCATCCACCACATGAGCCAAATTACACTGTGTCACAATAAGAACAGTCACTTTTTATCTCCCTTTCTGTTTGTTTTAAATGGGAATTTCACATGGTTAAGTTGCATGGGTGCTCACCCAGACTTGTAATTGGAATGCAACGCCAATCCAGCCATAAATTGTCCCCTACCTAAAGCGCATCAACTGGGCTCAAACTCAGGAGGCAGCGGTCATCAAGTCTAATACTACTATTGATGTACCCTCCCCAAATCAGAGGTAATTATTCTTATCACTTATTTGAGGTAAGTGGCTCATGGGACTAACTACACCAAAAAAATATTTAAAGAAGATAGTAAAGAAGGAAAACATATACAGGAGCCATGACTTCAAGGACATTAGTCTATATGACACCATCTGTCATGGTCAGATGACATGACAGTTGGTAAAGATTGTAATAAAACATAGCATTAAGAGGCCAGGAGGAACAATTTGATGACCCTGCCTGACCTGAAACGCAGCCTGGACCAACGCTAGATAAGATAAAAATAAACCCAAGTTGGTTCAGGGGGTGCGCTTGATGGACACAGAAACTTTACAGCTTTAGGCTTGTGGCGCACCAGCTAATTTTTTAATGAAGATGGTACTTTATATTTGTTTGTGAATGTAGATTTGAAACCATTTGGTTTACTGAATTGCCTAATACAGAAATATCCAATTGCAGTCAATCACCTGAGTGCAAGCATACTCTAGCTATATTACCACAAAGGATTGTGGTTTACGCTTATTGGATGGATTGGGTGCAGTGAATCAACTGATGGGAAATGATGCTCTTGATTAGTTATAGTCAAGTGTATCACGACCAACCTTCTTTGTTGGTTGAAAAGCTATAATAAAAACAATGTTTGTTTAACTTTTCACAGATGGTCCCATAATCTGACCTCTTTTCAGATCTACTGAAGGAGGTCTCTACCAATATAAATCATTATATATTGTCTTTTGTAACGATAGGCTCTGGTGCACACCTGGGAAAACCTGGCCTCTCCAGATTGAGCCACCCAAGCACCCCAACACTAATTTACAATTGGTTCTTAAATCTTCCCTGGAGTCCAACCCAAGTTATGACATTCTTAAAATATATATTTACTTATACAGTTTTCTATAAGTAGTACTTGGGACCCCTGTGCACTGACACCTTTTGAGGTGCCCTATCCCCTCTTCTGCTAGTGTCTAGTTCCCTTGTTGTGTTTGTGCATTCCGCACCACCTTCCAGGAGCTTAGAGAGTTACAGACACTCTCTGACACCATCCCTGTAATCAGGTTAAAGGATGGTGATCATCTTGGAAAGACCTGAGGGTCTCAATATGATGTTTAGATAAAGTTTAAATTGGAGCGATAACTAATCTCTTTTTTTAGTACTAGATGGTCCCAACCCAAGGGGGGGATTCATCGATGTGAGCGATAACTAATCTCCAGTAAACAAGTTGTCCAGCATGACTAGATCTGGTGGCACCATTTATAAGGCATGCTTCAAAAGAGTTGATAGTAGAAATTGTGAGTGATATGAAAGCTAAAACCAGCCAGTGCTTTGGCCTTTATGGGGAAGCCTTTTATTGATAGTTTCCAAAATGACAGTATGGATTGACCACAATGCTGTGGCTGGTATCAAGGCTCTAAGAATTAAGGGTGTCGTGATTCTAAAATGACTGGATAATAAGCCCTAAATAGCCACGGTGGATTGGCTAAAATCCGTTAACCATGATTTACAGTGTATGAATATTTGAGCGCCTTGGGATAAGGTGATAATGAGCAAGAACGGAAAACTATTGGATATCCTTCAATTAAGGTGATAAGGCGATGTTACCATACAACAAGTAATAAGTGGATTGCCTCAAACTAAGGCGATAGTGAATTTAAGAATAGTATAGTCTGCTGGAGCCAATGAGAATATGGCAGAAGCAAATAGTCTAAGAAAAAGGATTGGTATTTACTATAGTTGCTGATATATAAGCAAGATTAGATGATTGAGGAGGATAGATTGTTAATTGGTAGGAAGTTGCAAGAGGAGCAGAAAGAATCTGCTAATTTATATTATTAAAATAAAGGGTTTCACTGAAGCAAGTGCTTCATATTTTGTTATTTTTATCAGTTGTTTCAAGGACCAATGATCTCCAAATCATCTGTCCGTCGCTCAGTGGGCTAACCCTGCGCAATTCTTCTAGCGTATCTCACGGATATTTCTGAAATTATAACAGTGGTACTCACTACAGGGTCCCATTGAACAACCACAAAAAATTGAAAAAATTTTAAGTCACTGGCCATGGCAAATCAGGCCTGCACCAAAGGGGAATCATCCCAAACCGCCACGCTTGCAGAAACTGTGGAACTCAAACTTGTTGTGGATGCAGTGCTAAACAAACAAAAAGAGCTCTTTCAGAAGTGTGATGATGTAGAAAATCAACTTGAAAATGTGGTTAGTCAGTTGAGGATACTTGGACAACGGAACAGGAAGCTTGTCAATCGCCTGGACGATGCTACTGAGCAGCTACACTGCACGGAGCTGAAGTTGAAACCTACCTTTTATCCGCCTTATCCTCATTAGGAAGCGGAAGCATAAGGGGTCGCTCAGGGAGGATCATTTTTAATGAATATGAGACTGGATATTCAGCTGATGAGCTTTTTGCCAAACACGCAGGTAGCGTGAGCTGCTAAGCTCATGATGGCATTTATGGGGGTGATTATGTTCTGACCCAATGAAAATCCCATGTGGTGGCATGCTTGGCCACTGAAGAGACCTACGCTACTCCTAGAGCAGCCGACCAGCCATGTGCCGCTGACCCTTCTGAGTTGGCTCCTCACCAAGATACTGCTATGGGTCTTGACCATATCTCAGTACTCTCCAAAGATTTGCAGTTATGAGATGGAGGAGGAGGTTTATATCAATAAACTGCCTCCATTTAGTCATGATGTGAATATCCACAGCTTCTTTATATTTGAGTTTGCAGAGGAAGGAGCCTTGGATCAACGTAAAGCTAAATTCTTAATATCCGCCTTGGACTTTGGGAGTGCTTACAAAGTCACCTGCTATCTTCCAAGAAGTTCATTTACATACCAATGAAGTGAATGATACTGTGCTGCAGTTGTTTAGGGTACCAAAAAGATGTCACAGTGAGAGGCTCAGTTATTGACCATTGGGTTACAGCGTAATGTGACCCTAACTGCATTTGCTGACAGATTTATGGTGGAAGCCCACATGTTAATTAGTGTGGGTACTCAATCCAAATCTGATGTGTGCATTGCAATGACATCCACGGTAAAGCCATACTGAGCCTTACAATGTCATGACTCCAATTTTGGAGGACTACATACCCCTACTCAAATTTTTTCATTTTATGCGCCGACTATCCACTATCTTTCCTCTGCCCAATACAGAGTGGAAACATTCTGCCGCTGTCACTGGACCTTCTTATTTTGTGGAATTCTCTCGTCCTGTTCAAACTCTGCATAGTAACCCCTGCCTTATTATAATTACACACCTCATTCTTGGCCAAGTTACCCCCAGCAGTTTAACTTCCAATCCAGACCTGCTTATGATTTAATGTCTGCAGCTCAACTACTGACTTGGGTTTAATTACGCTGAAAGTCATCCGTCAACCTATTGACCTGGCCCTGGTTATGCCAATAGCCAACAATCAAACTATTGGCCTTTCACATCTTATGAGAACCAAGCGCGCAGACCCTGCAGTGTGAATTGTTTTGAATTCAGTTGCCCTGGTCACCTTGCCCAGAGTTGCTCCAACCGTCAGGTTCACTACATGCAGCAGGATTAATACTACTAAGGGAAAAATGGAGCGGAGTAAAAACAGGACTCTCTACCTCCACTATCTCAACCTCAAACGTCACACCTGAACCTATATAGTATATTCAGCGGAAGTCCTTCAGTATACTGACAAGTTTTTATATCAGCAGCTAAATGGAGGGGTAAATGTACTTGTGCGGGTGCAATCCAAGGCTGTGGTGGAAGAAGGACCTCAGGAGCAACTGAAGCTGTACACCTGTCAGATGTTCGACCAAATTTCTCCTGATGAGCTGGACCCATCCTCAGATGCACCTTCTCTAAAGGAGTAAACGTCACCCTTCCAGTAGATTATATTGTCAAGAAATATCCCAAAGTTGGTGAAGGGATTATGAGCTTCCTTGGAAAAAGAGATTATTAAAAATGTCCACGTATTAAAAAGTCAAAATTCTTCTTATTCTGAGTCTACATACTATGACTTTTTTTAGAGAAAAAAGTCAAGTCCGCTCTAGAATAGATATGGGCGCCCCAGTTAACATAGTTTCCACCAAGTTGGTGGCGGAATTGGCGTTAAAACCTGATGTAGACCATCACATGGTGTATGGGACCACTGGCGCGGAAAGCACGGTCTCTGAGGGAGCATACAGTGCACTACCTTTGCGGTTTGGGTCAATTGTCATTGTAGCCCTGGCAATAGTGTTATCAAACAATACTTATGACCAGTTAATTGGAACAGCTTTTATGTGACATTTTGGTGCTGTTGTTGACATGATGGAGGAGACGTTTGAAATTTTAGGGAAGCGGATCTCAATTTATTTTACTTTTAAGAGTTTAAAAGTATCCATTGCATATAAGACATATATACCTTTCATATAGTGTTGGGGTGATTTCAGTTTTTTATCATTGACTAAAAAACAAGACCCTGGCCCTTCCCCAGCAGATATATGAATATCAAGGGCTGCCTCTCAGGGCGTCCTGGCCTATATACATCCCCTCCGGTCACCAATTAATAGTGAGCACCGAATTAAAGGTGGAATTTCCATATAGACTCTATGGGAAGTTATTGGCCCTTATCAGCAATTGCAGCTTGAGCCCCACATGGCTCCAGGCATTATACTACTGGGACATGGGAGGGTCAAGTTTTTACTATTGAATCTACAAAAATAGCCATTGCAAATCTGCCAACACCAGATAGTGGTGTATTTACACTTGATCCCTGTTGAGGAGGTCTTTTGGGTTCATGAATTTGGGTTGCTGGATGAATTTAGTTCACCAATCAATTCACATCACAGTATACTGATGGTGATACCACACAACAACTAGTAGGGTTATTGGAAGAACAGAAGGTCAGGCTATATCTTAATTTGAAAACACAAGAAGATTTTTGTTGTTTACGACCATAATTTCTGGTGCGCTTGGGGGGCGTTCCATTGAATGGATACTAGGAATCATCCAATCATAAGGTTTTTTCCGATCCACTGATCCAGGGCAGCTGAAGAATTATCAACCAAGGAAATTGATGATCTGCTGGAGCAAGGGATGCTTGAACCATCCAAGAGTACGTGGTCATTGCCCGTTCTGATTGTAAAAAGAAGGATGGTACCAACTGGGTGGTGATAGACTACTGGAAGCTCAACAGTACTACTGAAAAGGACTCGTATCCTTTGCCTTGGATCAACGATGCTTTGGATTGGTTAAGATGAGCTTACTACTTCTCAGTGATGGATCTGATATTGGTTTATTGGAAATTGGAGTCGCCCACAGTGAAACAGGAGAAATGTGCTTAATCACATCCAAGAGGCTTTTACAACTGATATGTATGCCTCAAGGGCTATGTAATGCCCTGGCTACTTTCCAACGAGCCATGGACACTATCCTTGGTGACCTGAAGCTGTTGTGCATCCTAATGTACCTCAATGCCATCATTGTCTTCTCTCAAACTTTTTTCTGAGAATCTTAACCATCTGGAGGTAGTATCCCACCAACTCATTAAGGCCAACATCAAGATTAAGCCTCATAAATGTCACTTTCTCAAAGATCAGCTGAAGTACCTGAGGTTTTTGTTAGACTCGAAGGGGATGAAACCACAACCTGCTATGGTGGCAGCCATCCAGAAAATGACTACACCAAACAGTAAATGCAACATACAGGCAAATTTGGAAATGGTCAGCTACTAATGGCGCTTCATCCCTAACTTTAGCTGTATTACGGCCTGCTATTCAAGTTATAAAAAAGGATGCCATATTCAAATGTATGGAACGCCATCAATGCTCCTTTGACACACTTTAGATGGCACTTATCAGTTTCGCCGGTGCTACACTATCTGAATTTCATTAAATAGTTCATCATCATGACGGATGCATCTCTTTCCGCGGTAGGGGAAGTCCTATCCCAAAAGGAAGAGGAGGGGGAGGAGCAACTGGTTGTGTAATGTAGCCAGAGCCTGAACTGCTATGAGCGCAATTATACTATGACTGAGCAAAAGTGCTTAGAGGTGATCTACGTATATAAGCAATTTTGTGTGTATTTGCATGGAGTAAAGCTTAAATTCGTAACAGATCATTCACATTATGCCAATTTCAGAATCTTAAGGAGCTGGAAGGGCGTCTAGCCTGACAGGACCTCAAACTGCAGGCTTACAACTTTGAAATCCTTCATCTACTAGGAGCAAAACATCATAATGAAGATTGGTTATCACAATTACCCACAGTTGCTGTCACAGTGGATATGAGTAATATAATGTATGATAAAATGCTTAACAGGAAATACAACAATGAATCACCCCAAGTCATCAATGTATTAGAAGGAATAAAAGCTAACACGTTTCAGAAGAACGGCGAATTGTACAAGTGGATAGGGGACACTATCATGAATTTACCAAGACCTTCTGCCTGACCAAATATTATTGTGAGCGCACACCAAGCAGTCAGATATGGCAAAATATGCAAGAACCTGGAATTGTCATGACCTTAGAACTACTGGGAAAGCATGCACTTTGACATGCTCAAAACAATTTCCTGCTTCCACCAGTGCAAGTGGAAAAGCTGTTCCACTAAAAGACTTTAGACCAGTTGGTGAAACCGCATTTTGCTTGGCATCCAGTTTCTATTGATGTCTTGGGGCCCCTGCTGACTGGAGAAAAATGGTCCAAGTATATTCTGGTGGTGATTGACCACTTGATCAGGTGTGTTGAGGAATAGGCAATCTACGATTTGGGGGCATTCACTGTGGTTAAGTTTGTGATGGAATGTATAATTCAATGACATGGCTTTCCTCAGTTCATCATTATTAATAATGGAACCAACTTCACCTCTCACGTTTTACTCAAGATCAAAAAACTGATGGCCATCTGCAGGGTTCTAATGACCCCGTATCACCCAGAATCCAATGGTATGGTCAAACAATTCAATTGGAATACTGGTGAACTTACTCCAAAATCTGGTAACGGATAGACCATCTGATTGGAGTACCCTCCTTTCCACCGCTGTCTTCGCATACAGCATTAGCTATCACTCTGTAACAGGGAATAGTCCTTTCCAGTTACTATATGGACGGCACCCAGCTCTACCTGCACTACTCTATGATTGTATCAAAGATACTGGTGGAATGTATCCTCAACGCTACTTGACCAACCTAGCAAACACGCTGATCAAGCTACAAACTGAAGCGTACTCTTTAGCTTAGCCAAGAAGATGAGGAGTTAGGCCACCAATCAGGAACAGTGTAGCGGGATAGCTTAGTTCAAAGATGGAGAGCTGGTTCTATTCCATGACAAGCGCGAGTTTGGTCAGAAGAACAAATTAACCAGCATCTTGATTTGTCCATTTGAAATTATTGAGAAAACAGGTGGTAACGCCTATACTATCAAAGACCCCACAAGAAGTTGGATTATTAACTGAGTGCATGCAAAATTCCTCTGGGCGTAGAAACAATAGGATACTTATCATCCAGTCAAGGGGGAATGTCAAGATTGTGATATAACTGGATGATAATCCCTAAATAGCCATGGCTGATTGGCTAAAATCTGCCAACCATGATTTACAGTGAATGAATATTTGGGCACCTTGAGATATTGAAATATCGATCAGAACAAATAGTTATTGGATTGCCATAAATTAAGGTGATAAGGCGATGTCAACATATGATAAATATTCTAGTAGATCACCTTTAACTAAGGCGATAGTGAATTTAGGAATAGTATACTCTGGCAGAGCCAATGAGAATATGGCAGGACTAAATAGTCTAAGAAAAAGGATTGGTATTGACTGAAGTTGCTGATATATAAGCAAAATGAGATGATTGAGGAGGGTAGATTGTTAATTGGTAGGAAGTTTCAAGAGGAGCAGAAAGAATCTGCTAATTATATTATTAAAATAAAGGGTGTCACTGAAACAAGTGCTTCATATTTTTTATTATCACTTTTTGGTTTGAGGGCTG
This sequence comes from Massospora cicadina, assembly GCA_022478985.1. Lineage (NCBI taxonomy): Eukaryota > Fungi > Entomophthoromycota > Entomophthoromycetes > Entomophthorales > Entomophthoraceae > Massospora > Massospora cicadina. Next base: position 235,904 of record JAKSZP010009241.1, read on the forward strand.
GTGATCTACAAATTATCTGTCCTTTGCTCAGCGGGCTAACCCTGTGCAATTCTTCTGGCGTATCTCACCAACATCGCTGAAATTATAACAAAAGGATTTTGGAAAATTACCTTCATGGCAAGCAGATCATGGGTAGGGTAAAATATAGTAGGCTCAGGAATCTGAAACAGATGGGATAATTTTAACCATATATTTCTTGATATGGTACATTCCTCTGTCTTATGGACTAGAGCATTATGAGTGTCAATTACTTGACAAGGGTGTACAATTGCGTTGGACCTATACGTTGTACAGGATAATCATGTAAGGCACTTCTAGATTTGAGCTCTATTTTTTGGGTGGAGTAAGGGATGATGAGTATAGTCCCACATCTTTTTATCCTGTGGAGAGTAAGGGATATCCAAAAAATCTAATCAATCATTTCTTTCTAGGGCGACAATATTTCCTGGTAGATTTTAGATTCACTGGTTCATCATCAAACAGTTGAAGGTACCTTGGGCTTGCTATAAGCTAATCAAATGTGGGTCCATTTTTGGAAGCTCCAATTGATTTCTTTATAATATGCAGTATACCTTTAAAGTGGGAGTGGTAGTGGTGGGTTTCCAACTGCATTGGTATGAGAGGATAGGTATTTCAATAAAATAATTAATTAAAGATGATTTTTTAGACCTAATGGTCCTGTAAAGTTGTTTCTTGCTTTATACCAATGTATAAATTTTTGAGTAGTACAAGATTTAGATAAACCATTTTTAAAAGATAGGCATTTTGTTGGTGGTAGTTGAGATCCATACCACCTGAGGAACATAGCAAAAGAGATTTTTCAATTCTAATATGTGTCTGAGGGCATCATAAAACCAGGATTGCAATATAGACCTTAGTGTGTTAAAAACTGCGGAGAAATGGTATGATATGAGAGGTGTTTTATTTTTATGTATAAACGTGTTTGTTAATACCCCTTTCCCAACAAGCCCTTTTGAGCGTCCATAAAGACCGCTGCACAGTTTGAAATAATAGAAGGAGATTACTTTCCATGACCATATATTCATATCCTCCACAGTTTAGCCATACACCTAAGTGGTCCATGGGTTGGGTAGAGAGGGGGTTCTTGGATTGAGATGATTGAGATCATGAATGAAGGTCGGCGACAAGTCCCATTATGCCATTTAAGATGGTGCTTGCCAAAGATTATAACCTTGTTCTTTTGGCAATTAATTTTTTCTTACTTGCTCATACTGACTGATGATACTCTCTAGGGACAAGCGTCTGATGGGTGTAAACATCTATCACACAATCATCCGCAAATGCCAGTACTTTGAGAGAATTTAGACCCTGAGAGGCAATGCATTTCAGATTCTGATCAATGGCGCACAGTACTGGGTCCAGCATTAATTTGTAGATCAAAGTGCTAAGCGAATCACCCTGCTTCAAACCGTGCTGTGGGATAATATAGTAGTAACAAATCCTAAGCGATGAATGGCTATGTAGCTAAATGAGATGAAAGAATTACCCATTTTTTTATTATTAGGTGTTCCCAAAGCATCACCCAGTTTTTAAATGAGGTGGAAGCGAAAAGTTTCTAGAGTTGCCCTACAATATTTCCAATGCATGTAAACGTACGCTTTTTGTTTTTTCAAGAAGATCAGAGCACAATCTGATTAGACTGGAACACAATGACAACAGAATGAAGGTTATCCATATACTGCGGCTGAGAACAAATATATATTAATTGCTCAATATGATTGCTTAAGCGTTTCTTACCTAGATGCTTTGACAATTTCTTGTTCATTTATTGTTGGAATTTGGGCGGTTGATAAGCTTGCTGCTGCCTTTTGACCCTGAATTACAACAATAAAATTGCAAGAGAAATATGACTTTCAGCTATTAGGCTAATTTTCTTGAGGATATTTTATAAAACACTTATATAAGAAACAAATAAGATGTAATACTATTAAAAAGTGGGGTTTAAGGGTTTTTTATTATGTTCATTGGAGGTGTAAAAAAGTGGCCTAATTAATAAGTTGATGATTAGAATTTAAAATGTTGAGGCTCAAAGTTTAGATTAGCTTAGTAATGTCCAAATTAGGGAGTATTGTATATTGACCTTTCAGAGATCTGGAGACTTGCCTCACATGGATGGAACGGCTGATGGAAGGCAATGGTAGGTAGAATAAATCCATGTGTTAAGTTTTAATATATTTTACACAAATATTGGGTGAAAAAATATTTGCACCTTGCTGTAACCCTTAACCCCTATAAAAAGGGCAAGTCTCAATGGCGTAGGTTTTAGTAAATTAGCAGCAAGAGGGGAGGGACCTCAGAATGGCTCCCCTGATTCTGCCAATGATTCGGTGCAATCTGACTGCCTGAACTCATGTTACTTGACCAAGTATTAATAGAAGTGTTACTCCAATTTGAGGGGTTCCACCGGGGTTGACCAGTGTCATTTGGCTGATATTTTTATTATTTACCTTTGAAGCGCTCTTCTCATAATAGCAGACTTGTAATGTCCGGGATCACCCTCTTTAAGAGTGGTAGGGGTGAATAAAGCATAACAACTGTCCATTAACCCAATTGATTGTAACTCCAGAAGCAAGGGATTTGATGGAGTATTCATCCCCTCACTTTTATGTGACAACAAAAAGTCCCTCCCAGATAGGCACAAGCTTTTCACTCCCAGGGGTTATCCGATTGTGGTAATATAGAACCAAATCTAATACTTGGAAGGAAGGAAGAGGGGCCCAACTCTCATTGTATACTTGGCCTTCTTTAGTGACAGACTATGCCAAGTTAGTCATAGCCTCTGCTTTTAGTTAGATGATGTGCTGAGCTAACTTTTTCATGGCTTGTTCAGGATCAGACTTGTCAGAGAAGACATCTTTGGCTAATAAAGCCAGAACCCCCAGGTCCTCACCCATACCACACACGGAAAGGGGACGTTTGAAGATATGATGGTAACTAATGTGATAGGCCTTAAGTGCTCTGGGTAGGTAAAGATCCCAAAGAAGAGGGTCTGAATTGACTATTTTTTGGAGTATAGATACAGGGTTCCATTTACGCTTTCTACGGCCCCATTAGTGGATGGATTGTAGGGGGCTGATAAGATTTGTTGTGTTCCCATAGAAGTGGAGAGGAGCTTTACCACTCTGGAGGTGAAGTTTTTCCATTGTCACAAAGGAGGACTTGGGGGCATCCATGCCGCGTGAAGATATTTTAATCTAAAAAGGTAGCAATGGATTTGGCAGTCTGAGCGGGGAGAGCAACAGCTTTAACCCATTTGGTAAAATGTTCATTTCCAACCAAGATGTAAAGATTGCACCCAGAAGTTTGAGGGATAGGACTTACCGCATCCAAACTTATGGTTTGGAAGGGTTGTTGGGGCGTAATTAATTGATAATAATACCGAGACTTGTAGCTAGATTGCTTTTTACAGGTCAGAAAGGCATCCAGGACTTTAGCTATGGTCTCCATGATGCCTTTCAAATAGTATCGCTCTTTTACCCACTCATAGGTTTTGCAGACAACTCCATGGCCCATGATAGCGTGAGACTCCATGATCACAGGTACTCGCTCTAACGGCTGTAGATAGGGCCACTTTGCTCTGGCTTTTTTATATAAATTCCAACTTTCAAACTTGTTGTTGCAGGAGAGACGAGCTAGCATCTTCTGTACTGGTTAGTCTTCATCATCCCACTCATCAGGTGTCATGAGGAGGTCTTATAACCTCTCAGCTTCACTATTGTCTAAGTGAAGAACATGCAGCCACAGCAACCCATCTAAATTCATGAGGCAAATTCCTGGCTGTTGCTTGATGGTCATGTCATAGTGCTGGAGCTTCAGAGTCATCAAGCCTGCCGTCCAGTTGGTCTTTTATATTTTTCAACCACTTCAAAGAGGCGTGGTCAGTAAACACTTAATGATGTCTCATATAAGAAGGGGCCATAGTAATTGACAGCGAGCAAAATTTCCAGGCACTATTTCTCAGTGAAGCTGTAGTCACGTTCAGCTTTTGAGAGCATTTTGCTGAAGTAGGACACAGGGTGATCGACCCCATTATCATCCAATTGAGCTTCTTTAGACTAAATGGTGTAGTCAGAGGCATCCGTGAACATGAAAGGCTTGTCATAGTCAGGGTGACAGAGGATTAACCTTCGTTGCAATAACTCTTTCATGGTCTCAAACGCGGCTTTTTGTTTGGTACCTCAATGGAATGGAGTGTTTTTAGCCAAGATACGTAAAAGGGGATCACTGAGCTGAAAAACTTTGGAATGAACTGAAGGTAATAAACCATCATGCCTAAAATCACCTGGAAATCACAAGGGTTTTAGGCGCAGGCATCTTGGCTATTGCTTCAACCTTGTCCTGTAGAGGTTGAATCTAACCTTGAGAGATCGCAGCCCAAGGAAATCCAGCTTCTTCTGGAATTATTCGAGGTATGTGACCAGGGTATGGACAATACCAAAACAGAAATTCCAACAAATCAAACCAAAATATGAATCAGCTGCCTTAAACGAGATGCGAGACACACAAAAAACAAGAAAAATAACCTACCAGGTGGCACAGCGGTGAGCTGCTTATTCCACCATGGAAGAGGTGGAGGGGGATAAGTCGGATCATTAATTTCAGCTTCATCAATGAAGGGCCGGATCAATGCTGAGTGCAAGGGAGTTGGGGCATCCATGGGATGAGGGTCTAGGTAAAATAGATAAGTGTTGAGTTCTTTACTGACAATTTGGGGCTGGAGCATAGCCTCTACAAATTTGTCAACCTGATGTTCAGCTTGGATGCAGGCCTCAGGAAGCTGGGCGAATTTTACAATGTTGGCTCTGGTGATGCGTGTGGATTGGGAAAAATCTGCTAGTTCAGCGACCTTCTTGGCAGCGGTGATGGCAGGTTCATTGAGGCAATTGATTTTGTCTTTTGTGATAGCAGGGAAATTGGGAGGAATTCGGTGAAATGCAGCCCTTCTTTAAAGCAAGTGACAGATTGTGCCACAGCTTTGCGGAGATGATGACTTTTGGGTGTGACCACCACGGCCTAGGCTAGTTGATGGTCGCTCAGGAAAGGGGTAGCGGTGGGTTTGGGGAAAGTTGTTTGGGTGGGAGTGGGGCATCAAAGTCTGAATTCAGATAAGGTTCTAAATTAATTGGGAAATCTGGTGGTGAAACAATTTCACCAGATTTGTTCACTTCATCTAATAAGTCCCAGGGATTTTGGTTGAGTAGGATTAAATTTGGTAATATGTGGCTTGGGTTAAGTTTTAAGGCGGGAAAAAAGTTAGATTATATTTGGGTCTGACCCTGGACCCAATTGGTTGGTATGGGTGTAGATTGGATGGCTTGGGCATGGGTTGCTAGATTTTGCTTTGGATTTAACGAGTGCACAGCCTGTGGGGGTGGGGGCAGCCAAAATCCCCATTTGAACGCTGTTAGTGTGGCCTCATGGGTGGGGTTGGCAGTTTTTGCATAGTTTTAATTGTATTGACATGCCTTTTTGGTATGTTCTAATTCATAGCAGAGGGGGCAAACTGTGTGGCCATTGCTGGGGTGAGCCCAAAAGAAATGGTCAGGTGCAGATGGGATATAGGCATGCAGTGGGATGTGATGGGCCATGTTTATCTGGTGGGGTGGTAATGGTGTCCATTGCCCAAGGTGACGCCAGGCTCTCAGCACCACTTGGGACAAGGAATTAGAGGATGGGGTTTGTGTCATAAGTGGACAGCCCTGACATCAACTCCACATATAGTGTTTGGGGGGAAGGTGTTAGAAAAGGTTTTTAAAAGTCACCAAAAGTGTGGTATCATTGGGGAGAAGTGTTTGGGTGGTGATAAGGGTGTATTTTTGTAAATTAAGGGCGTTGCTGCTACAACAGCCGTGTCCTCTTCAGTGGGGAAGCCAATATCAAAATAGCCCTTGTAAGGGCAGAAGTCAATAAAACCTACTGGTGAAAAGGTGGCCGTTGCCAGCTCAATAATCGCTTTGTCAACATATGGGAAGAGACGTCTGTATTTGATGCGGAGGCAAAAGCGGATAGTGGATCAAGGTCAGGCTAGGGGGTGGGGCAGGTTGGGTGGACTCATGCGAGGTGCAATGCTAAGTCCCTTGGAGGGACAAATTGGCCAGAAGTATTTGGCGAACTGGATGAGCCCATCCACACATGTTTGCCTGCCAGGCAGTAAACACTAGCAGGTGGAACACCGCTGCCCCACACTGAGTAGCAGGTGGTGGATTTGAGGACATAAATGGGAAACTGATGTGGTAGAGGCGGCGGTGGAAAAGTAATGAGTTTTTAAAAATTGCTTAAAAGTGATGTCAAGTGGAAAAAAAAATTCCCAGCTTCTTCTGGAAGAAAGTAAATTTTGATGGCTTCAACCTAATGTTAGAAGCCCTCAGGCGTTGAAATACGTCTTTTAGGTGCTTGAAGTGCTCGCTAAATGTTATGGAAAAAACTGTTATATCATCCATTTAGATGATCACACAGCTCAGTTTCAGATTCTGCAGGATTGATCCATCACCTGATGAAAAGTTGCAGGCGCGTTGCACAACCCTTGAGTGAGATGAGTGGGTTGGAGTAATCCTTCACTGCAGATAAGGGAGCACTTCTCCTGATCCTGTGGATAAAGGTCCATCTGCCAATACCCGCTAGCTAAGACCATGGTGTAAAAGAACTTGGATCCAGAGTTAAGCCAAAGTGTCATCAATATGGGTGATAGGATAACTGTCCTTATTTATGAGATTGTTCAGTTTGCGGTAGTCCATAACTACCAAATGACCTCCATTTTTCTTTGTTATTAGTAAAAGAGGGGATGACAAAGGGCTTTAGGATGGCAACAGCAACCCAGCGTCCATTGACTGTTTGAGCTCCTTCCTCATCTGTAGATCCTCAACTGTTATTTTTGAGTATAAATTTGGATCAGATGGGATAAGCATCTCCAACATCAATTATGTGGGTCCAACCCTACATGTGCCCATAATCAGTATCATATTTTATTTAACCAAGGCAAGCCGACCAGGGGATGGGCATTACCGATGTATGTGTAGAAATGGGAGGGGAGTGAAGAATAGCGATGATTAGAGAGGGTTGGGCACCTCAGGGTACACAGGTTACCCCTGTTGCCCTCTGGAACCGCCAGGTATGGGGGGATTGGTGCGCTACTCTGAGGGGGTTGCCCCCACTATGGAGCAGGTGTGAAGGAAGGGGTCCGTGTGAAGGAACCAGAGCGGGAACCATGACTTTATGAGTCTCTGCTTCCTTGACTTCATATACCCATAGAGACAGGCTTGGAAGTGCTCCAGTAAGTAGACGTGGAACCTATTGATAACCCCATTGAATGTAGAGACCGTGCCCTTGAACGCATCCAAGGCAATAGAGTGGATTGTCCACCTTGCAATGGTATCAATAGGGAGTGCAGGGTAGATGTGATTGGGGACACAAGCCGGAGCGCGAAGAGGCTCCTTGAGATAGAGAAATTTTGGTTATCTCGGATCTTGAGCAGGCGCGTGACTTCACGCCATATGGCTCTGGATGGTGGGCAGGTTTCTAAGCGATGGGTTAGAGAGTCCTCTCCTCCACATACCGCGCAGGTTGTATGGAGGGAGTAGGTGTGATCCGCCATTCAATAGGTCCTTCTTAGGCAGCGCCAGGCGCTAGCTCTTACCCTCAGCTGGATGAGTGGATGGTGCGTCATCCTCCATATTGCCTTTTGAGTGGATAGGTCATAGGGGATGTCCAAAGCATCTAGGTAGTCGATTCTGGCGATGGTTGGGATCATGGAAAGTATGTCTTTGTGGGGGTGGTCTTCAGGCTTTCATATCATGAAGTGGGATCTGGGTCATCCCCTTCCCTGCACAGTGCCAGTGATAGCAACGGTCCATCCCATGTGGCGGATGGTTCAGAGGAGGCGCTTAAAGTGAGGGGGGTTCCATGCAGGTACATTGCATTGGGGCGGTTAGCAAGGTACGTTAGTAAGCTGGAAGGGTGTTGTGGGTTAGGTATTTTGAGTGCCTGCGCGAAGTTGGCCCTTGCTAACCTGGACCAGTGCTGTTGTGGGGGGTCTGGGGTTAGCACTTCCTCTATCCAAATGCCCAGGATGCGGTTGGCGTGGTTCTCAAAATCTATCAGGCCCATGCCTCCACTGGAGCATGTACCATATAGCGTTTCCACCCAGATGGGTGGGATCCAGGCCACAGCCAGCCCTGGATGAGCGCACGGATCAATGTTATAAAGGTGGGTGAGAAGGGGATCGCATGTGTGGGGAACCACAGCATCAGGAGGATGAGCAGGTTTTCAACTTCCACTCATGACGTTAGCCCAAGGGATCTACCCTTGAGTGAGTCGATTATGTTGGATATCCATTGAAGCAGGTTATTTTCAATCATCTCATTTGTGTATCCCTCTGTTTCCAGCCATATCCCAAGGTGGCGGACAGGGGTGGTGGTGGGGGGTAATGCAAAGGGTAGGATGAGTGAGTTTTTGCGTCTTGGTTTGTGTGTAGTGGGGGATGTGGTCCAGTTGGTAATGTATTTGCCAAGGGGAAATTATTTCGGTTTTCCATTTACTAAGCAATGCATTGCTCACCCTGGAGTATTCCTCTAGGGTGTGTTCCAACTGTCAGGCATCACTGCTGACAGCTATAACTGTCACACAGTTGTCCGTAGATGCTAGTATCCTGACTTGGGGCTGGCCTTGTGCAGTTGTGCCCCTGAGGCGTGAGTCAGCTACGCAGAGGAGTGGATCAAAGCTGAAGTTGTAGAGTAGTGGGCTGAGGGGGTCCCCTTGCTTAAGCCCTCTGCATGGGGCGATTCTGTCAGTCAGAAAGCCAGAGCCAAATACAGCCATAGAGGCGGATTATGTGAGGAGCATCGCCCAGTTGATGAACCTGGGTGGGATGTTGAAGGCGTGTAGGCACTTTTTTAAGTATGGCCAGCTAACATGGTCATATGCCTTCTCCTGGTTGAGGAATACCAGGGCTCCCGTTGTTTTGGATTGGCATACATTGGTGATGGAGTGTATGTTAGACCAGATGGAGCGCCCTGGTGTAAAACCAAATTGGTTGGGTGATAGGGCTTTAGAGGCTAGTGCGCCCAGTCTGGTAGCTTCAATTTTTGTAAGTAGTTTTGTGTTAGTGTTCGAGAATGCTATTGGGCGCCAGTTGGCCAGGTCCAGTCTGTCGCCCTTTTAAATAGGGCAATGACATAGGAGTCTTGGCCTCCAGGCAGGAGATGGGTCTCCAGAAAGCACTGGTTCAAAGACGCTAAGAGGAGGGGGCGATTTGTTTAAAGTGTGTTTGTAAAATTCGTAGGGTATCCCATCAGGGCCTAGGCATTTCCTATGCGGTGCATCGCGGACTTTATTCCAGAGCTCCTCCTGCGTTATCAGGTTTAGGAGACTATAGTCCTGCGGTGCACTCTGTATTCTTGTGGAGTGTAAATTTTTTTATTTTTTGGGGGTCAGATGGGGCGTCACAGTAAAGTTCAGTGTAATTGTGGTGAATTTCCGCCTTGACCTCCGTTGGGTTGGTTGCCACAGTTCCGTTGGCTTTGCAGACCTGTGTGCACTAGGGAAGATTGCCTCAGGAGTGGTATTGGCAGAAAAAAATGCCAAACAGGTTTTTCCTTCTTTTATGTGCTTACCTTTCCATGATACTTTGATTATGTGTTGGTGTTTGTGGATGAGGGCGTTTAGGCGGGCAGAAATGTTCCGCCCATTTGCTCCCCGGTTTAGGCTGTATCCAGACTTTGGGGTATTGAGTTCTAGGTGGTCAAGTTCCACCAGGGTGTGTCTGATTGTGGCGGTATCCACAGTGTATTTGCATGATTCGAGATGGCGAGTTTTTTTATTAGTTCATATTTGAATTTTTCCCAAGTTTCGCTGGGATCTGATGCAAACAGGGTTGTGAATTTTGGGTTTGAAGCTTCATGCTCAACCCAGTTGGAAATTTTGGGGAGTTTTATATTCTTCAGGTATAGCTTCCTCCAGGGCGACATCCACGTTTGAGCCCTGGTTGGCGTGAGCTGCAATGAAACTAGATGGTGGTCAGAGAAATTGATTTTTTAGTAGCAAAGTTAGTAATAAACGAGTGGGAGGATTTTGGTTTAAGGATGTGGTCGATGCAGCTCATCAAGATAAGCATTCCCTTGTGTATTCTGGGTCAGGTCATGTGGGGAAGGAGTGGAGACCCAGGGGAGGGTGTCATACAGGCCAAGGGATGCCTTCATCGCGCAGAACTTGTCATGGAAATGGCAGAAGAAGTTTAGACCAGCCTGCCAGTTGGGATGCGTGAGCACCCAAAAAGCAAGCCAGAATGCCAGAGGCATTGCTGACTGAAAAATGTTGTATGGAGTTGGGCATTGCAAAACAATGAATTGTTGGTGTAGAACAACAGTGAGTATGATCCTTATGACGAACCTCATTGAACCCATCCCAGACCCAGGAGATCTTGCTGAAGGGGGCGGAATCACTAAAATAAGTTTCAATGAGTTCATTGGCATATGGGTTTATTTCAACTGGGGAGGCAAGGAGATGGATTCTCACTTGTAGTTGGTGGTTATAAGGCCACAAAATCCCCATATACTGTTGTTGTAAATTCATGATAGCAGGGTTATAGTGCCAGAAATATCTGACTTGCTGAATCCAATCAATGATGGAGGGGGCCATAGTGACAACAAGTACTGGTAAAGCCCATATGATATATGAACTGACAGGCCACCAGGGAAGCGCCATTGAAGATGTGGCCAGAGGGATCAACACAATAAAAAAATTAATTGTTTTTTGTAAAATTTTATTTGAAGGAAAAGAAAATCGACCAACAATTTTCTCAGTGCAATGAAACTGATTAAATAGTGGTCAATTGGGGTAGTGACAAGCTGGGATTGGGACCCTCAATTTCGACCTAACTGGCAATTTATTCGGTAATGGCAGATTAGTTCCCTGGGAACTGACATCACAAAATTTGGTGGCAGGCCAAGTCACTGTCAGTTCAACCTCAAACATCTGAACCAAGGCTTGGCTATGCTTCTTGATGGCTTGCATGATGGCGTTTGTCCTGATGAGCGTGTGAAATCCCCCAAGGCCACCCCATATAAGTATGGGTCCATTTGGTGGGAATGGGTTCAGGACGCCCAACATACCCGCGCTCAGTCGCTTGGCCATTCATTAAGTCAGTGGCATCACATTGGTTTCAACGCTAGAATTGTCAGCAGGGGGCTTCAAACCCTCATCGATGATGTCCAATGCTGCTGCCTGCCCGCCAAGGATGATCCCCAACGACTTTTGGAGAGGGTGATTTGTTTGATCATCATGTTAATTGAATTGAAACCATCAGGCATTACGGCTGATTAATCAGTCTTCGTATTTTTCTGACCATTTGAGATCTGAACATTAGGCAGATTTCCACTCAAATTAGTTCCAATTGATTTTAATTCAATGATCGCAGCACAGATTTTGCTGATTCCTTGTAACAGTTCTGCCGAGGTGAATGTGGGTACTGGGGGTGGGATCTGAAGCAGAAGAGCTGTTACCCAGCACTCATCTACTACCTGAGCGAGATCGCCCTGAGTAACAAGGAGTACCACCATCCTCTTTGGTGCCTTCTTGCTCAGGAACAGAAAAATGACCCAATCAACACCCAGAGGACATTCCCCAGGACTTATAGAACTCACCATGTCCAGGTGGTATCCCCTGGGGTTGGGCCATTTGTCCATAGTGGGGTTGTCCCAACAGTTAAAGTCGCCCATCAGGATGGTATCTGGTGGGAGGTTGAGCATCAGGATGGATGTGAGGAATTGTTTACTCTCAGATGTGGTGCACGGTGCATAGATACAGGTATCAATAGTGTGGCCTCTTGGTTTGCAATCCTTGTGGTTAGGATGTGGCCATCTAAATGTGAGGAGGACTCAATGATTTTTTAATTTTTTGTTATTATTATGGACAACCACCCCACAGTGGGACGTCCATATCAACTGGGAAGGTGAGACACAGGCCGCCAAGGATCCCTCTTCCCCTGTAGACAGTGGTTCTCTTGGATGGCCAATATGTCTATAGGGGGTTCGTGCAGGAAGTCCAGTTTTTTGGCTAGGGACTCTTGAGCCCTGGCTTCTGCAATGTTAAGCGTCCCTATTGACACTGAGGTGCCCGCGGCGCCTCAGGAGCAGTTGGGCGAGCTTTCCAGCCCTAGTCCCCTGCTCATTGCCTTTGACTTGCTCCATGTGATTGGGCCAGTCCACTCCAAGGCGTTTTCTAGCTCCTTAAATTGTGATGATTTTGTGCAGGTTTTGTTAGAGATGAACATTGTATTAAGCTTTTCCACATGTGATTTTGTATGACTCGAATTGGTGCGCTGATTGGTCTCTGATGTTTCAAGGTTTGATTTTGAAGCTCTGGGACCTGTTGGCTCGTCCATATTGGAGCCAAATTGCCCCAGTAAGTTTATTTAATTGGGATCACGTGGTGATTCTGTTGGCTTGTTGAGAAAAATTTCTGCATGGGTTGTCTGATCTGACTGTTTAGCTCAGTTAATATCCTCCATTGCTGCTCCGGCTTAGGCATTCTTTTCTGATTGGCTGGTTTGGCTGATTTCCTCTCTGTTCATCTGGATTTGGTTTGGGTCAATGGAGGAGGTTGCGAGTGATGCAGCCTTGGCCGCTGCCCACTTGCGGGCCTTCTGCACCTGTTTATGTATTTTGGGTGAGATTGGGTCTATGAGGACATAGTGCCCGTCCTCTCCCCAGAGGAAAGTGTGGTTGGAGTCAACCATTTTTCTAAAGGTGTCCTCATTTTCGCCCATAGCGTCATCACAAAAAGCCTGGGGCCAAGATGCCCTCCTTTATGGGCACGCGTGTTCCTTATGCCCTAGTGCGGTGCAGTGGTTGAAGATGGGCGGTGCACGTTCTGGTGTGATGCGGAAAAGCTTTGACACTCCCCTGTCTGGGAGGTGAAACACCACAGTGCGTGGGATTATGGTTAAGTTCGCGGCCACATCAGGGACTGGGTTGATTACAGTGATTGCCTTTCCTGTGCACAGGTTCAGCATCAGGTGGAATCGACGTAATTCTAGTTGTTTATTTCTCCATAGCTCTGAAGGCCAAATTGGAGTTCTTCTTCGATTAGTTAAGGGGGAGGTTAGGGGAAGTGAGTCAAATGAGATGAAAAAAGTGTTTGCTTTGTTCCATCTGGTGCGCGTGGTGTGCACAATTCATTTGCCCTTGTGGAGGGCGATTTTGACACAGACTTTTGCTGTGGCGTCTGCATCTTCTTTGGTTTCAAAACCCATATCAATCCAGCCATGGTGGATGGTGTGGGTGGTAACATATACCAAGTGGAGAAAGAGGGAGGCCTGTTCCTCGCCTACCTTTTCCCACAGGGTTGGGGATTCTACCTCTAAGAAAAGTTGGAGCCCGTGTTCCACTTTCAATGGGGGCTGTGCATACTGTATTTCCATATATCAATTCTGTTTTGTGGTAAATTCCACAAACCTGGGCGATGTTTGGGCTTGAGGTTTTTTTGGTGGCGTTGGCTCCTGGACCCCATCCAGGGCGTTTTTGCCCTTGGGTGCACCATTTTGGCCATTGCCCGATATGACTTTCGCCCTTTTTAGTTGGGTTTTATTGAATTCGCTCATCTCACCTATGTGATTATCAAAATTATCTGCTTGAATTGAATTTTAGTAACTGATGTTATCATTACGGGAAAGAAAAGCCATAATCAGTATCATAGATAGAGAAAATGTCACTATAGGAATTTAATAAACTATGAACTTTATTAAGTTCTGCTAGGGTTAGCTCCTCAGAAATAAGAATGGTAGGCAGAGTACATATTGACTGCTCTGTGGGTAATCCCATATCAGCCATAGACCCAATACAGTGGACTTGCTTGACGCCCTAAATGGGAATTAGCAGGCCTCTTCCGATCTCCTAATGTTTTTTTATGACAATGTTTTTAAAGGTGAGATTCCCCGGTAGGAGATTGATAGGTCAATGATATGCTGGGTCTAGCACACCAGGTAATACTCAGGGCTCTAGAGGAAAAATATTCTCATCTCTAATTAGGTGCAAGAAGCAGTTGTGGGGATTTGCAGTGTAATCTTGATGTCAACTACCCTTTGTTCACCTGCCTTGATCACTACTTCTTCAGAAGCAATAAACGGGATACCCTCTAGAGCATCCATTAATTTGGGAAACATTTTTGTATACTTCCTGCTGTGGTGTAAAGTAGTGATAAGGCTGATGAGGGGTACTCCACTGTGCAGGCGCAATCCTTTTTGTTAAGCTCATCATTGGTCATAATCAGAGGGACCGCATAGTTAATCAGGGAGAGATAGCCCTGCTTCAAGCTGATAATACCTTTATACTCAAACATAAAGTGTGGACCAATGAGTAGGTCATAAGTATTTTTCGCCAAGGCCACCGCTAGGGCTGACAAGATGAGCTTCCCAAATTGAATGGGCAAAGAAGAGTATACCCCAATAGCACATGTGTTGATGGCCAGCAGTACTAAACTCTTGGGCTTAGTCGAGGTCAGGAGCCAACTTAATCTTTTTGATGAGTTTGGATGACACAACACCCACAGGTAATCCTGTGTCATGGATAGCTGTGACCCATACTCCATTGACGACAAAATCCACTTTTGCTATAGTTTCACCCAAGTTTGGGGAAAGAGCTAGGTTCTCCTTTAGACGGAGAGTTGAGCAAGTCGCTGGGCAGTCTCAGGGTATTTCTTTTGGATAGAATGCAAAGTATGGACACTGAATATATCATATTAGTGTAGCAATGATCTGGTCAGCGTCACTGGCAGTGTCAATAACCTCAAACCCCTTCAGCACTTGATGATGGTAATTATGGTGGGGTATCCTAGCCGCATATTCCCTTTCCAGGTTCAATCTGTCAGGTACCTCCACTTTGATTGGGGCTCATAAGACATAATAGCCGACATCTTCACAACCCCCTTCAGATTCATCGTCAGAGGGGTTATCAATGCATGTCAGGGTGCCTGATAGATTGTAAGGTAGCTTTAGGGCTTCCCTTATTTCAGGATAGGCCCTGGAGTCGCTCATTCGCCGTAGTACCTTTTGGTGGAGGCGTTGGAATTTTAATGGCTTGGGACTTAGCTTTTTAAGTGACAAGTATAGGCTTCCTTGTGACCTCAGGTTTTTAACTAAGGGCAACCAGAGAGGAGGCCAAGGGGGATAGAGACAATAACTTGGAGGGAAGTGACAATTGATTCACTTTAGAAGACTGCTCCTAAGAGAGATGAGATTAGGGCAAAGTGATAAACTGACTTCAACAGCTGAGCTTTAGTTACTGATGTTGGAGTGGAGCGCGGCTCCATCACTGCTAGTACCCTCTGGTTATCCTCATATGGTGTAGAATCATGTTGCCACAGTTCTGAGGGAGCAGGTTTCAGGAAGGAGACAGCCATAGAAGAGGCTGGAGGGTTTAAAGTAGATTCTTGCCTTAAAGCTTGTTGCATAAAGTTAAATTCATGTAAATCAGCCATCCAAAGCAGAGCCTTCTTAATATCCCATACATTTTGGAATGTGCACTTTACGGCAGAGATACTCATTACCAACGAGGGATTAGATGCCAATCCAGCCAAAACAGCGGCGATAGCATTGTCAAGAGGGAGCATTTGAGCAAGCAACAGAGGTTGAGCTTTATTATAAAAAGTGCTCAAAAAAGAGGTGATTAATTCTCCTTATTGCAAAACTAAGGCACATGAAGGCCTGTTTTGCCGTTGCAAACTATGCTTGGAACCAAATTCTTCAATAAGTGCTTGCTTAAGCTCCAATCAAGTGCTGAGGTAGATTATGTTGAGACAATTATTTCTTGAGCTATATGACTCAATCAGGGAAGAATGTACTGCATTTTTTTAATGGTCAGTTGCACCTTCCATCGCAGAGTCATAAACGTAAAGATAGGAGGCAATACTGCCCTCACCAGGTGTGAACTTGTCTCAGAGAGGGGTTTTTGTGATAATAGGGGAGGCCCGTGTTGTCTGTGAGAAGAGCGCTACTCAAGCCTTTTAAGGCGAGACTAAGCACTGGCTAGCTGTTGTTCTAATTCAACTAGCCAGGAATCAGCAGAAGTGGGGAGGTTGTGAGGGTTAATCCCTCCACCAGCCGCCATTTTTTGAATATTAATTTGTTGTGTACAGGCCCCCTGTAGTGAGCATCACTTGTTGGGATTTGGCAGTTGATAAGCTCACTGGTGCGTTTTAACCCTGAATTACAACAATAAAATTGCAAGAGAAATATGATTTTCAACTGTTAGGCCTAATTTTCTTGAGGGTAATCTATAAACTCTTATATGAAAACAAATAAGCTGTAATACTAAATAAAAGTGAGCTTTTAAAGTTTTTAGTTCTGTTCATCAAAGGGGTAAAAATTGAATTCTAGTAATAAGTCAATTCTTAGTATTAAAAATTTCAAGGCTCAAAGTTCACATTAGCTTAGTAATGTATGAATTAGGCATATTGTGATTTTGACTTTTCGGAGCTCTGGAGACTTCTCTTGCTTTGATGGAATGGCTGATGGAAGGCAATGGTAGGTAGAATAAATCCATGAGTTAAGGTTTTAATATTTTACACAAACATTGGGTGGAAAATATTTGCACCTTGCTGTAAACCTTAACCCTATAAAAAGGGCAAGTCTCAATGGCGTAGGTTTTAATAAATTAGCAGCAAGAGGGGGAGGGACCTCAGAATGGCTCCCCTGATTCTGCAAATGATTCAATGCAATCTGAATGCCTGAACTCGTGTTACTTAACCAAGTATTAATAGAAGTGTTGCCCCAATTCAAAGGGTTCCACTGGGAATTGACCAGGGTCTTTTGGCCAATATTTTCATTGTTTACCTTTGAAAAGCTCTTCTCGCAATGTTGGACTTGTGATTGTCTGACAATTATTTTAAATTAGGCATTAGTAAAAAAATTGGTCATTAATTACCCAGATTGTTAAGACCACTTTTTTGAATAAGATTTTCATAAAGGATTCTGACCTTCCAGGCAGCAGCCTAATCTCTAGAAGGCACTTATTGATCAAGGCTTTGAGTAGTGGCACAATTAGATTTAAGTGTGCCAGATAGAACTCTAAAGGAATGACATATGGACTAGGGCTTCCTGATGGGGCACCCTGTGTACAGCATCCTAGAGTTCCTCATTGTGAAAAACACTAGCTAATCTAGTTAAGTTACAAAGAGAATGCATTTTTTGTTTAAAAAGCGTTGTATGTCCTCTGGGTCACATGCATCCGCTTGGATATTTTGGTGTAATATTGTTGAACCATTTCAGATACTTCACTAAGGAAGAGATCAATTGCGCTTGTGCTAGAAAATACTTGGATATAAGAACCTTATTTCAGTGCAGTGAAGAGGCGCATAAATTGTCACAGTTTACCTCTAAAGGTGCAAGGCAGTACTGATGGGTAGGCACGCCTAAATTACAGTAGTGGCAAGAACTGTTAGGAACCCAGCATGCTAAGGAAAGACCTGGCTTCCTTAGTGGGTACAGAAAGACCCACAAGGGATGCCTTGGTCCACAAGGCACCGCTGGTTTAAAAAAATGCTTGGTGGGTGCATTGAGGGGAGTTGGAACGGCTCCAACCCAAGCAATTGTTGCCCATTTTAAAATTTTTTCTGTATTAAAATTAACAAAAAGAGCGATTTAATAAATGTATTAAATTCAACTTATAGAGTAATCTAAATTAAAAAACCCAAAGACCTACCATTAGCAGGGTGCTGAGTCTTATGGTGGAATGGGGGAGATTTGATAAGCTGAACTATGGTAGTGGTGAACGTTTTCCCATTTATACTTTGGTATTTTATGGTATTGATCCCCAATTTCCCCTTGATAATATTGGCCAATGATTCCAAACTATCTCAGGTCATTTTCCTGACTTCTATATGTCAGAATTCAGAGCGCTTTTCTTTCTCGTTACTATCACTTTTAGTAACATGATTCTACGCAATTTCTTTGAGATTGACACTCAACCAGGAATATGAGCAAATTTGTCTGCAACAACACCAGTTGGGCGAAAGTGGCCAGCATGAAAGGCCTGAAGCCCTCCCAACCCACTGGGGAAAAACGCCCCGGCGGAGTGTTGATACACCCTCCCACCAAAAAGGGTGAGTACAGCGCCGCACCCAGAATTTTGCAATTTCAGCAAAAAATGGGCGCATATACCAAAATAGAACACTCCCCAACCCCTGTCCTTCCTTGAGCATGGCCTTAGAATTATGGTCAGCAATACTTCCCTTGAATCATGGGAAAATATGGGGGAGGCCTTCTCCACGACTTTCCCAAACACCATCTAGGTAAATTATAAAAATTTACATAAAGGATGTGTGGACGTCAGGTTCATGTCCATGGAAGAAGCGGCATAAGCAGCGAAAATAATATTCTCCATAAAGATTAACAATGAAGACTGCACCATCCGCACGGTGCACACATGATGGAATGAGGCAAATGACCTATTCATTGTATTTGAATGACTCCTGTGCACCGTGCACCATGAAATCCTTGCAGATAAGCTCCACAGGGGCCTCAAAGGTTACGGCGTAATCAAACAGTTTGAATCTGAGAAATTCCCACTCCTGCCCCACCTGTGTACACGGAAGGCAATAGCCATTATAGAACCTAATCAGGACGTGGTAGATGATATCACCCTCATTCCCCACACGGCGACCATCAACCTCCCCAATGGCAGCGTATCTCACCGCTTCCGCATCAAACCAGAACACACCCCACCTATCTGCAAATTCTGCTCAGCTATAGGCCACAAAGACCACGCATGCCCTGTCAAGTGTGGGATTGAAGCACCGGAATTTTGTGAGGGCAATATGGATGAAACAAGCCCAATTTCTGGCAAAATTAAGGACTCCACTTTCGCCTTCTATTGGGGTGAAAGAGCTGACATCATTTTGGTCGAGCCCATTTCATGCAAGGACTGCCATCACACACAGACTGCCCACAAACAGGCTGCAAGTTCTACCGAGACCCAAACCCACACCACAATTTCCCTGAAACAGATTCAGGTGGATGCCATGGCAGCACAACGGAATAACCAATCAGATCCCCCACATATAACCCAACGCAACCAAAATGATGAATTTTTTGGACACAAACAATCAAACACCTCCAACCAAGCGGGTTCAGATCCACCTTGCACCATTGTGGATCTTCACAGCCAATCATGTGTGATAAGCGATGATATGAAAGACCATTTTAACAAATCAAAATGTGACAACACTTAAACACAAAACCCAAACACCCCAATTCCTAGTTTCTGCCCATTAAACCCACAGGCAAGCAGCGAAAAAAATTTTTCTGATGGAACAAAAGCCAACCCACGCCAGACCCAAACTCCACGGAGTAATCAGAGCCAGAAGAAACTGAACAAAACCAGTACTAAGACTGCCGACCAACACACTGGAACCAATCTGGCTAATCAGCCCCATACTCACAGTATGACTCATGATAAGGAACTGGGTGACCTCAGTGGGTCGCCCCAGCATTCCTGATGTGCAGAATACTGCAATCAACATAGGGATGCTCAACATTGCGGGAGCCAAGGCCCCCATGTCCCAGGCCAAAAAAATGGCTTTCCTGCACAGTATCTTGCGGACATCCTGGCCATCTAAGAACCCCACTGTCCACCGGGGGAGGAGGAGTCATGGTCAACCATGCTCCTTCTGGCCAAATCCTTTTGGACATACCACTGTGGGGTGGTAATTTGAACAAATCATGACCCTCCAGTAAATATCTGAAGTATATCCTTCCACCTGGAGGGACAGCTGCTTCTAGTGGACCTCGAGTGGAATGGAGAAAATTTCGCCGTGGCATTTGTGTATGCAATCCCTTTCCCCGAGGCAACGTTTTTTGTGGGAGATTTCAATTGCTGGCTTAACACCATTACCGACTGCTGGCCCAAGTCTAAGGCTATACTCTGCAGCCACACAGAACTATGCATACAAAGGCAATGCTGGGCCTGTGCGACACCATTCCCAAACAAGCCCCCACCCTGTCCAACATGACGAGGACCCACCACAACAATAACCAGCTGGTCTCAATGACCCAGATTGACCTGATGCTCGCCCCTATAGACTTCTGGCACCAGGTATCAGATTTTATAACAACAATCACACACACTTTTTTTTTTTTTTTTTTTTTTTTTTTTTTTCTCTCTCTCTCTCTCTCTCTCTCTCTCTCTCTCTCTCTCTCTCTCTCTCTCCCCCCCCCCCCCCCCCCCCCCCCCCCCCCCCCAATAGCATTATCATCCTCAGAAAAATACAAAAAGCCACCAACCTGGCACAGAGTTCACCCGAGCACCATCCATCTTCCAGAGCTTAAACTTTGGATCTAGATGGTGCTAACAACACAGCAAGAAAGATGACCACCCAACGGGAACTCTATTGCCAAGTGGGAAATATTCAAGGCTCGCGCAACCAAGAAATCCTGCCACCTGAACTACAGAAAAACAGCCGCGATGTCCATGACAATCAACAAGGCTATCAAACAGCTTAAACACTTAGAAAACAACACACCTCATGAGGGATACACCCCCCGATGGGGCCACCTGTTGTTCCAGCTATCCACACAGGTAAACTCCCTCTTTAGAAAACACCAGCATTACACCAAAGTATGCTACAAATCAAAATACATTTTATTCAGAGAAACTCACATGGCCCAATTTTTCTGCCATTTTAAACCAATTTCAACTTCGGCGACTTGCACACAGGTCCGTCAAGCAGATGACACACTGTCATCCACACCATCAGAAATATTGGCTGAATTACACCGATTTTACACTGACCTGTACATGGCAGATTTTGCATCACCTAGAGAAATTGTAAAATTTTTATCATCCGCTAATATTGACACTATAGCTGGTCAACCAGACCTTGTAGCACCGATCACTAAAGCTGAACTATGGGAGGTGATAAGATCAACCTCGTGCAACAAGTGCCCTGTGCCTGATGGCCTACCATATGAATTTTTCAAATAATATTTTGAATATTACACCAATACTACTGGTAATTATGAATAAGTGCCTGGAAGACACATCCCTACTACCTGGCGGCCAAGACGCATATGTGGTCACACTCTTCAAAAAAGGAGACCAGGCAGACCTAAACAACTGGCGTCCAATCACTCTCACCAATACCGACACCAAAATACTAACTAAAATATTAGCCAAACGTCTGGGTTGCATCGCTCAGACAGTCCTCTCCCCCCATCTGTTTGGTTTCATCTCAAATCGCTCAATTTGGGATAACATCCACACAATTGCCAACATCTGCCAAGCTAACCCCACAGGCACCCTTGCTTTCCTGGACCAAAAGAAAGCATATGACCGAGTGCACAGGGGTTACCTAGAACATTGTCTAAAGGCTTTCAACCTACCACCCCGCTTTATAAATTTGGCGCTCCTCCTAACGCGCTCAGCCAGGCTTGCAATCAGAGGCCCAGGTTTCCTAACTGACACCATCACCCCCCAAAGGGGCCTTAAACAAGGTGACCCGCTTAGCCCCCTACTATACAATTTTACCCTTGATACTCTCCTCCGCATCACAAACTCAAAGCTCACTGGAATCAGGTTGGAGAAACAACTACCAACCAAAATGCTAGCCTTTGCTGACGACTGCGTTGTTGGAGTCTCAGGAAATAGGGATGTCAGGGCGATTGAGCGCATTATTCACCAGTATGATTCAGTGAGTAACGACATGGTGAACAAACAGAAAACAGAGGTAATTGTTATGGGCAAATTTAGTAGAAACTGGGCCCCACCCTCCCACCACCACACAAACCAACCAACCACACATCCAACCACACAACGATCCAAGCCAATAAAACCAATGTGTTTACCCTTTGCACACCACCCCTCCACCAACCCAGTCCGTCATCTGGGCATATGGCTCGAAGCTGGTGGATATGCACTTGACACCATCAAAACCAACTTTGGACAACATCACAAAAATAATGACATGTATGCGGAGGAGTAAAGCTAGTTTAACCGGAAGAGTTGCGTTAGCTAACTCCCTGATCTTGTTAAAGTTATGGTTTGCTGCCCACGCGGTTCCCTTCTCCGCCAACTTTACCAATGCAGTCTACAAGCTCCTGCAGAACTGGCTATGGTCTGGTTACCGCGCACCTGTCAGGCTAGAGACCATGTACAGCCTATGGAAGAAAGTCGGGATGGGGCTGCTCAATTTCACAGAAAGAGCAATGCAAATCCTAGGCTCATGGGTAGCTCTCACAATGTCACCAAACCCACCATCCCCTCACTGGGATAAGGCAGCCCAAACCAACTTCGCAAGGGCACTACATCTGAGGTCCCCCTCCAACCCAGCAACTCTGATGAAATACTTTGCAACACATCCAACCACCACTGGACCGCACAACACCAACTGATATTTCAAACGCATCCTGTACAACCTAAGACAAGGGGATTGGAGCTTCTCCTATGCACAGCAATCCAAAGACTTTCACCCTCAAACTGGTTATGTGCAACTCAACAGGGGACAAACAGTGTCTAACGCGCCTGCCCCACTACCACCCTTTCATCTTTCCCGGATTGACTACTTAGACCACCAAGACGTCCCATATGACTTGCGCACCCAAAATCAGGTGTGGGACCTCATCACCTGCCCCCTCTTATCCCCACAAGTGTGCTCCACAGTGTGGCGATACATGCGCCATATGTTTAGAACAACTGACCGCACTTTATCAATGTTCAAGACATGCACCATCTGCAGTGGACCCAACACACTAGCACACCGCCTGGAAGAGTGCCCGCCATCCGCGCATATCTGGGCCAACGTGATGCACTTGTTTCAACAATCACCTACAGCTGAATTCTGACTATCCCGTGATATCCTGGCACTCAAAATGGCCTCGCCTATCCCCCAGACACTAAGGGCTCTAAGTGTGAGCATCGCAATATGGTTCATTCACACAATTAACCTCGACGCTTTCAACGGGATCCTCCACAATTTCAACCAAGCCATCGTCAGGTTCCACAGCCATTTGGCCAACCACTTCCAAGCCTGGCTGTTCAGCTCACTCCAACACAAATGGAAGAAATGGATGGGCAACTGGATTCCAATCTGGTTCCTTCGTTATGACATTGAAAACCTCACAGTCTTCATAGGCGGTACACCCTACTAGCCCCTGAGCTGCCATGCCACTTAAGGTCTAGTCATCCACCACCCGTGGCTCCTAGCCACACCCAAGTGTGCCAAGTCGTATCTTTTGAGTTCCTGTGTTTTGCGCTCTCTTCCCTTTTCTGTTTTCCATTTTCCTTTTCCCTACATATCGGATGTGTCTGTCCCCTGGTCGGCCATCTTCAAATAAATAAATAAAAATATATGTCAGAATTCACTTTTCAATTACAAAATAGGGTGTAAAATTTGATCCCATATTTGTACCTTTCTAATTAACTTTTAGCTCAAATTTCGGCTTGCTGGGTAAGCTTCCCCTTATGAAATTGACTTATGGTTGAGCCCCCTGTTGGTGAAAGGGGATGGGAACCATGGTGGAGAGCTTCTTGCACCTTTCAATGTACTCACAAATTTGCTTATAAATTAAATAAAAACTTGCAGATTTTGACACTAGGATGGGGTTGGGTTGGGGGTAGGTGTGGGAAAGGCATGTGGCAAATAGGGAGTGGCAGCAGCCACGCAACTCTCGTCCAGAGTTTTTCATAGGTCAGAGATTTAGGTGTGAGGAAGGACCCTAGGGTTTAATTTTTTTGGTTCTAAAACAGTGCATGGCCCTTTACAGCAAAATAGCTCAAGATAAGGCCCTTACAAGGACTAGATAATAGCGTAACTGCACATAAAATCCTTGGTAGTAAGTTATGTTGTTGGCAAGGGAAAGACTTTACAAAGCAGTAGAAACGACAGTTGCCAGGACTCTAGTACAAAAGCTGATTCTGCGGCATTGGAGGCCTCCCCATTTGGCTTCATAAGTAGAATTAAAGGTTATAAAACGCCAAAGAGAATTTAAACAATAATGTCTTTATTTGATGCTTATAGAAAAAGGAACTGAAGGTTGTAGTGAAGGAAATCCCTTATATACTTCTCACTAATAGATTTTAAGCTCTAGTTGGATTGTTCTGGAAGAAAACTTTAAATATGGCTGTCAATTTACTCAGGATCAGTCTCCATAGTTTTCTCTGGAAGCTTTGAGATACCTGCAGCTAACGGCCTTTAATCAGAGCTGTGTAAGCGGGTCAATATCTTCAGGGCCAGTTGCCAGATTTGATCTTAATTTTAATAAATAATATGAAGGTTCGATCATGTCATTTTCACTTGGGCGCGATTCCTGAAATGGTTCATTTGACTTTCAAAACTTTGTGGTTTGTTGCTGACTGTTAGTAATTGTTAATTAGTCCATTAGGATTGAGAAAATATATTTTTGCTCATATTAGAGTGCATCATGGTCAATTTCTGACTTTCCATATATTACAATTTAATAAAGCAATGTTTAATCCATGCAAATCTTGGATTGTGACATAAAGTACCTTATTGACTTCTCCCTTTTAGTGATATGTGAGGCGCCAGCCAAAATTCTTAAACGTTGATGGTGTCCAGTATTTAGCCCTTGCAAACGAATTATTTTATTAAACTCATTTGAATTTTATGCTGGACTGTATCCCCTGCAAGGGCGTTTAATTCCAGATGGGCGAAAGAGTGTTGGAGGATGGTAGCTGCCACTGTAGATGCATGATGCCAGTGAGTGGCAATCCACTTTTCAGAATCTGTGGTTTATTGTTTCAGCAGCCTTCATGCTACTAATGGTTCTTTTCAAAATGGGCACACCATATGTGCAAAGATGATAGTCGTGGCATCCGCCTTGAGAATTTCTCATTGGATATTGTATCAAAACTCACCTTATTTCATTATGATTTAGTCTGTTGTTAAGCAAGTGATGTCAGGGTAACTGTCACAAAGATTGTCTGAAAAAAGCACCACCATAGTATCAAACCTGAAGATTATGGGTTTGAAAAAAATGATAGGAGAATGTAGTCTTTGCGTGTTATTGATAATAATGTACATGGCTTATATGTGACCATTTCACGTGAGTTACACAGGAAGAAATAGTGGGAAGAGTTATATAGTTCTCTGTGTCTTTTGAGCACCAAAACTCCATATGGCCCTGAAAGGGTACTGAAATATTTTCAGCCAGTGATCTGTTGCAGAATCTGAGAAAAAGTTTAAGTATCCCATAACAAAGTTAGTTTCTGATAAATCAAGGTAAGATTCTCTTGCAAGAACTTTAATGCAGTCAGGTGATTTTTAAAGCGTATATTTTAAGAAGATTAAACTTTTAATTATTCCATGATAATGTGCTATTAGTTTCTGATCATTTTAAAATTTAGAATTTTTTACCACACTAAGCCCTTTGGTAGGTCAAATAATGAATCTACAGTATATAGACCAAGTTGAATCAATAGGAAGAAGAGCTTATGACCAGTCCTCTTCCTCTAATGCCAAATAATGGTTTTCTAAAAACCCAATATGTCAGCAGGTGGGTTGCCCTAGAAATTTAGTATGTTAACCCAGGATGGAAAGCCCTACTTCCTGAGATGTTGAAAATCCCTATTTTCAGTTGGACACCTTGGATGCTCTATGAGTGGTAATATGGGTCAATAGACCCAGCCGCGCCCATAGGACCATCTTGTACTTGGGTGTGAGGATCTTACATGAGCCTGCTCTTGTTGATTGGGATATTATATCATTATAATGAAAGGCTTTTAGCCGAACTCAGCATAACCTTTTGAACAGTCTGATTTTCTAAAAATTTAACCATGTGAGTAGGCTTGGTCATTTGCATCATCATTATAAGACTTGTGTGATGGATAGAGTGGATCAGGATTAATCTTATTTAAATATTGCTCAGGATGATCAGCCACCTGATCACTAGCTGGTGTTGCAGATGCAGGGATGGGGAAGTACATCCATGTATTCACAATCAGTGTGTGACTTAGGGGACTAATTCTTACACTCCTTTATTAGAAAGCCTTTTTAAACACCGTTTGGACCACTTTCCATTGCTTAGTGGCATAAGAACCACAAGTAAATATTCACTCCTGACCTCAAGAATAGCTTATAGACTTTAGTTACTTGAGCATAAGTGGGACGCTGATCATCCTAGAGGGTTTTCTCATCAGAATTTTCCTGTTTCTTCCCTTAAAAGGGGTGTGCATGCACCTTGTGCCCCAGCGCTTTGCAATCAATGCAATATAGGGGCTGTTATGTCAAATAAAGAATTTATACTCTCAAATGAAGAATATTGGAGCATCATAACTTTCACCAGATTCCCCTCCCAAAACTTTCTAGGGAATTTTTAATAACTAATGATTTTGTTATATACAATTTTTATATTAATGTAATCAAGAAAAAAAAGTTCACATTAAAATTAGCTCTTTTCATAAGCTTCAAGGGGGTCATGACAAGTACTTTATTTTACCCTCACTTGATTAGCTTATAGTAATAAACTCTTATCTTTATTTAAATTATATGATAACCACCTCACCTCCGATTGGACAGATAAATTCTAAAGGAGATGAAATTATTTACCCTATGACTAATTGGTTAAAGCTGAAAAATTACAAAAGAAATTAAAGTTAGTAAAAATCTGATTAGTTCCTTTTGATATTATTTCAAATTACATTCTATAATCTGAAGCTCAAATATGTATTTACTTTTTTAATCTAATTGAACCCAACTAGTATAATTAAAGTATAACGCCCAGATTGGTGATCAACACAATAAGCTGTTACCCATATCTGATCATATTTATATATCCAGAGTGACGCGAAATCAGTAAATTAATTTGCTACTGGATAAAGCGTGATGTGCCTCCCCTTCTACGTGTGATACCCTTAACTCAAATGAGGCATTAAAATTCATTGACAATAAGTTTCACTTCTCATTACTTAATAATCATAGATCAATAAATTTATATAATTCTTATTATGAAAAGTATATAAGCATCTTTTAAAAAGTAAGTGATCTCTTATTATCTAATTTTTCCTACCTAATCTCTTCATCGTCCAACAATAGTTAAGTTTAGTAAACTTAGATGGATAACTTTGGGCTCCTCTCTTAAGCAGCTGCAAAGTACTACACATACCATCTGTCACAGATGAGACCATAACTGGATCACAGGATCATTCTCAAACTGGCAGAATGAGCAGAGTTTACCCCCCAAACTGATGGAAGTGAAGGCAACCTATCTGCTGCAGATGACGTTGGACATTTGCCTCCCAAGCTTCAGAATAAAAATATTGTAGGTAAAAATCGGTTGACCAGAGGAAATGTCAGACATTTACAAGTTTGAAATATGAGGTAATTGAGTTAAATGATAATGGCGATTTTATCAGCCAAAAGACCCTGGCCAATTCTTGGTGTAACCCTGAAAATTGGGGTAACTTGATTTAAAATATTTCTTGGGCAATAAACACAAACTTGAGCAGTCCGATTACTCAATCCATGCAGTGGACCCTGGGGCATCCATCAGATGGTACTCCCCAGCTAAACCAGGCCCATTCAAGCACATATGAGGGGACCACCCCTTTTATAGGCTTGGCGGGGGTCCACCAAGGTGCAATAAATTTATCAAACTGGGGATTAGCTGAAATATATCAAATAGTTACCTCATGGGTAAGTCTTGGCCAATAATAATTCTCCTTCCATTATTTAGCCAAAGAAAAGCAAGCTTTCTGAGCTCAAGTAGGCTATAATCTCATGTTCTCTAATTTTGACTAGTCTAAACTATTCCAAATGTCCCATTGAATTTTCCTCAACCCTTGATAAAGTTAAAATACTGAAGGGTCAAATATTGAGAGGGTTCATTTTCTATCCCCTTGTTGCTACTAATAAAATTACATAATAATCCAGATTTATAATATTATTAGTACTTGGTTAAGTTTAAAATAAGTAGGTGTTTGTCCCCTAATTGTTGGATTTAGGCATAAATCAGCAGCAGCGAGCTCTCATAACTCCTAAATTTCAACAAGTGTTGCTCACTACAGGGGACCCTGTACACCACAAAAATTCAACAAACACAATGGAAATAAACTCTAGGCTAGCCTCTTTTGAATCCAGCTAGTTAGTGCTTTGTCTCGCCTTAAAAGGCTTGTGCAGCATTCATTTCAAGGCTCTCATGGGGCCGCTCCTGGAATCCATAAACCCCCTTTTAGGGACAAGTTTACCCTGGGTGAGGGAAGTGTTGCTTATTTCCTCTTTATGTATGAAGTTGTTATGGAAGGGGCAAAGGACCATCTTAAAATCAAGTACCTACTTCCCTATTTGAGTCATGGCACTCAAGAGATAATGGTTCCGCACATGGCCTCCCTCAGCACCTGGGCGGAGGTGAAGCAAGCACTCAATGTTGAATTCAGCTCAAAAAAAATAAACAGGCAAAAACAGGCCTTTATGTGCCTTATCCTACAACAGGGTGAATCCATCGCTTCTTTTGCTAAACGCTTTTACAATAAAGCTCAACCCTTAAATCTTGCTAAAGTGCTACCCCTAGACGATGCTATTGCGGCTATTTTGGCTGGCTTGGCGTCCCATCCTTCCTTGGCAATGCATCTCTCTTCTGTAAAGCGCTCATTTAAAAGCGTACAAGATATCAAGGAATCCTTTTTAGAGCTGGCTGATATCTATGAACTTAACCCTATGCAAGGGTCTCTAAGCCAAGCATCTACGCCGCCTGGTTTAGCCTCTACTATGGCTGTTTCCCCATGGAAACCTGCTCCTACAGAGTTGTCAGCCCAAAATGCTTCTTCTTCCCATAACAATAAGCAGATAGTAATAGCTGTGACAGGGCAGTGCTTCTCTTCATCTTCAACTCAAAAAGCTCAATTGGTGAAAGCAGTTGTCCCTTTGGCTTGTCCATCGTTATCTTCAGCATGGCCTTCCCAAGTGGTTTCAAAGCTTGCTATTCAGCATAAACACCTTTCTCGGGCCCCAATCACTCCCACTAATAATGGATTAAATGACCAGGTCACAAAGGCTAAACCGCCTGCTTCACAGAAGCACACAGCAACTGAATGGCCCAAAACTGGTGAAGGTGAAGCATCCACCTCCACGATGGTATCTCCCTCAACCTCTCATTCAGCAAACTCTAGTCTGAAATCTGTCTCCTTGAGGCAGCAAAAACCCTACTTTGAAGGTCAAAACTTGAGCTGTGATAATTTTAACGCCTCCTCCAAAAGTTAATAAGGTGGAGGAGCAACCCCAGGCCTATCATCCCATAAGGGAAGTCCTGAACCTACACCACCTCCTATGGACTCCCTAACCTGCATTGATAACCCCTCTTACGACAAGTCTTAGGGTGGTGATGAAGATGTGGTAATCACGTTTTAGGAGCTCCAGGTGAAGTGGAGGTACCTGATTGATTGAACCTGGAGAGAGTGATTTGGGCCAAGATCTCTCATAAAACTTATCTTCAGAAAGTGATAAGGGGTCTCAAGATTATTGACACTGCCAGTGATGCTGGCCAGCTCATTGCCACATTACTCCGATCTACCCAGTGCATTCATACCCTGCAGACTATCTTAGAGAAACACCCTGAAATATCCAAATGACTTGCCTCCACTTTTCATCTAATAGAGGTCCTCGCTATTCCCCTCTCCTTTGGTGGTAATTTATATAAAGTGGAGGTCGTCATTAATGGAGTGCGGGTTAAAGCTATCCTTGACACTGGGTCCCCGGTGAACGTTGTCAACCAAGCTCATTAAGAAAATAGAGCTGGCCCCCAACCTCAACTACACTCAAGAGTTTAGAACTGCAGTTCCAAACAATACCTGCGCCATCAGGGCGTACTCTTTCCTGCCCTTTTTTTGAAAAGCTTCTCTTGTCAGCTCCCACAGTGGCTTTGATCAATAATACCTACAATTTTCCATTGGAAACCAGTTCATGCTCTAATATGAAGGGGTTATCAATTTGAAGCAGGTCTATCTCTCCTTGCTTAAAAACGAGGTTCCTCTGAATCTGAACAATGTGACGCTTACTATAAAAGATTATGCTTGCACCGTTTCGTTTCCCTCTTTCGCCTTAACATTACATTACACCATGGCAAAACTATACAAAAATGTTGCATCCCTTAATGGACGCCCTCAAGTGTATCCTTTTCTATGCTTTAGATGAGGTATAAATTAAAACTGGTGATAAAGGCTAGTAACGCCAAGGTTATCCTACAAATCCCCCACAACTCTTATTGCACCTAACTAGCATTGATAAATTAGTCCTTTGGAGTCCAGAGTTTTTTCCGGGTGTACCAGACTCTGCCTATCAACGACCTATCAACCTTCTGTTAGGAAATCTCACCAAGAAGGATATAATTTTAAAAAGCATCAAGAGATCTGAAGAGGCCTGCTGATACCCATTGAGGACATCAAGCAAATCCACTGTATTGGATTTATGGCAGATATGGGGTTACCCGCCAACCAACTTTTATGTACCCTACTATCTGTTCAAATCTCCGATGAACTAACCCCAGCTGAGCTGGATAAAGTCCACACCTTACTAGGGTCATATAGTGACATCTTCTCTGCCTCTGACACCGACTATGGGCGCATGAATGGTTGGACTTATACTATTGACGTTGGTGATGCTCAGACTATCCGCTCCAAAACCTACCACAAATCTAAAGTTGAGGAGCTACTGATGTGGACGGAGCTCAAACAGCTTATGGACGCTGGGTTGTTGGTGCATTCCCAAAGCCCTTGGTCATCCCCGCTCCTATTAATAAAGAAGAAAAATGGAGGTCATTGGGTAGTGATGGATTACTGTAAGCTGAACAACCTCACCAAGAAGGACAGCTACCTATCCCCCGCATTGATGACGCTTTGGCCCAACTCTCTGGGTCTAAATTATTCTCCGCCATGGAATTAGCTAGCGGGTATTGGCAGATAGTCTTTCTCCACAGGATTAGGAGAAGTGCACCATAATCTGCAGAGAGAGTTTGTCACAACTCACTCGGCTACCTTAGGGGTTGTTTAGTGCCAGTCACCCTTCAGCGGGCGATGGATCATATTCATCAGAATCTCAAGCTGAGCTGTGTGAATGTTCATCTTGATGACATCACAGTATTTTCCAAGACCTTCAATGACCACGAACACATCTAAAGGAAGTGTTTCAATGCTTGCGGGACTCTAACATCAAGCTGAAGCCCTCCAAGTATACCTTCAACCAAAAGAAATCGTATTTCCTTAAGCACTCTATCTCTCAAGATGAGATTCAGCCCCTTCAAGACAAGGTGGAATTATATCTAAAATGACTGCGCCCAAAACTCTTCGTGACATAAAGTATTCTTGGGAATGATGGGGTATTACCATCAATTCATCCCCAAATTCGCTCAGCTTAGTGATCCCTGTGTACGTATCTTGGCAAAAAACACCCCTTTCCATTGAGGTGCTGAACAAAAGGCCGCATTTGAGACCCTAAAAACACTATTTTAAAAAAGGCCCATACTCCATCTCACTGACTATGGCAAGCCCTTTATGTTGTTCATGGATGCCTCTGATTATGCTGTTAGAGCTATCTTGGCTCAGCTGGATGAAAATGGGGTTGATCATCCCATACTTTACTTCAGTAAGATACTCTCAAAACTGAGCGAAACTACAGCATCACTGAAAAGGAGTGTCTTGCTGTTTTACTTGCAGTCAAATACTATCGCCCTTATCTATATGGGACATCTTTAAAATAATTACTGACCGCGCCTCATTGAAGTGGTTGCAAAATATGAAAGATCAAACTGGGCAGTTGGCTCACTGGGCTCTTAAGCTCCAGCACTACGATAAGACCATTGAGAACCAAGCTCATCATGCCATATGAACATTGATGGGCTGACGCGGCCGCCTGTCCTTCACCTTGACAATAGCGAAGCTGAGAGGTTACATGATCTCCTAATGACTCCTGACGCATGGGCTGATGAAGATGAACCAGTACAGAAGATGCTTGCACGGCACTCCCACAACACGAAGCTAGAGAATGGGAATTTATATAATAAAGTAAGAATAAATAAGTTGCCAGACTCTAACCATCCAAGTGAGTACCTGTCATTTTAGAGTCTCACACTATCGTGGGCATGGCAGAGTATGGAAAACCTATGAGTGGGTAAAAGAGTGTTACTAATGGGAGGGCATCATGGAACCATAAATGAAGTCTTGGATGCATGCCTGACCTTTAAAAACCAATACAGCTTCAAGACCCGATTTCAGTATCAACCTATGACGCCCCACCAACCCTTCCACACCATAGATTTGGACGTGGTAGGTCCTCTCCCTCAAATTACAGGTGGAAATCTCTATTTCTTGGTCAGAATTGACCATTTCACCAAATGGATTGAAGCTGTTGCTCTTCCCACTCAGACTGCTAAAGCCACGGCTACCTTTTCACACCAGTACATCTTCACCTGTCATGGGTGCCCCCAAGTCCCCCTTTGTGAAAATGAAAAAACTTCACCTCCATAGTGGTAAAGACCCTTGCCTCTTCTATGGGAACACAACAACTCTTCTCAGCCCCCTATTACCCACCCACAAATGGTGCGGTAAAATAGAGTTAACGGACCCTGGTCTCATTTTACACAAAATGGCCACTTCAGACCCTCTCCACTGGGATCTCTACTTGCCCAGTGCCCTCATGACCTACCATTTTAGCTACCATCACATCCTCAAGATGTCCCCTTTCTATGTGTTATATGAATGAAAACCTGGGGTGCCAGAATTATTAGCAAAAAATATTTTTTCTGAATGGACTGATCCTGAATAAGCCAAGAAAAGTTGGCCCAACACATCATCCAATTGCAATCAGAGACCATGACTAATCTAGCAAAGACTTTTGCTAAAGAAAGGCCAAGCTGCGAATGAGCTCAGGGCCCCTCCTCCTTCATTCCAAGTATCCGACTTGGTATTATATTACCACAAACAATTCACTCCAAGAAGTGAAAAGCTCGGCTCTATCTGGGAAGAGCCATTTTTAGTCACATAAAAGCGAGGGAATGAGTATTCTATCAACTCCTT